>OX579636.1:9035357-9494849 GCA_951230915.1 Antitrichia curtipendula | reverse complement strand
CCTATCCTTTCCAACAAGATGGGCCGGGAATGAATCCATCTATTGTCTCATGTTGTTAATTGTTTCACTTCTCTCTACTTCTTTTGTAACCCCTATGAGAAATTTAAATTTATTAACTAAAATATAAACATATGCCACTCCAAAAATTTTAAACACAAATTCTATAATACGCACAACATACAACAACAATAAATTTTTAGTAGGCATGAAATAAAGTTATGCCTACACTCTAAGGAATGAGATCTACAACCAAAATATTAGAAGGTCATCTTAGATTGACCCCTTTTTCCTTGGACTATCCAAAAAGTAAAAAAATGATTCCCCCCTCAAATATGACTAAAGCAAAAATATGACTAGGTGCTCTCCAAACATGTTCCATGTCCAAATTTTCCATTGGTTGCCCCTAAAAAGAGATAAAATGACTATTAAAAAAAATGTGACTGCAAAATATGACTCCCCAAAAAATATGATATAAGCATAAATATGATAGGGTGCTCTTCAAACATGTTCCCCGTCCAAATTTTCCTTGGGCTACCCAAAAACAAAAAAAATGTCACTACTGAAAAGATATGACTACAAAATATGATTGACACAAAAAAATGACTACATAATATGACTAGACGTTCCCTGGACATGTTCCCTATTGTTCCCTATAAAGTACTTAGCCGTTCCCAATGGACGTATACTATACGCTCGTAAAGTACAAAGCCAAAATATGACTGGCAGTCATATTTTTTCCCAAGATGTTGGCCTCCCAAAATATGACTGCGAGTAGTCACTAGTCATCCCTAGTTATATTTTTGCAGTCATAAAATGCAGATTTTGTTGTAGTGAATCATTCTTGAATAATTAAGATTAAAATATTCTTTGAAATAAAAATAGAATGACATATGTACTTAATAGCTACAATAGATTAGGACCAAAGAATAGAATGAAGTATTTACAAAGAATGTAGCTGCAGTAGAACCTTGACATTACATTGGTTTAAAATAAATATTGTAGTGACAATAAATAAGTGAGATGACTAAGATGGATGTATTTTTTTTTGGTAAGTTCAATAACATATTTGGGCTATTAGGGCAATCTTAGTTGAAAATTCATGATAAATTTATATTAAGCTAAAAATATAAATAATTTTCTTTCAAATCTTTGTAGTTTCATTTGTTTGTTAAAAAACTATTACACAAATTTGTTTCACAAATACACTAAATTGATTTTCCCTATTAGTGTGTGCTACAAAATGAACTTTCATATAGTTATAACTTCCTATGAGGAGGCATTTTCAATTCCATTGTATGTTCACTAGTGCTATATAAGTTGAAGAGTCTTCACAAATATCATTGTAAAAATTGATAAACATATGTATATTCATTATGTAACATATACTAGTAGAACAAATTATTGTTGTTATACTAGTTACTATATAAAATTGAATAATTCTATTTATTCTCACTTCCACTATGATTTAAACGGCCAAATTATTTTCATTGAAAATATGTTAAATTTTTTATACTAATGCAATGCTATTTCAAGTAAATGTTGACATATCTATTATTCAAATTTGTATAATTATAGCCTGTAAATTAAAATTTAAAGAAAAATTGTCAAAAATTGCCATCTTTACTAAATTTGTTAAAATTTGAAGTAAAAAACTATTTTTTTGAACTTCATCTATACAAAAGTATAGTAAACTATCACGGCATTGTCTAGAGAAATTTTCAAACCATTTGATTGTATAAATTGAAAGATTATAATACTTGAAAACAAAAACAAAAAACAAAAAAACTTATTTTCATTCTTGCAAGACAAAGTCAATAGACTTTGAGCTCTATTGGAGTAAAAAAAATTGTCTACAAAAAATTGAGGGTCTACACTATTGAGCACTAATACATCTTGTTAGGTACACACATGAAAAAATTTAGATGCAAATAAGGAGTCTATCTTACTTTTAATCACCTTTAATGTGAAGAAGTCAAATATTCTTATAATCCACTAGTCATTTTTTAATATTTTCATATATAGTGAGGAAATTTTTTATTTGAAATCTAATATAATGAAAAGTTGTAGACAAAAACTTGAAATATGTGGGAAAAATATCAAGAACTTCGAGAACACATATTTTTAAGATAATAGCATTTCAAGTTAGAAAAAAACTATTTTTCTAAAACTCACTTGACATGGTTGGTGAGAATTTGACTCCTCTTGAAATAAGATTTTTGTACTAAATGTAGTTTGATTTTTTACAATTGCATATATAGTATCATGTTATTTACTTACATGCCAAACTTTAGAAGTAGATGAAAAATTTAGCAAAAGGTGTCCAAGGTGCTCTAGGTGTCCAAATTGCTAATATTTTTTTAAGCATGATAGATTTTAATTTGGGCATCCGATTGTACTTTTTTTTATCCCTAAATTTCTTTCATGTTTTGAGGCCCAAAACTGCTTCAAAATACTTGTTTCCAAAGCAAGACTAAAATCTTCATCTATATTTATTTTTTAGTGAATTGAATCATGGGATCCTTTGGTTAACTTGTTTAAATACATCATTCCAAAATTTTAGAGTGATTTTCTTTATCAATTTCAAGTAAAATGTGCCTAAACTTCAAAATGTAGATTTTTTCTAGCCTTTCTCAAAGGTGAAGTTTAGTATTTTCAATGTTTTTAGAAAAAACATATATGTCCTATGACTCATGCATTTTAGTAAAAATGTTGAAAAATGGATTGAGAATATATGAAAAGAATTTAAACAAAAAAACTTTCATGTTCATCTTTTAAAAATAATTACAAAGTGAAAGGAGGTACTAAATGAAAGAAAAAACTAGAACCCTTATAACTTTTATATAAAACTAAGAAATGTTAATCCTAATGGTAAGAAAATTCTAATAAACAATTGGTACAATCAGGCATCTATTAATAATACTTCTATAAGTATTAAAATCTCATATGTGTTATGGAGATTTATGCTCTATAAAATATACACTATCAAGTGTTACGTGTTAAGTGGTATAAAATGTTTAGCTCCCTAATTTATTGATTTGACTTCGGTAAGTGATAAAGCTGAATAAGGTTGGAAATTTTTGGAGATTCAAAGATGCTAAAAGTGCACTTGAGACTTTGAGATAATTTTTGGAGCAAAGACCTAATGCCATCATGTGATTCATCAAGAATATTGAAGAACTTCAAAAGCAAGTAAAATCATGACGTATAGAAGAATCTCAATAATCCTTGAAAGGCCCTTAGGGTCCCTCTATACAACCTGTATTTAATCTTATAACTCTTCATTTGTGGTTTACTATATGAATTGTGATATATTGTTATTTACATACTACCATGACCATTAATTTACTTTGTACAAAACAATATTTGATCAATTTTTTGGGTCAAATACCACTGTGTTCATAATGTACTATATGGCCACAAAGGGCTTTCAGGCCCTATTAGGGTTAAACAACGGTATATTGTTTCTTTCAATCAACTTAGATGAATGATGAGTCATAGTTTTTGGTACTTTAATCCTTTAATTAAATAAACATTATATATTTATTATTGAAGTCTTATGAATGTCATTTAAAAAATGTTATACGTTGTCAAGATCAATTTTCATAAGCATTAAATGTTAACACTCTATAAGTGTTACAATATTATCTGCACTCACTCTTAATATTTATAAAAGGCTGATTTCATTCTTTATTTTTATTTTTTATCTTATTTCAAAATTGAGTGCAAAAGATGATATGATATATTTTTTCTAGCTTCATTATCCATAAAATAAAATCCCTCATAATTTTCACCTCATTATCTAAATTCAATGGTTCAAATATTTTTGAGTAGTTACCAATCTATACAATCCAAAAAATTCATAGAATCATTTTCATAATATATTTTTTGGTCGCCTGGTTTGGAAAATTCCTTATAATTTTTACAATATTTATTGGAATTATGTGAAATAGAACTTCATAAGTAAATTAGAATGATTAGCATCCTTTAAAAGAAATTCATGCAAAAATTTCAAATTTGTGAATCAATAGATGTTGTTCAAGTTCTCAAAAAGTCCAAAGTGGGCTCTTTAGTTCCTTAGGGGTTAAATTCTCACCAAGAAGGCAAATGTCTCCCATCTTGTATCAAAATTTTAAAACATCTGTTAAAAAATTGGCTTTAATGACCCCATCTTAATTCCCAAGTGTATATTGAACAGACATTTGGTCCTTCAAGGGTAAACTATCCTTTTTTATTTACATATTTATGACAAATTATAGTAATTTCATCATAAAGCAATTCAATAAGTATTTCATTCGTCCCAAAATGATCTTTTGGTTGCTCAAAAATGATCATTTTTGTTCTTGAAGACTCAATAAATGGATTGAAATAACTTCTTTGAAATACTTAGAAATGGGTTGAAATAACGTTATTTTAGCCTTAATTCCAAACATTTTATTCAATTGGATGATCATTTTGGGAAGGAAAAAGTACATTGTTAGGTGTGACTTGAATAATGTTAACCCCTAAAGGACCAGAGTGCATTTTTTGGCAATATAACAATTTAAGGCAGCTCACTACGAATAGAATTTTTATATTTTTTCTTTGAAAATTTCAAAACATGTACCCAAGGAGTAGCTTTAAGGCCCAACAATTTTCATAAATTTTGACTACATGGTAAAAAAGTTATTGTCTAATATGTAGTTTTCATTGCTTATTGGGTAGCTTAAGCAACAAAAATAACTTCTTTAAAAATTATTTATATTAAAAATAAAAATTTGAAATTGGTTCTTTAGATTTCTATATACATGGAAAGCTTTGAGTCATTCCATTTTGATTAATGAGAGATGAAGTTATGAGGAGGTTTATTTGTGGATAGTTTACGGGTAGTTATGAAATCTTTACTCTAAAATAAACTTTGAAGTCCTTTATTTAACTCAATTTTCAATATTTTTGAAAATAAATAAAAGCATTAGGTGTACATTTTTTATAACAACATTTCAACCTTTGGAATTGGCATTTTTCAATTTTATAAATAAATGGTTAACAATTTAGTATTTTAAATCATTTTGTACTTCTTTCTATTTTTTTTTTCCTATGTGTTGTACAATTTCAAATGATCTAAATTTTTTCAAGCATGTAGCCAACTTGCCTTTAGAATGAATACAAGGAGTAACCTCCATTTTGGACATTTTTTCATACAAATGTGACTTGTGAAGTGAAGCTACCCGTTTTTTTGCAGGGACCAAAAAAGGATTTTTTTTCCAATTCAAATGCTAATATCTTGTAATCCACACGGTGGAAATTTCTGAAGTTTTGTTTACATCTTCTCAAACTAGCATACTACAAGATCCTACGATTATATGTGTACAAAGATGTTTTAAAAAAAATTTGATACTTGTACTAGAAATGACAATTTTGGAGTGTTTTTGGTGAAAACATAGTCTTTAACCTTTGGGTGTTAAGATAACTACAAATGTTCAAAGTACTGAAAACAAATGTTTCTAAAAGCGATCATAGACTCTCACGAATAGTGAGAGTACATTTTAGGCAAGAATCTGGAGTGTGCGATTTTAGGAAGAGTGCAATTTTAGGTGTAGCTACCTTAATTCACATATTAGGTTAACTCACAAATTCAATTTTATTTCAGAACTAGTACGAATTCATTTTTATTAGTGCAGGTCACAATAATTCAAATGCCACATTAGGCATCCTACGTTAGTGCAATCCTGCAAGGGCTATAGCATTATGACATGCAAGCGACTTCCTAGAGGCTTGCTGTCTGCTGACCAAAATTATCCTTAATCCGTAGATTACGCCTTACCAGTATTCCCTAATATCTATACGAGAGTCAAGATTTGCATATCCTCGTCGTCCTCGGGTCTCCTGCCATAGCCATGTACCCCTCCAGAGCTCTGCCATCGCTGCGCTCCAAGGCATTCTCTCACTCCTCCACGCAGTCCACACCCTCCGCAATAGTTGCAATAGCAAGTCCTCTGACGCGCAAACATTTTGAGTGTCGGATGGTGAAATTTGATTTAGATTTGAATATTGCGTCCATGTTTCCGCGTCGGTGGTCTAGTTCGAAGTTTCGCCGGATTCAGAGCGTTGTCTAGGTCAACTTCGTACTAGAAACAGCTGAAGTCGAGCAGCCTTCCATTCTAACCAGTGGAGAAATAAGTTATACTCCCGATCTGTGAATATTAGAGCTGGAGATGCATTGGATGTGAGCCCTAAGAGACAGACTGAGGATATCGAGTAGCAAGTGTTGTGGTGCAGATTGGACGTCGTAGAGGGAATTGGAGATTTGGAGCGGCGTGCTTGGATTCTGGAGAAGGAGTTTCGAGGTTCGGATTTTGGAGTAGGGATGATGTCGGGGGAGCGAGGACGGTTGTTGACCAATGTGAGGCAGAGGTACAGCTTTTCGCCCGACTATGGAGGGGAGCTGGGTATAGGGCCGGCTCCGGCGTCGCAGGCTCCGTCGGAACCTGCACTGTTGCGCCGCACGGCGGAAAATCTCTTGTGGCTAGCTGCTGCCGTGTTTGCAATCTACTACGGCGACTCTCGGCATCATCTGTTCCATGTCTTGTTCTACGATTCGCGCATTCGCAGGTAAGGAATCTAAGGTTGATTGTGTTTTAAGGCTATCGACAGAGTTGTTGAGAGTGATTCCCCTCAAGATCTTGATACTGAGGCTTCATTCTATGTTATAAAGGATGAAGTTGCTAGGATATGAATTCGGACTATTTGTGCGGCATAGGACTTGATCAGTTTGTCTGGAGAACGTGGTCTCGTAGGTGCACAGTGTTCTTGATGTACATTTTTATCGCGGTCTGATCACTACTGCACGAGTCTACAGGGATAGAGATTTACTAAATTTTGAAGTTTCTAGATGGATTCCTTTAACAAGCAGTGATTTGATTCACAACAATTGTAGCAGAACAGTGACACAGTATCTGTTGTATAGTAACTTTCGTGTCAACTCGTTGGTTTGAGGTTTAGCCACTACTTCGATGGGCTTCGGGTCGTATGGTTTATCAAGAGGGGGTTGGTCATTGTGAGGCGGTTTTGCTAGATAATCGGGAGTTAGCATGTTGATTGAGTTAGCCAGACGTTCTGTGATTTGACTCGGGGAAGAAGAAGCCAACCGTAATCAAGCAATCTTTCGTTTCTTGACAGAATTATCTGGAAGGTTGATTCTCGAAGTTAGGGACTCCCTTTATCGCCACTTGATCAGAACAGATGTTCAGCTGGTATACTTCCCCTTAATCATTATGCAACGAAAATCGAAAAAACAATTTAGATCATCTACCAATAATACTTGGACCTTTCGTAACTTGCTTTTGGTATTCAAAGAATGCGTTCTTTGGCGCATTAGGATCCAATTATATCAGCCAAGAAATCATATAAAGTAGTCTAATGATAAGAACTATTTGACTTGGCGATTTAGGGTGACACTACAGTAGACGTATGAAGCGCGTGAATGGCATGAGTGCGCCGCTTTCGTATGTCAGTTTGACAATTTTTTGTGTTGCAATGCAGGTTCCCATTTCAACTGGGCTTGATTTGTCTCACCATAAATGCAGTGATCTTTGCCTACTTGGCAGTTTGGTTGCGGCACATCCTCAAAACAGAGGACAAATGGGAGCTGATTGCACCTGCCGCAATCCCCACTGCCACTTTAGTGGGACTTACATCATTCCTGCTGTAAGTGATTGATTTTTGCAAGAACTTAGCTCCAGTGATTGAATTCTGACTACGCTTTTGAGAGCTTCGAGTTCTTGATGATGCCACATTTCTTGGTTTCTCGCAGCTATCTTGATATCTTTAAAATATTTCGTGAATCTTCCTTGTCACAAGCTGGACATTTTGTAGTTCAATCTCTATTCTAGAACTCCGCTAGTGTAATTTAGTTACGCTATAATACAAATTGATTAGCAAATTGATTCTGACTAAGCTTTGATGAGTTTTCTACTGTCGTAGACTTTGATGAAGTTCATATTCAGATAATAGACTGTGTGCTATTGGTTTTCAACAGATTTTCAATCGCTCTCTGGCCAATTTGGGGCTTCTTAACCATCCCACTGTTGGTGAGCTCTTCAACATATCATATAGTGCTTTCAAGCCTAGATTTTTTAGGTTGATTTAGTTTTCTCTATTTCTGCAGATTCTCTGTTATTGAATTTCTTTCTAATTCCAGTCCCCTGTTTACTTGCAGTTTACGTTATTCATGGCATTCGTTGTGATTTCACCGTATCTTCCACCTTATGGATATGGGGACTCCCTACGCTCGGATTAATATTTCGAAGTTTTCTTGGTATCTGACGTGATGCTTAATATGGAACATTGAAAAGTGTGTGCTAGTGTAGGTCATTTCTTACAATCCTGAAGCATTTTGGTCAGCCCCAGCATCTTTGCGGTGCGTTATATACTATGTGCATATATAGGCCAGCCCTGCATAGTTCTCAAGGGCACAGCAAATCCCTCTGCCTGCTCCTAATGGTAATATAGCTTTATCCCAGTGATTTTATTCATTACACTCTTGAAGGGGAACGCTAGATATGACTTTGGAAACCCTACACAAGATATTTGTTAGATATTCCATGGTAGCATAGTAATGATTGTTACCTATATGTGCTAAGATAGATGCACTCGTTCCCAACCATGTACACATTTTCAGTTTTCCACACGTGTAGATTCTACTTTCTAAAGACTAGAATACACCGTATTTTTATAGCAAAGCTTGTGGTTGGGAATGGATACACCCATTCTAGGAACTTTGAAAACGAATAAAAATAGGTGCATCTTCCTATGCAATGTATGGAGTATTAGAGTGCATTGATGAATCAATCTTGATGAAGGTCATTAGTTACCTCTTGAAAGGGGTGCCACATGTTTTTGTCTATCCATCCTTGTTTTGATTTTTAATATTTTGGGAATTTGTTATGTAGATGGTGTTGGGAACCATTGCAAATATTATTGGGACATCTCCAATTTTAGAACTTTTGGATTTATTATTTGACAATTCATGTGACATGTGACATTTATTGTATCATTAATAATCAATGCACTTGAGTAGGTATAAAAAATATCAATTTTATTGGAGCTATATCAAAAGGAGGATGAAAATAAAGATCAATAGAAGGAGGGATGGAAATTGTATATAATGAGTTTTAGAATATTATTTTGTTGTTGTTTTGTAAAACAAGTTAAAAGATTTTATAAAGGTAAAATTGTCATTTGTTGATTGATCACTACAATTTGGAATACTTGTAAAACTTGACAAACATGTTATATGATTTAGGTCCTCTACATAATGTTGTTTAACGTTTCTTCCGTATTATACATATTTAATACTATTATATATCTCTAAGAGACTATTTCCTATCTTTAATGGTTTATTGGAGGTTGTTTATTTAGTATATTTTGATGCATTTCAAAATTACTATGTTCCCACAAAGTAAGGTAGGAGGTCCATATAGCACCCGTTCTTTGAAAGTGTCCTCAAATGTGGAAGTACATATTGCTTTCTTCAATGTACCAATTGCATTTGTCAATATACCAACAATAAACATCTCAAGGGGTAGATGTTTCCAAAGCCTCATGTGATTCCAACTTCAAAATTCATGACTAATTCCATAAATGTTCCAAGAATATAAAAGTACTTTATAGAAAAATATTCCAAGATGCCAAACTCCTCTAATTGGTTGTGTTGTGTCATTTCAACTGTGGCCCTCCAAGACCATATGTTTAAGAAAAGAAAAGAAAATCCTCTGATTTATAAATCAATTCGTCAATGCTTGCTTTATGGACCTCCTACCTTAGTCCCAAGTAAATGTGGCAACACTAGGGAATTAAAAAGGAAAATATACTTGATTTTTATTCTTTAGATGCTTCCTCATTAATGATTACTATGCATAATAAAACTCAATTGCAAATACAAGATTATGTATCTAGTTTAAGAAACAAAATCTATCATTTAAAAATAAAAATAAATAATTGCCTCTACTACAATCAATGTATTTGTGAAATACTCAATTAAACACAATAAAACTCTATCTAGACAATATAACCTAGTTATGAGAATAAAATGCCCAATTCATTGTTCAAGATGTTAAAAACATTATAAAAACATAACCACCCAATCGAGTATAATGTCTAATTCATTGATTCCATACATAAATAATGTCTAAATAGCCCAATCTTCATATTTGTTTCACTTTCCTATACTTCATTGATTGACATCAAGAACATTACACAAATCCTCAATAGTAGGACCAAGATTAAGACATAGATTTTATAACTGTTATGCTTGGCTCAACTATGGGGACCTATTCATACTTGTAAAGGCAAATGTATCAAATTGAGCTTGCAATTTGGCACCCAACCATACAAAGTACATAATTGTTTCTCCAACTACATCTCCTTTCATACCGTACACTAGAATGTAGAATGTAGGTATCATTCTATTTACACATATTTGGGACTTGCTAGGCCTAGCGTGCACCTCCTGGAAGTTTAGCCATGTGAACTTACACCTACTTTAGTCCAACGGTGCTTTGGCTAACTTAAATTTGTAGATTCTTGGTTAATTAAATTACCATGAAGAAACTGAATTCCAGCATCAACGTAGCAATGCACACAAACTGGTTAAACAATGAAAACCAATAAAAGCACTCGTTCGTGCTGGTTGGGAGCAAGAACAACAGGTGATTCACTGGACTCACTTGAGGCAGTTCAACTTGCAGAAGGCAGAGAGAAGATTAAGCATCTAAAGGATAGAGAGCCGTTTGTATTCTGCGAAGCGCGACCTTGATGCGCTCTTTGAGATTATCATCCTTACACTCAATGCCTTTTTTGGCGTGATCTACAGTGGCCACCGTCCCATCCACATTAACAGTCAAAGTCTGTAGCTTCTCGTCTACCGCAACGTCTCCAAACAAAGAAACTAGCAGCGAGTGCACAATCTTGATCTCGTCTTTCTCTTTCGCACGTCCCACAGCAAACATGGACTGGGAGTCCAGCTTCAAGATCATAGCCACCACGGAGTCCGCTACCATGTCACTAATGGGATCCGACACCCAATGCAAAATCACATAATCCGCTCCTTCATGCGTTACAGTAAGATTTCCATGCACCTTCAGAGTTGGACTGTCAGCCTTAGCCACGACCTCCACTTGTTCATACATCTGCTGCAACCGGTGACGCAGGACCGTGAACGTGCCCTTGTAAGGCACCGATTGCCGTTGCATGACACTGCCTGTGGAAAGCTGGGTGAAGCTGTGGAGATCCTCCGGCGCCATGAGCTGGTAAGTGAAGCCCTTTCGGACTAATAACCCACTCACCACATCTCCTTCCTTGGCTGGCTTCTCTGCAAGACGCCCCACTGCTTTGGCAATCTTCTCCCCCTTGAAAAACATCTCTACTGTTTGGCAGTTTTTGGGTGACAGCACCTGAATGGTTCCATTCATTTTCCCAAATTGCCGATTCAAAATCAAAACTTGATATATTTCATAGAACTATCCATTCCAAGTAAATAAAGGGATAACCAAAAACATATCAGTGAAAAACAGAATAAAAGTAATTGAAAACCTAGGATACTGGTCGGTTCTCCGCGGACACTAACCTCCACGTTTTGGTCTGCAAATTGGGTAATAAGCTTGGCTTTCAAGCGTCCCATCTCATTGGCCTCTCCATGGACCAATATGATATTTGGTGGTCTGAGCTCGTGCAGAAACGCACTTGTTTGAGTGAAGTCAGCATGGGCTGAGAAAGAGATGTAATGAACTCGCATGTTTAAAGGTACCACCAGGCCACTGAGAAGAGTCACCTCCTTGGGCTCGTTCATGATGGCCTTGGAAAGAGTTCCCTCAACTACGTACCCGGGGATGACACACGAGTTCTTCTTATCTTGGCACCAAATGTCGAAAAGCTGTCTTGAAAGACCACTTTGAAGGCTCCCTGGAGAGGCCATCACAACCGACGGCCCCGTGTCGTCGAATTCGTCGATATTTTTCAAGGGGTGAATGTGCTTGAAATCGAACGGGTTTGAGACCTGATCTCAGAGAATTCACCAACATGAGTCAGTACATACTACCGGTATACAGAATAATCTCAGACTAACTAGCACAAATTGGTTAACTGGGGCGAAGGTGCATTAGCCAGTTGGAAGTGACTAGCTTATTGCGAGACTGCACTTACAAAGTACCTAATGGGGAGTGAAGATTTCAGGTTAGCCAAGTTAGCACTTCAAACCGCTGGTATAAACACAGGACCCTCCCCGCACCAACCATGTAGCGCCAACCAATCAGCTAACTAAGTGTTAAGGTACACTCTTCCGTGGAATTACTTGTGGGGGAGAAATCAGTGGTGTCCAAATATACTGTGGGTTGAAATATCTATAAAGAGTATGAAGATTCGTAACTCATTTGAACCACAATCTTTTGAATCATCGTGGTCCACAGTAATTGCAAGAAAATATGTAGTTGGAAATCACCTAACCTATTGTGTAGCAAGGTGTTTAGCGAGGAGTTTGGACTTTCAAGTTAGTTAACTGCTGCTCCTTGGTTGGCAAGGGCAGATTATAGACTTCAAACCATTGCTATAGGCTCAGTCAGTTTACTTGTCCAAAACTGTGAAGTGAAGCGAACTGGTGGAAATGAATGAGGGGGTTAGCGCCAATTTGCTAAGCGGGGCAGTGCGGGGATTTCCAGTTAGCTTGCTTCTTGGTTGGTGCGGACGGGTCTAAGACAATAAAATATGGAGAGAGAAAGTGAACTACTCTAGAGCACAGCGATTAGTAGCAAGGTAAGCACAGTCGATGGCCTGGAGTGCAATGTAACTACACTGGACTCAAGAAAACAATAATTGGAGAAAAGTGTACCTCGAACTGCTTCTGAATGCGGTCATTCATGGCATTGATGTACGTCTGATACACTGCCATGCATTTCTTCGCCAGAGGGGATGCGTAGTAGATAGGTATGTGTTGAAGCTCAGGGTGCGCTTCCCAATATTCATCCAGAATCAAAAGCAGCTCTTGTGCTCGTCCAAGGGCGAAGGCAGGAATGAGGACCTTACCACCCTGTTGATAGATCATTCAGTTATCATATGTTAACACTAAAGGAATCTTTAAGCGAGAACTCCAAGCAAACAAAACAAGTTACGCACCTGCAATTGGCTCCAAATATAAAGTAAACAGCAAAATCAAAGCACAACTTCTATCGCTAAATACCACGAAACTTGCTCACGCAAGAATCAAGGTCGATTTACATTTTTGTCGAGACAAGCTTTGAGAATAAGACATTTCAACAATATTTAAAGAATTCAAGCACTGTCATCGATCAAAAGTGGGAGAAAGAATCTAGCAATGCGATTGATAAATGTTTTTCATTTTGTCCAGTTAGTCATGGAGAAAGAATCTTGACACTGCATGACATGGATTTGTACACAACAATTCTTGGTTAATGTTCTTCTCTGTTTGATAATTTTGTGGAGTGCTCTAGTTAACATCAGCACACAAAATGCTTAAACAAAATCGATTCGCTTATTTATTCTTTAATGTCTTGCTACCGTGTGCTGGGGATTACAATTAGAAATTATGTCTTGGCCTCAACTTTTTGTTTATCCTCAAGATATGTCTGGAGAAGTGTAAACCGACCCTCAGAAGCCCAAAGGATCCCCAAAAGGCTTATCTTCTAAGCCAAGAAGCCTTCAAACTTCGAAAATTAAACAAATGCTTCAATCGTATTAGATCGAATGGAAAATTAGGATAGAGCAAACAGCAAGCATAACCCTCTTCTCAAACAAAAAATCGATCTCGGGTTGGAGAAAGAGACTTGAAAGGACAGTACTTAGTACCTGACTCACAGTCTGAGCAACGGTATCAGTAAATCTTCTTTCTCGCATGATTCGTGGCTGGTGAATTTGCACACCGTATGTGGATTCTATGATGCAGACATCGGGTGAAAAGTGAGGCATCTCAGCAGCACGAAGATGGCGATCTTCCTCACATGAGTAATCCCCAGTGTAGAGAACTCGCATGCCAGCTATGTCTACCATAAACATGGCTGCACCCAACACATGACCTGCTGTATAACACCAGAATCTGATTCCATTCACTTCCATGGTTTGATGAAAATCGATGACCTGCCATCATCAGAGTAAAGATATAAGTTAGAAAATATTACAACCTTTAGGGATCTGATCCCCTCTCCTATGCTGATCTCTGTTACCAACAACTCATCCAATCATATCCTTACCTGGCCTTCAATTAGCAAGTCGTGTAAGCAAGACTTGGCTATAAATCTATGGCCGCTGATCTTTGAATGGAAATGGGGTTGCCTACTGTCACTAGCGGTGCACAACCTCCCACTTTGAAATTGCATACGAATTTTATACAGATAAAAGTTTGATCTCAACAGATTTGGCACTTGCTCCCAAACTGATCTCTCCACAGTTCTATACTGATCTCCCGAAAATCTTACTCTTACATATTGGTTAAGGTGCTTAATGTGACGGAAAGAATATCCCCTACCTTACTTCTACTCAGTTGCAATACAGATATGAACCCCTGCAAATCCTGGATACAGTAGAGAGTTTCTATGAAGGTAGAGATCACTGCCTGGGACTGCAAACGTTTACTCACCTCAATTTTCTCCATCGTTCGAGCAATGTCGTGTTCATCATATAACATGTCGTCCACTGACACCTTGCTGATCTTGACGAAATCTGATAGAAGAAGTTTGTAGATGGCTTTAGTGGCATGTGTCATGAACACCCTCCCTTTGAAGTTGGTCTGCAAATCCACAAACCCATAATCACTTGGTTTTGGAAGAACACAATTGGGGTATAAAAAAAAATGGCGGACAACATTGAATCACACACTTCATCTTCAAAACTATCAAAAGAATGGAAAATGACAGCATCTTGACCTTCTCCAGGAAATAAGGTAGCGATGCACAATGATCCAGATGAAAACTGCACATTGAAAATTAAAACCGTGTGTCAGGAAAATCAAACCACATTCACGGACATTCAAACCACAGCACCTGACAAATCTACTGTCACGGTCAAGACTAGATTGTCCTGTTGAGAACCGATAGAAGAAAATTCAACATAGAGTTTCTTCATCCAGACTGATGCTTCGAAAATCTTTGAAGGTGAAAACCAGCTATCACAAACCTTAGGGAGCAAAGCGAGTAGAGTTTGAAATAAGGTCAGAATGGCAGTCCCCGTGAAGGCTTAATAAAATAAATAACAAAAAAGGGAAACCCTAGGAGGTTGGTCTGATTGAATTTTGGTAGCAATAATTCATTAGGATCCTCTATCTTTACACTTGAATAAATAGGACGCTGTCGCCTTAGATTTCCTATATAACACCAAGGTTGCGTAGCAGCTCCACAATACGACTCCTACCCTAACTTCAACATTGACCCCTTCAGTCATTACTACTCCCAACAACAACAATCACATTAGAATTAACATTCCAAGTGCAAGTGCTGACCTAGTTTCAATAGAAAAGTAGGGGTGAATCTAGTGAATAATGTCATCAAGAGGTGTTAACATCATTTCAGATTTGTGATTGAACTACCAGCAGAAGGCTTGCTGACTTTAAACCCGAAGTTTCATGGTTTAGTCATGAAAGGCAATCAGCAGTGGGAGAGTGCAACTCACGATTTTAGGGTTTAGGGATTTAGGGTTTATGACCACCTCTCCAAACGTGGCACCCATTGAAACCATGGGTATATACTCTGGTTTAACAATAACCCTATCATGACTCGATCAGCAATGCAAAACCCTAACACTCAACTCAAAAATTTCATTGATTGGTGAGATACTAAAAGATAACTCACTGCGTCACGAGCAGAACATCAATGCTGATAGGATCAATCTCATCGAAGTAGGGTAACGCTGCCATGCCAGAGTAACCAGGATGAATTCCACAATCAAACTGCACCAATCCAAAGCAAAAAAACGAGAAAATCAACAACAATTCGTGAGTGCCTCCCGAGTCAAAACCTCGCATCATCAAAAATCACACAAAATGCTGGCAATTAAACAGAGTGCAAATTACTGTAAAGAAGGATCTGGAAATGTGTTACACCCAAACCCTCTCCCAAAATAACTGCACAATTGCCACACTATCATTGACTGAAGCGAACTGACCACACATTCAAACTACGTCCCAGTGCACAAATTGTGATAACCAAGGTTTGAGTATCCATACCATGACCGTCTTGCCCTTGTAGGTCATGTACACACACGACCGCCCGACCTCGTTTCCCGCTCCGAGTGGAGTGACCTCCAGCTTGTCCCCTTCCCCTTTCAACACCGTCGCCGAATCCTTGCGCTTCGACATGACGCCCCCCTTCTTCCTCCCTCCCGATCGCGTAGCCCTAATCAGTTGCGAATTCCCGACATCAAAAATGGGGCAAAAAACACCTCCGATGGGAACGTCGTCGAGGAAATACGTCAACGCTCGTCACAGGGTCAATGCTCACTTGATTCTGCGCTCTCAATGTCTTGGAGACCAAGACATGAATGAGAGCTTTTAATAAGATTTCAAGGACAAAATCGTATTCGCTTCACTGCGTCATTTGGCGATGGCGACGCTGGCCGGGGTGAAAGGATGTCGAGGAAACGCAAATACAAATGGACACTTGGTGGGGCAGGATTTTGGGGTGCGAGTTGATTGGGGACTTCGGAACTGGAGTTCAGGAAGTGGAACCTTATTCCGACCCTGAAACGACGAGACCTATCACCAAGGTACTTTGTCAAATCCTTCATTTCTACAAAAGTGTCTTTTGTTATGGTCAAACAAACTTTGTGCAGACTGAAGAATGAATGATTTTCTTTCAATTTTTTGTGCGCAACTTTATTATTGTTATGTTCTCATCATGGAGTTAAATTGAAGACAATTAAGTTGTTTCTTGATTTTATGTGGGGTAGTTCATCAAATGAGCATTTTTATGGCATTATCATATCATCCATAGAGCAGTAGTTACAGAAACCGTTGCGTATTACTAAATCATCTCATGAGTGTTGGAGCAAATTCTTCAATTACATGAAACAAAGACAACCTCTGATGTTCATGATCTCTATGGGAGATTTTATTCATTGAATTTGGATAGTCACAAAAATGCTCTTGATATTTTAGCGATATCAAGGAAACCAAATTAACTAACATTGACTAGCCTATCTCAAATAGTGCCATGAAGTTTCTAAATTCCAAGCTCCTTCATATCTTTGAAACTTCATGGTACATGGGAATTAGTTTCTGAAAGGGAACATACGTTGTCAAGTTTGATATCTATTATATTGGTTGAATACAAATGTGCAAATCAACAGCAATTGAGGAAAGCAAGTAATTCTACATCTGTGTTTATTGCTCAATGTCAACAACCACATTATATTTGGATTCATTTTCTTATACACCTTTTCTACATGCTTGAAAAATTTCAGATCATTTGGAATTGTACAACATATAGGAAAAAATTAGTAAGTAAAAAAAAGTAGATAATGATTCAAAATACAAAATTGTTAAGAATTTGGTTATGGAATTGAAAAATGCCAATCCCAATGGTGGAAATGCTGTAATAAATAATCTACATCCTATGATTTTATTTTTTTCAAAAAATATTGAAAATTGAGTAAGATAAAGGACTTCAAAGTTTATTTTAGAGTAGAGATTCCATAACTGTCCGCAAACTAAAATTCCTCATAGCTTTTGACTCATTGGTCAAAATGGAATGATTAAAAGCTTTTCACATATACATAACTCTAGAAAACCAATTTCAAATTCTTGTTTCTAAAAAAAGTGATTTTTTATATCTGCCCAGACTGCTCTGCCCGGGAAAAAAGTAACATATTCGGCCATAACTTTTGACTCATGTTTCCAAATGTCATGAAACTTAGTGCATATGAAAGATATTCCTCGCGCACAACTTCTGTTAAAATTTCAGCCCAAAATATGAAAATCTTCAGTTTCAAGTACCTGCCCAAAATTTCTATACTACCAAAAAATGCATGATGGTCCTTTAGGGGTTAACTTGCTTTTGGAGCCGTTGTTCAATGTCTAAATTTGAATTTTGTTTTCGTCTATTCAAAGTACTTTAGCATGTACTTCCAACAATGGTCATTTCAAGTTCTGTATATCTGTGTCAAAAATTTAAAATACATTTGGAGAGCCAATATACCAGTTTGATTGAGAATGCTCTAAGCAACCTATAGTGTTGGATATCACACGAACTTGAATTGAGTAGAGACTCAGGCCATTGACACCCCAAGCAAAGTCAACCACCCTTCTAGGATATGATCAGAGCATGGTAGTTGGGCTATCAAATGCAATGCTTTATATAAAAGCAATACCTTCTAGGGGAGCATCACATATGCTTTCAAATCTTTCACCAAAATATGGCAAAATTAATACTAGTGTATGAATACATGCATACTTAACTCCTTCAAAAGACTCCCTTTATAGACTTATCTTCTTCAAATTTAACATATTTTCTTTCAAAGGAGTCAAAGGAGCTATTAAAATTGAATAACCTTGAATAATCCAACAAAAATAGTTGCAAAGATCCAAGAATGAACACAATTGGCTTACATCATTGGGCCTTGTACACCTATTTTAGTCTTTTGAGGGTCTACTTTGAAATTGAATTAGATGTTTATTTGAATTTGTAAGTTTGCAACTAATCTAATTGGATATTTTTCATATTGTGTCTCATACAAATTACAAATTAAATTCTTGTATTTCTTGTCCAAAAATTCTATTGTTTTTTTAAAATTAATTATTTTCAAATGTGAATACTACAAAACGTACCTTCTTGAAAAAAGTGTCTCCAACTATATTGATTTGCTTAGGATGCTTTCATCTTAGAACAAAATGCTCCTCAAACCAAGGAACCAAGTTGCAAGACAACAATTGATATGAAGCATCAATTTTGTTTCTTTGATAAATGCACCTAAAATGAGCCATTATAGTTTTCTTGATTAATCCTAGAAGGACAAGCCTATGACCATTGATTTCAAGCCTCCCTATCCATCGTCTTCCTATCCATCAATTTCTTTGCTGCACTTTTGCACCTAGATATGAATGAAATATTTTATATTTATTTTTCAGAGATGAAGTCATGTGTCTATTGCAAGTCTTAAAACTTTCAATTTTTTTGGAGAAAATTTGAAATTATTGTGAATTTTTTAAGAAAAATTGAAGAAAATTAATACCAAATAAAAACTATATTCAAAAGTCTAAAAAATTTCACCATTGATGTATATTATAAATTTATAATATATGATATAAACCAAAATTACCATTATGTCACTTTAATATTAGAAAATCAACAACCGTTGTAGCAATATGAACTTATAGGCCCAAAGTTTATATTGCTACAAGTTATTGAAATTTACAAAATTTTCAATTGAAATAAAGACTAAAATTGATTAGCTTCATTTCATTAGTTGAATTCAAATTCAATTAACATCAATTTTATGGCTAAAATTTACATCAAGAGTAAATACCAAAAAACAGCCAAAATGAACTACAAGGGTGATCCATAAATTATGAATCTTCTTCTTTAGAAAAGTCAATAATACCATGATAATTTGCTGAAAATGTACTCAAGCACCTTAAAAAATTGGATTAAAAAACATTTTTTTCCATCTTGTAGTCTTACATGAACTTATCAATACAAACACTAAGTGACCACAAAATTAACAACATTATAGGGTTAAATTAGATGTGAACATAACCAATGAAAGTGGAAATATTACCATATTGTTCAAGCAATTTCCACCATAAAAAAATTTGATGGTGATACAAATTTCAAGGTGATGATCATTTTACCACCTTACTATTAGAAAAAATCATTATAGCTATGGTTGAAATTTTAATTTCAACAATTCTAGTAGATCAACTTAATAGTGTCACTCAGACAATATTAACATCTATTGGACCTTTCCATTTGCATCAAACACCCATCTATTTCCACAAATTGTGTAACTCATTTTCTTTGGGCAAACAATTGGGTATTATTATCAGGGAATGATAATGAGTTTACATCTATTTGTGGACGGTTTAAGTCTAAATGATGAAGAGGTGGTTCATCAAATGTTGATTGTGGAAAAATGCTTGTCAAAACAAGTTGCAGCTTCGAGCAATAAAAGAGGTGCTTTCAACACTCATCAAATGGGATTAAAGTAATCTGCTCTAAAAGCAATGTGCTCTAAAAGTGACCACTAACATAGAGGTACATTTTTCTTTCTTCAATGTTCTAGCAACATAAATTTTAGGTGATGGTCACTTTTAGTGACCACTATGTTTCAAATTCAAAAAAATTGTAACTAACTCCAAGAACGTCCAAAAAATATTATACAACTTGAATCAAATGCCAATTTCTTTTTCTCCTTACAAAAATTTAGAGAAAATTATTTCAAGGAGTTTAGCTTCCTCCCCAAAGGCAATTAGCTCTTAAAAGGTCACTTTAAGAGCAAACTACCTTAGGGTGGTGTGCCAGTGATCTTGAACCTTTTTAAGATGGTCATGAGTCACACCAACTAACAATTTTATGTTTGTGCACCAATTTTGTTTGAAAATTCATATCCATTTTAGTTCTTATCGGATTGGTATGATTCCACTTGTATTTGAGTCCAATCAACTAATTCTTTGTCTATAAAAATACAAGTGACAATAAGTACAAGATTGCACAAGATACCCATATTGCAAATCTAGGTGGTCAACCTTACTGTGGATATGGTTAGCAACTTATTAATTTCCACATTTGGGAGCTTCAATTCTGATCAACCTAACAGTACAAATCTGGATGTTCTTGATTGAAGAGACACTACTAGAGAAAGGGCCATAATTTGCAATACTATTTGCAAATGGTGTTTTGATGGTAAGGTGCCACTGTTTAGGTAAACTGGTGGGATTCTAGCACCAAGAATGGTGACAAATACATACATAAAGGATGAAAATCAACATGTATGGATTTATGTCTTAGGATACCAGCAGGTGCTTTGAAAGGTCCCAAAGTATTGGAATACAGATAGAACCTCTCTAAGTCAATACTCTATAAGCCAATAAACCTCTATCAAGAAATATTGATTGCCTAACAGGCTTGAGCCACATAATTACAGATAACCTAGTGCCCGTTCCAGTGCCATCACCAACTGAGTTTGCACCAACTCCAGGCTCAACAACAGCCACCCCTGTCATTCATTTGTTCCTGATCCTGTGGGCAGCTGCCCCTTTTCCAGAGGATTCCAGTGCTGGCTCGCTTGCTTGCTGTGGGCCGGGGTGAACTGACACCCTCGCTCGTCCCCCTGGGTAAACCCTGAATTTTTTTTTTTCCATACATGATTATTTTGCAAATTCTGAATTCATACTTGCAATCAGAGGCCCCAAATTAGCTTTTTTTTTGTGTGTGTGTGTGGGCGTGTGGGCGTGTGTGTGTGGTAATTTACACAAAATAGGGGTCTCTTTTTTTTATATGCACCCCTGGATGGAATTTGGCAGGACGAGGGAGGGGGCCAGTTCACCCCCAGCCCTTGCCGTGGGATTGCATGTACTTGCTTGTGGGATTGCATGTACTTGCTTGTGGCGTTGGGAGGTGCAGTTGCTGTCTTCATGGTTTTGAATTGATGCTTCGATTATGTCTGATCGAAGAGGAGTGTAGATCAATGAGCAATATATATCTTTCTAGACAGGTAATGGTTTAACCTTTTAATTTTCTATTACCAAGGATGATCAAGAAAGTTCTCCGAATGGCCCCAGGAGCTAGCTGGGTCATGTATAGAACATGATGACCATAGTTTTTTGAATTTGTAATACTTTGTTGTCGTGTCCTTCCAGTTTCTTTGTGCAAGGCATGGTGTGGGTGGAATGGAGTGGGAACCTGTATATATGTGGAGGGTTGAGGAACGTCTTCGATTTCCTTGTAGCATTGCGTTTAATATTTGGTGTCGGTGGAAGTGCAGCAGTTTTGTTCATGAACTGTCAGTGTTGAAAATTTGGCAGATTGGACTTAGAGGATATCTCTAATGCGTAAAATAGTTTTCCTGGAGTTGGAAACTTGCCTCCCCACTCTTCACAAGCATCCAGTAGAAAAATTGACGGCCAACACTTTCCATATTCCTCAGACATCCATGGTACATTTCTATAAAGAATTCCAATTTTCTTTTCTTCTTCGATTTCAATTCCAATTCCAATCAAGATTTGGATGTTGGACGATTCCAGGTTGCATGCAAGTCCGCCCCAAGACCTATTGCAAGTATTGCACTTTGTGCCATTGGCCTTTGGATAATTGAGCCACGTGGGGATGGAGTTACTTAGGGTCTCTTGTTTTATTGCATCATCTATTGACCGTGCTTTGGTGATGGCCTATTCAGTTTCAAACAACATGACCCCTTTTTAAATTTTTAGGCAGAATCCATTCAAGTAAACAACCAATCTAGAGCAAAATGCTTCTCGAACCAGGGATACAAGTCGCCAGCAGACCTAGACGACAATCAGCTTGAAGCGTCGATTTTGATTCCTTCAAATTTGCACCCATAGAGACAGAACCCGCACAGTTCAGTTCATTAAATCAGGTGTGAACAAAACCAATCACAGTTGAAATATTACTATATTTGTGGCAAATAACTGGCAATTTCCGCCACAACGAAAACTGGTAAGCTTAGTGAGACGAATTTTCGAGGTGAAGATAAATTATACTACCTTACTAATAGAACAAATCACTGTAGCTGTGGTCGACAACTTGTTTCCGACAATTTCTGGGGACTGTGGTCAACAACTTGAAATGGTCCATTGCAAAGCTGTTGTGGCGTGAGTCGAGTGACTCCGCGTCTTCACGATCCTTATGATGCGGTCCTCGCGTGAAGAGCCCTGCCATTTTTGAATTGTCGGTAGGCAAAGTACAATCCTGTGTTGTATGATAATCGACTACAAGATTGCAGTAGAACGCGGAGGATTCGTTGGACTCTGGTTGCCCTGAACTGGAAGTCAGCAGTTGGCTGGGCTGCTTGCTAGGGTTCGTGCGTTGCCTGCGCATGGCGGTCAATCGTTAGATTGTTTGGAGTGGCGATGGAGCGCAAGCTTGGTGTTTGGAGATGACGTTGTTCGTGCAAGTGAGGCGATTGTTTTAAATTTTCGTGTTCGGTGCTGTTGCGGATACTCTTGGCCCTCACTATGGATTGGGTTCGAAATCGTTGGCTGCGTGAAGCCCCTGCGGATGCTGGTACATCCACGAGTGATGGACAACAGCACCCCAACGGCCGAAGTAAGAAATTTCCCTTCCCCTATTCTGTACCGACTACACAATCCTGTCAAATTCCCACCTTCTGTCTGGTCTTAGGGTATTCTTTTCTTGCAGGACTATGTGGAGCACTAATCTATTAACTTACTTATCTTGCAGAGGAATCTGGTTCAATCTACAACTCATTGGGTGTGGATGTCAAGTGCTGTACACGCCAGCACCAGGTTCTTGTGACCTATATTCGACATGCTCTCCAGAATTGGGGACCATCGGACGAACTCCCTCTGTCGTATTGGATCGATGGCGCTCAGAGTCGTTGGAAGCCAGCTGCGCCGATGCAAGTGACGCCAGAGTTGAAACGGGTGCTCACGCGCGCGAAAAGCCTAAGTGAAGATTGTTGCCGGGAGTTGCCTCCGCTGAAGGCGTCTCTTCGACATGCCGAGCGGTCCGAAGCATTTGCCGACATTTTGAAAGAAATTCAGTGGTTCACATCAGTGGTGTTCAACTCCATGGTCTGTAGGAAACTCGAGTCAGATTCGGCGGCGCTGAAAAATTTTCCTTGGCAAGCCCAACTTGGGTACCAGGAGCACTTTCTGCTGAAGAACGCAGCGGAAGATGACTGGCAGCAGCTACTGGGAGAGCTGAAGAATTGTAAGAGGGACCATTCTTGCAGTGCTGAAGATTGTGGCAATATGCATTTGCACAAAAATCCATCTTATTGTCTTGCTGGCCAAGTATTGAGAGGACTTTCCCCCGATGAGTTGAAGGGGGAGCGGGACCACAAATCCTTGTTGTGGAGTTTTGACCAAGACGTTGTGAAGTATGTTCGGCCACTAGGCTCAGGTTCCTTTGGTCAGGTTGTAGAAGTCACGTGGTTGGGATTCAATTACGCTCAGAAAATTTTCAATCACGCTGGGCTCCCTACTTTAAGAGCTGAGGCCGATGCATTAGTGAAAATGCATCACCCTCACATCGTCAAAGTGCTCGCGTACTCGGAGGACTCCCTTCTGATGGATCTGATGGCTATGGATTTACACAAGTTCATGAGAAGCCGAATGAAGGGAGGAGCTAGGGTTCAGCCTTTTTCTCTTCCTGCCGCCGTCGACTTGATGCTCCAGATTGCAGATGCTGTGAGCTACATCCACTCTCAGCAGATGGCCCATCGCGACCTCAAGTCCATGAACATTCTTGTCAACCCGTTGTCGGGTGGTGGTGCGGATGATGGATTTGTGTTTGCGAAGATTGCGGATTTCGGTCTCGTGAAGACCAAGCGAGAAATAACCCGGTACTCTCATTTGACGCACAATGTCGGAACGAGGACATGGATGGCACCTGAGATATTCGGGGCCAACATGGAGGATGATCATCTGGAAGTTGCCTTTCCCATGAAAGCTGATGTTTACAGCTTTGGAATTTTGTGTTTCGAAATTTTGTCAGGAGAGGAGCCTTTCAAGGATGTGCCAGTAACTGATCTGTACTCGAAGCTGACATCCCCATATCCTTTGCGGCCACGCCTTCCTTCCAGTTGCCCTGTTGACTTGGCTTCCCTTGTTTTTGCGTGTTGGGATACGGATCCTCGGGAGCGGCCTGCATTTCCTGACTTGTGTCGAGTGTTGAGGTATCTGAAAGGCCTACAAGTGCTGACTGGTATGTGTTATCACTCTATCTATTACTCCTGACCAGTCTTATTCCTTCTGGAAGCCGAGTTTGAGGTTGATTCTACGATTTTCTCTATTGTGAATGCAGAAGTCCATGAAAGCAAGTGTTTGCCGATCGATCGGGTGTGGCCTTTTGGGCGATTGATAGCGGAGGTGCAGGTCAGATCCACTTGAGCCAACTGCTGCTGCATGTCATCCTTGAGTGTGGAGGGAGTATGTGTTTAATGAGTTACAAAGCAATACTAATTCGTCCATGAACTACTTGTCACACGATTCCCTGCGTGTGCCTTTGTTCAATTTCGGCGTAGTCTGGATCGAGATCCATGAGGTTGCTCCAAATTTACCAGTTCCTAGAGTTTTGTATTGAGAATTGTCTGTACTCAGTGGGGGATTCGCGGCTGGATTTCGCAGAAGCAGGGCCCCTGGAGTGCTCGTGCTGCACCTGTTTGGCGTAGCAGTGGTGGAGTGGGTGATATTAGGGCTTTCCAAGTTCACTTCAGTGACAAAAAGAAAGTTGATCTCGGAGGATTTTCTTTCTCTGTTGGAAACGAGCTGCTGCGTGATGTAAGAACTGTAGGTGTAGTTGGAGAGAGCACTGACTGGGTGAGCACTTCCTTCACTCTCCAAAGTCATCGTAGCTCTTTCATACTTGATTCCACATGACAATTCCGGAATGCGCAATGGAAGTCACTCTAGAGTTCTAGGGGATCGCAAACTAGTTAATAATCGAGAGGATGCAAGATGGCTACAATGCAGCTACATAGGGCTTGTAATGTAGCCACATATTCTAATTTGAGTTTGCTGTAGTCGACATGGTCTAATTTCTTCTGGATTGTCGACTGAAATGGACTTAGTAACGCTCAAAGCCGCACCTTGGTTCCTGTTCACAAGTATCATTTCAAAAGAGATTCCCCTTTAGTCTGATTTCTCCGCCTAAGATGTGAAAGACTGCATATTGTAAGTTACGGTGTTTTTGTTTTGCTGTGTGCACAGATCAGGTTCGACCACCCCAGCGAATATCTTGTTCAAGTGGAGGGAACATATTCACGAGCGGGCAATGTTCCCACGCGTGTGTCGTCTCTTAGTTTTATCACCACCAAGCGGAAATACGGACCCTATGGCACACTTGGTATACCGACCACACCGTTCTGTTCGGATCCTGGAAGGGTGGTCGGCTTCACTGGGCCTGACGATTGGTCATTCGATAACCCGTATCTCCTTTCACTTGGAGTTTCTGTGATACCCGGCAACATTGTTGGATGCTTACGGAAATTTTTGGAAAAGGAAGATGAATCCGCTTGACTCCTGTTCGAGTCCAACAAACTTAATTACTTGGCCTCTGTGTCTTTGGAATTTGACCATTTTGAAGAGTTGCAGTCCGCTCCTCGAGCTGGAAGACGAAGGACTACGACGGGATTACTAAGCACGTCCAGTTTGATTAGATTATTTGATGGCAATCCTTGGTTACTGGCACTCGACTATTGGTTATTTGTGGGCCTTTGTTGAAGCTCTCCCCTTTTGTAGGATTTTCTATTTTCTCTTTGACTGGTCTTTAGATCAAAGTTGCCAAATTTGAGATCATTGAATGCACATGATCACTTGCAAACATGGTACAGTAGTTGTTCTCAACATTCGTTTTGGGACTTTTCCAACACTAAAATATCAAATCGTTTCTCCTTGTATTAGATTTTGATACTTTTAGTGTTGGATACATGCAATATCCTTGTATTAGATTTTGATACTTTAGTGCTAGATAAATGCAATAGGTAGATATTTGAGTCTTGATTGAAAAAAGGGTTCAAAAGAAATTATCATAACAAAAAAATCACACTCACTTTTGAGTTGTCTTCTTATTGAATTGAGGTTTTGGTCTTTGAATTGCAAGTGGTGGGTGTTCTTGTCTAAATGCATTGATTGGTAGGTGGATGTTTTGGAAAGTGCCCTTCATCAAATTAATATTCTTTAAGAAAGCTCAAGGGAAAATTGGTTAATACATCAATGGAAAGAAGAGTGAGTGTTCTTCATAATACAACGGCATTAATATTTTGGAGTTACATTGATTTGTAGTGATTCTTTTGATGCTGAGCTCAAGCATTTTGAATGAACTACAACAATATTTAAATTGTCCATAATTATCATAATGATTCCATATTGTTATTATAAAGTTGTCAATTTACTATGTTAATGTTCCAAAGATGCATTGCTTGCATCTTTTGGGCATATAGTCACACATTAACAATTGTATTAATTTGTTTGATTTTTAAATTAGTAGCATTTATTGTTTGATTTTTAAATCTACCCTCTCCCCTATTTGTAATTCTTAGATAATAATTCACATGCAATTGATATGGGATATATTGCTTGTATCCGTATCCGTATCCGTATTCTAGTTAGTAATAGTATTGTGTATGAAATTGGATCAACGGGTGATCAAGAAAGGGGGGAATTGTTTTTTTTAAAAGATCAAAGGCTCGAGATTTTTTTTCAAAATAAGATGTGGGTTAAATGTTCAAAACCAAGATGCTTGCATCTTTTTGCTGCATAGTTATTATACATCCAAATGGACAAATAAAGTATACAAAATAACCAAAGCAAAATAATGAAATATTAAGATTAATAACAAACTTTGTATTGGTTGGTTTGGCTCAATTTATTTGGGACACCAATCCTAGACATTATTGGCAACTAAATTATAGACGAGCCTACTCATTTTTCAAAATTCAAAATTGAATATGACAACCTTCAATAAAGAACCAATCTATACCTCGAAAAGAGCACAATTTCAAATAAAAATGTAAGCACGAATTGAAGCATACCATTATGCCATATTTAATTATTTTTGGACTTTGCAAAGTCCAAAATTGGTAAAGGGACATCTAAGACAATTGTAGACTTTGACTTCTATAGATTTTATGAATCTAAAAATGATGTAGATTTTGGACTAGGTGGTTTGAAAAATGTACAACATATTTAGATTTTAGATATCTATGACATCGGGAGATCTCCCGATGGACAAAGTCCAAAATTCCCTTAAAAGTCCCAAAGTAGTTAAATATGGCATCATTGAGTAACCAAATAATACTAAAGAAATTCATAGATTGGCAAGTTTGATTTTATATGACTTTTTATTAGTTCCTAAAAGAGTTGGCATCCACTATCTGGATTATGAATGGTCACTGAATTCATCGTCAACACAATTGTTTGAGGAAGCAACAAGTATAAGGAGCTTCATATGGGCAAGGCCAAACTTGCTAGGAGAGGAATGTTCCTTGATTGCTTGCCATTTACTCCCACGAAGTCATTCAATACCACCAATGCCTGCTCAATGGTTGAAATCAGTAAACAAAGTTTTTTAGTGGGACACAAATTATGCTTGATTTGGAGTTTTTTAGTGGGACAAAGGGAGTATCTAATTTTTGACTCATATATAATTAGAATTTGAAATTAATATAGTTGGAAGTACATCCAAAAGTACTTTGAATAGTGATACAAAATTCAAATTTAGACATTAGACAACCGCTTCAAAAGCAAGCTCAAAGTCAGAAATTACAAGAGGCTTTCACAAATCACGCTAATCCCAAAGCAAAATTTGTCCAATTGCATGTTATATTTGGAGTGTGCAATTTAGTAAACCTCTCTAAATTCTAACTTCTAGCTTGCTTTTGAAGCCCTTGTTCAATGTTTGAATTTGTATTTTCTTATGTCTACTCAATTTACTTTTGGATGTGCTTCCCGCAATAATGATTCTGAGTTAGAAAAGACAGAAGTTAAAAATACATTCGGAGTCAACGTACCGGTTGGACCGAGGATGCTCAAAGCAACTGGCTATGGATCTGAACAGAACGGTGTGGTTGGTCCATCGAATGTGCCATAGAGTGAGTCCGTATTTCCGCTTGGTGGTGATAATGCTAAGAGACGACACTTGTGGAAAATTCAAATGGTTTTGTGAATATGATCACTCAAAGTGAATAAGATATTTGTTGGGATGGTTGAACCTGATCTTTACATAATGCACAAGAGCCCCAAAACAAGACACCGAACCTTACAGTACGCAGTATTCAACATTTCAGGCAGGAAAATCAGACAAGCAGAAGCGCGCTTTCGGAATGGTACCTTTGATCCCCAAAACAAGGTGGGGCACTGAGCGTTACTGAGTCCATTTCATTCGCCAATCCAGAAGAAATTTGACCATTTCGAGTCACGAAAACAAAATTAGAAATTGTTGGCTGCGTTAGTTACATGCATGCTCTTTGTAACTAGGTTGTCGGTAGCCATCTTGCATCATCTACTGGATGAAGTTTGTTTGCAACTCCCTAGAATTCCAGCGTGGCCTTCATTGCGCATTTTCGGAACTGTTGTGTGGGATCCCCAAAGAGCTAAGATGAGTTTGGGTGAATTACCCACCAATTTCACGAAATGGACGTTCAAGGGCAGTATAATGGATCTATCATGCTTGAAAGCTGTGAAGGTAGCTCCTCAGAAGCATTATCAGACTCAATGCTAAGTTGTTCAATGCATTGCGAAACGAAACGGTGGCAATTGAAACAATGGCATTCTACTGTCAAACTATCATTGTAAAGTAATGACAGAAAACCATTTGCAAATAGTCGGTACTGAAACAAATGGCCCTTGCAATCTCGAGGTAACTTAGTGAAGTCAGATCTGTGATTTTTGAGTGCTTGGAAGGTCTCGCACGTGGATAAGAAGGTGCAAATCGTGTCACAATTTCATCCATTATGGGTGTGGCGACATTTTCATGCATAAGAGATTTCATCCATTTGTTTTTACTGAACCCTGGTGACATCCCCACAACGTCTCAATGAAACCTTGCAAGTTGACATAACCCTTTTGGTGCATTGCAATGGGATCCTTTGTAGTTAGGGATGAATGCTCAAATCTTGTGAATGCAAAGAAACAACACATGTTACTTCACAATATAAAGACTGCACTATTTGTTAGAAATGACATTTTAAATTTTAAATTGATGTTTGCAAGAGTATATCTAAAATCATCCACAATTTCCTTAGAAATTGAGATGTGTGTATTGAACTTACGACAAAAATAGAACACCTGAAGGAATTATCATATTGTTCCATCAAGGACAAACAAATTTATTCATATGTTGAGGCTTATTTTTAGGCTTTCTAATGTCATATTGCACCAAAAAGAAAATAATTTGGCTAAAAAATGGCAACAAGTTGTGAATTTTTTTGCTATATAACTTTGATTTAACCCCTAAAGGTTAGAGACTATGTTTTCACCAAAGTCACACCAAAACTGCTATTTCTTATACAAGTACCAAATTTTAGAAGAAAAGTAAATTGGAAAAATGTAACCATAGGATCTTGTATTAAACTAGTTCAAAAAATTGTGGAAAAAATTTCAGGAATTTTCACCATGTGGATTGCAAGATAATAGCGTTTGAATTGACAAAAATCATCTTTTGTCCCTGCGAAAATTCGGGCAGCTGCACTTTACAAGGTCACATTGGTATGAAAAAATGTCCCAAATGGTGGTTACTCTTTGGATTCATTCTTAAGGCAAGTTGGATACATTCTTGAAAATTTTCAAATCATTTGGAATTGTAAAGCATATAGAAAAAAAATAGTAAGTAGAAAGAGGTGGAGAATGTTCAAAACACTAAATTGTTAAGAATTTAAACATGGAATTGAAAAATGCCAATTCCAACAGTTATAACGTTGTAATAAGCAATCTACATCCATTTTTAAATTTTTTTTTCAAAAACATTGAAAATCGATTTAAATAAAGGACTTCAAAGCATGGTTGTCATAGTGGACGGGTCGAGGTGATCGGACGGGATGGACAGACAAGCGAACCGGACTAGACGGATGGACGTTCCGGACACCCCGGACGCCTTTCCTTTTTCCAATTTTCCAATTGACAAGTCGCTTTCACGGTGGCGGTCCACGTTGGAATCAAGGCACGGACGTGAAAGTCGGGGCAGGGACGTTAGGGCGGGGACTGTATTGGGTGTGGACGGATTTGTCAGGGTGTGGACGGCATGTGCAGGCAAGGACGTCAAGGGGGCGCGGATGTGGGGGGCGCGGACATTAAAGCGTGGACGTCCCGTCAGGGCACGAACATCTTGTCAGGGCGCGGATGTCAGGGCGCGCGGACGTCCCACCCCTCAGCCATAGTATGGGGGAGGTCAAAATAGAAGTTGAACTTGGTCATAGGATTCTTCTTTCCCATGGAGAGGAGGAACCCATTAATGCAACCAGACCTTAATTTGATTTCAGGGAATATCTTCAAGTCAATGGCTGCATGAAGGGGGCCAACCACTTTTTGAGTTCAAAGACCATGTATGGAAGCATGTTGCTCCCTTCTTGGGCCCGGACCTCTCCTTCTTGCCTTCACCAAGCACTTGAGAACTAGGACTCACCCAAAAATTAATAATTTAAAAAATGAAAATGAATTTCCAAACAAGAAGGATAAAATTTGTGTAAGTAGAATTCCAAAGGGTTTGGAGTCCTAATGAAATACAAGATACATATTTGTTTATATTTGAGTTTAAGGATTCATTTTTTATTCTTCTAATTAGAACCTATTTGGGATTTAGGGTTTGGAGTTTACAAATCAAATCATAACCAACTTATATTTTTTGGGCTTTTAGTTGAAGGCTTTATTTTTAAAATAAATAGCTACAAGGGTTTGGATTGAAATCAAATACAAATTATAATGCATTGAAACATATTAGAAGGATTTGTTTTCAAAAAAAGAGTTTATAAGGGTTTGGATCTTCAAAACTTCAACGGTATATTTTTAGAATGGTGATCCTATAAGGTTTTGGGATTGAAATCTAATACTACTTAAGTTATTTTAGAATTCAAGTTTAACGGTATATTTTTGTAATGGGGATACCAAACCAGTTTGGATCTTTGGGATTGAAATTAAATACTAGTTAGTCATGTTATTTTGGAATTCAATCATTCAACTTGAAAATTTAATTTGTGTAATGAGATGATCCTAGAAGGTTTTGGCCTTTTGGAATTGAAATCTAATACTACTTAAGTTATTTTGGAATTCAAATTCAACGGTATATTTTTGGTAATGGGATCGGAGAAGGCTTTGGAATTGAGATGAAATACTTGTTAAGATTTTTGTGGAATTCACTTTCAACAGTTTCTTTTTATAAGGGGCTACTAGAGGGTTTAGGATTGCAATGAAGTACTAGTTAAGATATTTGTGTGTTCAAGTTTGTGAGTTTGGGTGTGAAAGCTTGTCATGGAGAGAGTTCAAACATGGCTTGGAGGGAGTTTGAACTTTTCTTGGAGGGAGTTCATGTCTGTCACTTGGATAAGTTTCCACACATACACCCAGGTCAGGACGCGGTGTCGAGTAGAGAGGCCTTGCCTTGGGAAAGCGCCGGGCTTCTGGCTGCAAGTAGACTTGGCCGGGAAATAAAGGGGCCCGTGATTCAACAAAAATGTGTATGCATGCTCATAAAATCTTCATAATGCACCATAAACTCCCAATATAATATCACATGCTTGTAGAAAATAGTTGGAGTTGCTCATAAACCGAATAGTTCCCTTCTAGGGAGATCCCGTCACTAAAATGAATGTCACAGCCTCTCCAAAACTCCAAATTGAGAATGAAACATTTCTTTGAAAAGCTAACAACAATATCTACAAACCCTCTAAAATTAAACTCAAAATAACATACTGTCCGACTTTTATAGTCGGTCAAAGTTTGCTCTCTTTAACTTCAAGGCAGCTCACCACTACTCTTCTCCCAAGACCATAACTTTCACATGAAAACTCCAAATTGATCGTGTGACGTCTCTATAAAAAGCTAACACAATAATCTACATAAATACTAAGCTTCAACTCAAAATAAGATAATGTCCAACTTTTACAGCCGTTCAAAATTCTCTTTCTTCAAATCAAAGGCAGCCTCTCACTACTTCGCCTCTAACCCTATAACTTTTGCATCTTAACTCCAAATTAAGAGAATGATAGGTCTTTAGAAAGCTAACATCTAGATACACACTACCATAAAATCTCAAAGCAAAAAAACTTCTCAAACAAAAGTTATGAGCCCTAGAAAATTCTGTCCTCTCGCTCCATGGCAATTATCCATCTTTCACTCCATCAAGCATAACTTTCACACAAAAACTCCAAATTTAGCGAGTGATAGGTTTTTGAAAACCTCAAAACAAGATAAACAAGCTCACAAAATTTCATTATCAAAATCTTCTGTACAAAAAAGATATCTCACTCCAAAGTTTCGGTTTCCTTAAGCAAAACTAAGAGGAGGAAGAAGAAGGCCCTCCACCTTATCTTCCACCTTATCTTCCACCTCACCCCCCATCCCCTCCACCTAAGCAAAATGCCACTTGTCCCTGAAGGCCACATGGACCACAATTTGTCCATTGACCACCCTTTTTGCCCCATAACTCTATCCTTATCTCCTACGTGGCGACTACATGGCCTCCAAATCTCTTTTAAAATCCAAAAAAAAGATAAAACAATCTTTATCTTTCCGGTTAACAACTTTTAAAATCTACTAACAAAGTTTAAAATGCTTTCAACTAAAGAAATAAAAGAACTAATGCCTAATGGTTGTCTAATAGAGATAAAAAAATGTAGAATCTTCTTCATGTGGATCTTTAGACTCTCCAAAAAACCCTCTAATTTAACAACATTTAGTTATTTTTACATAGTGTATGTATACACAATGTGACAGCGGACGTCTTGGAGGGGCGCGGATGCTTAGACAGGGTGCGGACGTTCCACCTCTTAGCCATAGTATGGGGGGAAGTCAAAATAGAAGTTGAACTTGGTCATAGGATTCTTCTTTCCCATGAAGAGGAGGAACCCATTAATGCAACCAGACCTTAATTTGATTTCAGGGAATATCTTCAAGTCAATGGCTGCATAAAGGGGGCCAACCACTTTTTGAGTTCAAAGACCATGTATGGAAGCATGTTGCTCCCTTCTTGGACCCGGACTTCTCCTTTTTGCCTTCATCAAGCAATTGAGAACTAGGACCCACCCCCCCAAAAAGGAAATTTCAGAAAATGAAAATTGACTTACATGCTTCAAGAAAAATAAATTTGAAAGAAGACACTAGAAGTTTTTGGATTTGTAACAAAAGACGAGGTACACTTTTTTTTAAATTCAAGTTGAAGGGTGCATTTTTGAATTCTCCAAGTAGAAACTAAAAGGGTTTAGAGTTCAGAAAACAAATCAAACACGTCTCTTATTTTGTAGAGTTCTAACTGAGTGGGTTTATTTTTGGTAATGGGGGCTACAAGAGCTTGAAAATTGGAATTCTCATAATTAATGTATTACAATGTATTCAAATGTAGTTCTCTTTTTTGGATTCAAGTTCAAATGTTCAATGCTTCATTTAGTAATGAGAGCCTAATTATGTTTGGATTTAGCCATTTAGGAATTGAAATCAAATACATCTTTTTTTATTTTTGGGTTTAGGTTGTTTTAAAAAAAAAAAAAAATTAGATACTAAAATTGTCTTGGAAAAAAATCGAATACAATTTATTTTATATTTGGGATTCAAGTTAAATGGTTCCTTTGATAATTGTAATCTAGACATCTACTTATGTTTGGAATTGAAGTAAAATACAATCTTTTTTTTGCTTGCAGAAAAGTTCAATGGTTTTGGGTTTGGTAATAGGATAGTACATCAAGTTTTCAATCTCTAAAATCCTACTTTAATTTGAGCTCACATGAGCAATGGAACTCCTGAACACTACTTGTAATTACTATATCTCATGTGGGTTGTTGTACCTCATACCACCTCATACCTATATAATGAGCTCCTCTTTCTACTCTAAAATTCAAAACATGATGATAAATTATTTTAAAATTTTCCTTAGATATTGTACGTAATTGCTTTTTTCTTCCATATCTAGTTGTAGGATATTGTATTAGACTAGTATAAAAATGTTTGGACGAATGGTGAGATTGTTCTAGCTAATCCCAATGGTGAGATTATTCTAGCAAAAAAACGTCTGCGCCCCGACCCAATCTTGTCCGTGCCTTGACTACCGTCCATGCCCAGACATAGTCTCATCCCCGCCTTGACATTCGTCCGTGCCCCAACCCAATCTTGTCCCCGCCCTGTCATTCGTCCACGCCCCAACACAATTTCATCCCCGCCTTGACTTCCATCCGCGCCCCTACCGGTGACGTCCACGTCATGGATCCTATTTGGCTGCCAGGTGGTGGCAAAGTGGCAGTCACATCACCTGTTTTTTCAGTGGAAGAAAGTCAACTTAGTGTTGACCACATTAGACGAGCGAGACCTCTATCGGACAGGCGAACTGGATGTCCGTCCACTATGACAACCCTGCTTCAAAGTTATTTTAGAGTAGAAATTCCATAACTACCCTCAAACTAAAACTCCTCATAACTTTCATTTCATTAATCAAAATGGAATGATTCAAAGCTTCCCACGTATATATAAATCTAAAGAACCCATTTCAATATCTTATTTTTTTTAAATGTGATTTTTAAAGAAGTTTAGGTAGTTGCCTAGGTTGCCTGTTGACCAATGAAAATGACATATCATGCAATAACTTTTTAACCACGTAGTCAAAAGTTATGAAAATTGTTGGACCTTAAAGCTACTCCTTAGGCACATATTGTGCGAAAGTTTCAAAGAATAAAAATAAAAATTCCGTTTGTAGTGAGCTGCCCCAAATTGCTATATTATCAAAAAACAGTGTTTGGTCCTTTAGGAATTAAAAGAAATCTTAGATGAAATCACCAAATTGTGGATGAAAACAGAATTATGGACATGTGATATGTGCTAATGTAATATTTTCTATCCAATATGTAGATGAATGTCAAAATTTGGAGCACCACTATAATATTTTATATTGCCACTCTAGCACTTCATCAAAAATGAAAAAAAAATCCTAGTGTGCACATAACAATGTACAACTAGATTCCTTCATTTTTCCTTGATTAAGGGAAAAAAATTATTTTGTCTCTAGATTCTTTGAACTCTTGTAACGTGTGAAGTCCCATTGCTCCCTTGAGGGACAAAATGGATTTTGGGGAGGTTCCTATGAGTTCAATTTTTTATGAAACTCTTAAAACTTTTTCATGCAATAAAAAAACTTATTAACTTCCTAGAAACATAAATTTTATTTCAATTGGTGTCCGGGAGCAAAAATTATACTACAATAAGTCCATAATTGAATCGTAGACCAAGAAAAAAAACCACAAAAATTTGAAATAAAAATTAGTTTCTCAAAGGTTCTATTTTTTCTACATGGAAAGCTTTTATTCATTACATTTGAATTTGTGATATAAAAGTTATGGAGCATCTTCTTTTGTAGGCAATTAGATCATCTTTTTGAAAAAATAATGTGTGGGATTTATTTTTGAGCTCAATTTTTACATTTATTCAAAACAAAAAATTCATTAGGGTTAACTTTGATTTTAAGAACAATCTCACCATTGGAATAGTGTATTTTAATTCCATCTTAAAGCTATTAATGATTATGATTTTCCATCTATCACTTACCTTCTTCTACTTAATAATTTTTTAGCAAATGAAAATTGAGTTATTTTTTTAACTTTTATTTTTCATATATTCTCAACTCAATTCTTTAGTATAAATTTTTTTAAGTTCAAAAATTATGGTGCAAAGTTTTTAGTTAAGTAGATTCAAAGTCTCATAAAATAGTTTGCCACTATGACAAGAAACATGACTTCTTCACTTTGAATGCATTTATCTTGCAAACTATGCCATCAAAGTGTTTGAAAAAATTTCCACACATTCTCATACTAGTCTACTATAAGATCCTTTAGTTAGATAGGCCAAAAAAATACCATTTTTGAATTTTTCTTGCTCTCTGCATTAGAAATGGCATTTTTCAACGGTTTTTTGCAAATAACAAGCCTTGGGACTTTGCGAGTTAAGATAAAGCCATGTGACTCTCTCATTGATTGTGCTTGTCACGAATGATTTCCAATAACGGCATTTCGAAGAGGAGAAGGGAGCCCTATAACATTCGTCAATAATATTATGACATACTTTTTTCATTTTATTGAATTAAACCACATGGTCCACCACAAAGTGTATTACATTCTTTTTTGTAAGCATAAATTAAATTAGAATCTCTTGCAAAGCCATTCATCAAGATTTCTTATCTTGTGACAAAATGTCTATAATGGAATTCTTCAAATACACCAATTGTCCACTAGCTTGCTGGATCATTCCAGTACATGTGCTCAAACTTCAAGAAAATCATTGTGAATCAATGTAATTCCTTCAAATTTTGAATGCCAATGAATAAGAAAGAACACTCTTTCATCTTTCCATTGATGTTTTTAACCGATTTTCCCTCAAGCTTTCTCAAAGAATATTAATTCAATGAAGGGCAATTTCCAAAACATACACCTACCAATCAATGCATTTAGGCAAGAACCCCCCCTGCTTGCAATTCAAACACCGAAACCTAAATAAAGTGAAAAGACAACTCAAAAGTGAGTGTGATTTAGTTTTGACAATTTCTTTTGAACACTTCTTTTAATCAAGACTCAAATATCTACCATTTCATGTATCCAACACACAAGTGTCAAAATCTGAAACAAGGAGAAACAATTTGATACTTTAGTGTTGGCCAAGTCCCATGTATAACAAATATTGAGAACAGCAACCACGTATGGAAGTGATCATGTGCATTCAATGATCTGAAATTTGGCAATTTTGATTCAAAGTCCAGTCCAAAGAGAAAGTAAAAAAACTTACTAAAGGCGTGAGCCTCAACAAAGGCCCACAAATAATCAACAGCTGAGAGCCTGCAACCAAAAGCCAAACAACAAGAATTGCCATCAAATAATCTAATCAAACTGGACGTGCGTAGTAAACACTCGCATTCCCGTCGTAGTCCTTCGCCTTCCAGCTCGAGGAGCGGACTGCAACTCCCTTAAATGGTCAAATCCAGAGTTATTAAGCTTGTTGGACTCGAAACAGAAGTCAAGCGGATTGATCTTCCTCATCCAAAAATTCCATAAGCAACCAACAATATTGCCGGGTACTCCAAGAGAATAGAGATACGAGCCATCGAATGACCAATCCAAGCTGATCACCCTTCCAGGATCCGAACAGAACGGTGTGGTCGCTCCATCAAAGGTGCCATAGGGTCCGTATCTCTGCTTGGTGCTGATAAAGCTAAGAGATGACACACGAGAGCGAACGTATTCTGATCCCTCCACTTGCACAGAATACTCTCTGGGGTGGTCGAACCTGATCTGCGCACTGCGCAAAACAAATCACCGTAAACTTACAATATGCAGTATTTCACCTATGAGGCGGAGAAATCAGACGAAAGGAGAATCTCTTTAGAAACGGTACATTTGAACAGGTCCGAACCAAGGCGGGCCTCTGAGCGTTGCCGATTGCATTTCATTCGACAATCCAGAAGAAAGTCGACCATTTCAAGCATAGAAAACTCAAGTTAGAAATTGTTGGATACATCACATGCCCTCTGTAGCTGCATGGCAGCCATCTTGTATCCACTCGATTTTATTAGTTTGCGACTCCCTAGAATTCTAGAGTGGCCTTCATTGCGCGTTTCTGGAACTATCATGTGGAATCATGTATGCAAGAGCTAGAATGAGTTTGCAGGGGAAAGGGAGTGCTCACCCAGTCACTGCTCGGTCCACCCTCCTACAGTTCTTACATCACCCAGCAGCTCCGAAAAAACCCTCCGAAAGGCGTGAGCCTCAACAAAGGCCCACAATTAACCAACAGCTGAGAGTATAACTCTTCTAATGGTCAAATCCAAAGACCGAGAGGCCAGCTTATTAAGTTTGCTCGACTAGAAACAGAAGTCAAACGGATTGATCTTCCTCATCCAAAAATTTCCTAAAGCATCCAACAATGTTGTCGCGTATCACCGAAACTCCAAGAGAAACGAGATACGAGCCATTGAATCTCCAATCGAAGCCTACCATCCTTCCAGGATCTGAACGGAACGGTGTGGTCACTCCATCAAATGCGGGGTCAGGTGTGCCATAGGGTCCGTATTTCTGCTTGGTGGTGATAAAGCTAAGAGACCACACACGTGGGAGAACGAAGCCGGGTGGGGCTGAATATAATACCTCCACTTGAACAAGGTATTCGCTGGGGTGGTCAAACCTGATCTGTGCACAGTGGAAAACAAAACACCGTAAACTTACAATATGCAGTATTTCACATTGGAGGCGGAGAAATCAGACAAAAGAGGAATCTGCACCAACGTGCGGCTCTCAGCGTTACTGAGTCCATTTCAGTCGACAATCCAGAAGAAAGTTGACCATTTCGAGTACAGCAAACCCATATTAGACTATATGTTGGCAACATTACATGCCCTAAGTAGTTGGATTGTAGCCATCTTGTATCCACTTGATTTTATTAGTTTGCGAATCCCTGGAACTGGAACTCTAGAGTGGCCTCCATTGCGCATTTCCGGAACAATCATGTAAATCATGTAAGAAAGACCTAAGATGAGTTTGCAGGGTGAACATAGTGCTCACCCAGGCAGTGCTCGCTTCAGCTGCATCTGCAGGTATTCCAAAACGCACTTCCCCCTCCCCAACAGAGAAAGCAAATCCTCGGATATCAACTTTCTTTTTGTCAGTGAAGTGAACTTGGATAGCCCTAATATCACCCACTCCACTGCTACGCCAAACAGGTGCAGCACGAGCACTCCAGGGGCCCTGCTTCTGTGAATTCCAGCCGCCAATTCCCCAGTGAGTACGAGGAATTGTCAACACAAAACTTCGAGGACTGGTTTATCTCACGCAAACTCATGGATCTCGATCTAAAGTATACCTCAAATGAACAAAGGCACACTGAAGGAATCGTGTGACAAGTACTTCATGGACGAAGTGGTATTACATTGCAACTAACTAAACACATACTCCCTCCACTCTCAAGGAATGACATGCAACAGCAGTTGGCTCAAGTGAATCTGACCTGCACCTCCGGTGTCAATCTCCCAAAAGGCCACACCCGATCGATCCGCAAACACTTGCTTCCATATTCTTCTGCTTTCACAATAGAGAAAAAGTGGAATCAACCTCAAACTCGGCGTCCTGAAGGAATAAGAGTGGTCGGGAGTACAGATAGAGTGATAATACATACCAGTCAGCACTTGTAGGCCTTTCAGATACCTCAACACTCGACACACCTCCGCAAATGCAGGTCGCTCCCGAGGATCCGCATCCCAACACGCACAAACAAGGGAAGCCAAGTCAACAGGGCAACTGGAAGGAAGGCGGGGCCGCAAAGGATGCGGGGATGTCAGCTTCAAGTACAAATCAGTTACTGGCACATCCATGAAAGGCTCCTCTCCTGACAAAATTTCGAAACACACAAGTCCAAAGCTGTATACATCAGCTTTCATGGGAAAAGCATCTTCCAGATGATCGTCCTCCATGTTGGCCCCGAATATCTCAGGTGCCATCCATTTCCTCGTACCGACATTGTGCGTCAAATGAGAGTACCGGGTTATTTCTCGCTTGGTCTTCACGAGACCGAAATCCGCAATCTTCGCAAACACAAATCCATCATCCGCACCACCACCCGACAACGGGTTGACAAGAATGTTCATGGACTTGAGGTCGCGATGGGCCATCTGCTGAGAGTGGATGTAGCTCACAGCATCTGCAATCTGGAGCATCAAGTCGATGGCGGCAGGAAGAGAAAAAGGCTGAACCCTAGCTCCTCCCTTCATTCGGCTTCTCATGAACTTGTGTAAATCCATAGCCATCAGATCCATCAGAAGGGAGTCCTCCGAGTACGCGAGCACTTTGACGATGTGAGGGTGATGCATTTTCACTAATGCATCGGCCTCAGCTCTTAAAGTAGGGAGCCCACCGTGATTGAAAATTTTCTGAGCGTAATTGAATCCCAACCACGTGACTTCTACAACCTGACCAAAGGAACCTGAGCCAAGTGGCCGAACATACTTTACAACGTCTTGGTCAAAACTTCACAACAAGGATTTGTGGTCCCGCTCCCCCTTCAACTCATCGAGGGAAAGTCTTCCCAATACTTGGCCAGCAAGACAAGAAGATGGATTTTTGTGCAAATGCATTTTGCCACAATCTTCGGCACTGCAAGAGTGATCCCTCTTCCAATTCTTCAGCTCTCCTAGTAGCTGCTGCCAATCATCTTCCGCTGCGTTCTCCAGCAGAAAGTGCTCCTGGTACCCAAGTTGGGCTTGCCAAGGAAAATCTTTCAGCGCCGCCGAATCCGACTCCAGTTTCCTGCAGACCATGGTGTTGAACACCACCGATGTGAACCACTGAATTTCTTTCAAAAATGTCGGCAAATGCTTCGGACCGCTCGGCATGTCGAAGAGACGCCTTCAGCGGAGGCAACTCCCGGCAGCAATCTTCACTTAGGTTTTTCGCGCGCGTCAGCACCCGTTTCAACTCTGGCGTCACTTGCATCGGCGCAGCTGGCTTCCAACGATTCTGAGCGTCATCGATCCAATACGACAGAGGGAGTTCGTCCGATGGTCCCCAATTCTGGAGAGCATGTCGAATATAGGTCACAAGAATCTGGTGCTGGCGTGTACAGCACTTGACATCCACACCCAACGAGTTGTGGGTTGAATCAGATTTCTCTGCAGGAAAAGCAGGTGAATAGATTAGTTGTTAAGGCAGACGTGCAAAAATGGTACCCTAAGACCAGACAGAAGGTGGGAATTTGAGAGGATTGTGTAGTCGGTACAGAATAGGGGAAGGGAAATTTCTTACTTCGGCCGTTGGGGTGCTGTTGCCCATCACTCGTGGATGTACCAGCATCCGCAGGGGCTTCACGCAACCTACGATTTCGAACCCAATCCATAGTGAGGGCCAAGAGAATTCGCAACAGCACCGAACGCGAAAATTTAAAACAAACACCGTCCACGCATGCCTCACTTGCACGAACAACGTCATCTCCAAACACCAACCTTGCGCTCCATCGCCACTCTAAATATTCTAACAGCCCGCAGGCAACGCACGAATCCTAGCAAACAGCCCAGCCGACTTCCAGTTCAGGGCGCTCTGTCCGACTAGCGCCCGACGACGCCCCCGCTTTCTAAGTTATTGCAATTTGGTAGTCGATGTCAACGCATTTCAGTACTTTGCGTGCCGACAATTCAAAAATGGAAGGGATCTTCACAGCTGGACCGCTTCTTACGGATCTTGAAGTCACTCGACCAACGATCCCTAAACTGGCTAAAATTAGTCGAGTTTCTACCCAAAAAATCATTGCGCTGCTACCATAATACGGAGTACATTGTAGAAACTGAGGGCCTTTAATAGAGACTTTTTAGCCAAAATTGCAACAAACAATAGAATTTGATAGCCAGTTTGCAAAATATATTTTACTTCCTCACATTGGAATTAGCATCTATTTGGTCAATTTTGTGTTAAGTGTAACCTAGCCTAATCCAAATGATGCAAACTTAGAAATGATATTTCTAATATCAAAACATTCCTCAAGCAAAAAGCTAAATTGAAAAAAGATTTACTAAATACTATCTTTCAAGGAGTTGCCACCTATACATTATCATTAATAAATCCAATCATGACTAAAAATGGTCATAATTACACATTGGTATTGTCCTTCCAATCCTCACTATTTGGGGTCTTTGAACTTTTTTATTTTCTATTGAAAAGTAGGGATCAACATACAATTTTGGAATTCGTTTCCCTTAGTTTGGTCTTTTACTATGAGTGGATTCTACCACATCTCTTCAAATGCAAATTCAAAAAGACTGGTTTTAAGTTGTTTGAAATTGAATAGGCCATCACCAAATCACAACCAATCACACCCCAAAACAAGAGACCTTAAGCATGTCACTATTTACAAATGAAGGAGGGGGGATCTTTTACAACTTTGAAAAGGAGGTCTTTTATAGTGAAATCCCATTGGATAAGACCATGTTTTTTATTACAAAGATCTCCTTTTCAAGGATGCAAAAGGGACCCCTCTTTAGTCAATTCCAATCCTTGATTTAATCAATAAGTCTCTTCTATTGACATGTCCCTTGCAAGTACTTAACGAAGTACCTTCTATGTCAGCATCAAGAGGACCATTGCCTCATTATGCAATGTTATGAGTGATTCCATCCACACTTGGTTCAATTATCCAAAAGGTGATGACAAGAGGTGGTACTTGCAATAGGCTTACTAGGATTGACTTACAATCACCTAGATTCCATCTAACAATCAAATCTTGCACTAGAAAGATTAAAAAATCTATAAATTTTCACAGAAATGTGCAATCGTTGCAAGAGGAAAATTAGAAATGTAATACATAATTTTTTTTCTAAGGGAGGCTCATAAAGAGTGGGGAGATAACATTCCAACTTCAGGAAAATTATTTTATACATTAGAAATATCCTTTAAGTCTGAATGAAAGATTCACCTTGTGTTTTTGCTTTGGCCATAAATAAGTAAGTGTATTTAATAATCTATGGATTATATCCTACTACTCTAAGCTAATTGCACCGCTTTAGACTCATTTTTCTAATAAAGTTTAACACTTGAGGAATAGAATCAAAGATATAGAGGTTTGAAGTTGATCATCATTTCATCCAACCACAATTAAAATTTGCATCATAAACAAAGTGAAATATATCCCACTAGATAAGTAAGTTGCAAACTTACATTCAATTTCAAAGTCCTTCAAGGAATCACAAGATGATGAAACTCAAAATTCAAGTCACTTTCTTAATTAATTATTATCTTTTGGTTGTCATAATGAAAACCAAAAAAAGATGAAGGACATCAATGTCCTTTCAAAATTTGAGGCATTTTCAATGTATATACTATTCTAAAAGGTTGGGAAATATAACACTGAAACCAAGGTTTGCAAGTCACACCACTTCAATTAAAAATGGACCACCTTGTCATGATCACCTTCATCCTTGCTTCAACATGGAAGAAAGAGTTTGCAATTCCATCAAGAACACTATGGTATGCAAATTCATTGTTGCTGCTCAATACTAGTTGTATAATCATTTGTTTAACAATTTATTGCATTCACCCAAGTGAAGTATCAAATATTGCTACACATAAATTTGTGCATGCGTGCAAAGATGAAATGACAATATTCCACCACACAATAGTATCTGGATCATAACTCCATAACCTCTGTCAAATTGCCAATATTCTAAGTGTCATTTTGACCTATACATTAGCTTGTTGTGCAAATTACTTAGACATGCAAATTAAAATGCAACTTGCATTTCCTCAGAGTATAAATTGTGCATCACTAAGCTATGCTTTCCACCCTCACCTCGTCTTCTTTCCTTAAGTTAAAACCATGGCCTTTCCTTCCTTTGCTCAACGTTCAACCGCGGCATTTTCAATGAAATGCTCCAATTTTACAACACTGACAGTTCATGAACGAAACTGGTTGCCAGCGTTCCCTAAAGTGGCGAAAAATCGCTCCGGTTCTACCAAGATTTTGCCCATGCTAAATGTACATAATAGAAATTTGTGTGAAAACGAAAATTTGAGCAAGTTTTCCCACCTTTGGAACAGAAGGATGCAAAATTGCGATTTCATCCACTTTACCTTTCGCGTTCATCCGCTGCCGAACGGGAATAGGGTTAGCTAGAACTAGACCAAGCGGAAATAGGGTTAGCTAAGAACTTACCTGCGCCGTTGGATCTTCGCGGTGGCGGCTGCATCTGCTCCGTCAATTTCGCAGCTGTCACGCAGGCTGTCATCTCCCTCGTCTGCTAGGGTTTAGCAGAGGTTTCAATCTGGCTTCCTCAAATTTCGCATTAACTCCAGATCCTGCATTGAATTTCTTTTGAATGCAAATTTTATTCCCTCGCTGCTCCTGGTTCCTTCGCTTTGAATGTTGGGAGCGCCATTTTGGAAAATTGGTGGCGGATCACTGCCACTTCCTTGCTGTTTGTGAAAATTTGAGAGACGTTTGGGATTGGGACTCTCACGCATTCACTGAAAGTTTGGAAATGGAGGCTCGCTCTCTTCAATGTGTCTTGCATTCTGAAATTTCATGCATTGGGCGCGTGGCGCGGCGTTGCGGGAAGCTGGGGTTTCCGATGTGCATATGAGCATTGCCAAGGCTTGAAAATTTCAATGCATTCCTGCATTTGCTCTTCTGCGCTGTGCTTGCAATTTGGCAACTTCGGCTCCGACCAGGCGACCACTCCGTGTATTCTGTGACTCTCTTTCCTCGATGCGTTTGATTATACGTTCCAATTATTTTTTGTTGAGATCAGCTGCTCTGTACTTTCGCTGCTTTGTTTGCTCTATTGTGTTGCGGGTTTTTGGGGTGGTTTTTGGGGTGCTTTTGGGGGTGCAGGGCTGCTGCAATGGCGCCAAAGCTGAAATTGCCGGAGAATTTCCGGGTACGCACCTTCGGGTCTTCTCGAAACTCCCACGGACTGGGGAAATATTTGCCTCTCGACGCGGCGACGGCTCCGATCCGTGCGGAGGGGGATGTCACAGTTGTCTCCGAGACGCGCCTGGAGGACTTGTTGCCTGGTGCCCTACCTCGCTTTCCCTCCCTGTCTGAGGCGACGGTGGTGTCAGCTGAGCGCCCCGATCCTGAGGTTGCGAGTCCGTTGAAGGAAAAAGCATCGCGGAAGAGGCGAAAGGTAGCTCCCAGCGTTGTGACACGTCGTTGGCAAGAGGTATGGGCATGCAAATTCACGTGGGCAGAGGGCGAATTCGACGCTGCGGGAAACTTGACGGGGGTCGTGTGCAAGAGCTGCACTGCTGTGAGTGGTAGGCGCAAGATGTTGGTCCCCAAAGGCGATAATTTGGAGAAACACGAAGGGAAGCGGACCTGCAAGACTGATGGCGATCCTTTGCCGCATCTGAAGAAAGGAGAAACTTATGTGAAAAAAGATTGCAAGCATTTGCAGTTTACAAAATTGTGGGCGGGGCGTCGGCTTGGCGGCAGCGTCGCGGATCAAGTCGTGGCTGCCTTTGACGGCGAAGCCCACAGAAAGGGAGTGCAATTCTCAACACTATTCCAAGTCCTAAATTCTGGTCGCCCCATGTGTGACTATGAGCGCGAGCAGTACTTACTGAGGCATTTGAGAGTCAAGAACGTCCCTAGAAAGCATTGGTCTGAGACGTCTGGTTGGGAGATGGCAGAACACCTTCACTCTTGTGTCCTGTCCGCCCTGAAGGGGATAGTCCAAAATGCACGGTTTGTGTCGATTAGCGCAGATGAAGTGACAGCGGTGGATAACACTTCCTGGATAGGTGTTCACGTATATGCAGTGGATTCTTGGGAGCGTATACCGCACTTGCTTCATTTGTCATGCGTGTCTGATTGTGGCACAGCCGATCACCTTACTAACGTCATTATGCAGGCATTGGTCGGCGAGGGGGGACTCACACGAGAACTCATTGCTAGTAAGCTTGTTTCATTTGGCGCAGACGGAGTGAGCACGTTTCAAGGAGCAAAAGCTGGGGTATCCACCCAAATTCGGGAGAAATGGGCCCCGTTTTGCCTCGGGGCGAGCTGTGCAAGTCACCGCATTAACTTGGTGGTCAAAACTTTGTCCAACTATCCGATGGTGTCCCGCTTGGAGGCCCTCTGCCAGTCGTTGTATTCATATTTCTGTCGCAGTCACAAACGACACTCCGAGCTACAGAAGCTTGCAGATCTCATGGAAACTAAGGGCAATAAGATGGTCCGGAATGTGGAGACACGGTGGATCTCAATGCGTAGTCCGGCCCAACGCATAATGTCTGAGTACAAAACTGTCCTCGTGAAAATGGCAATTGATCTAGGCGCCGGTGTCCAGAAAGGGAATACTGCCGCAGCAAGCAACTTCGACTACCTCTCAGACATTGAGGTTTTGCTGTCTCTTGCTTGTTTCATTCCTATGCTCAATGCCGTTCACTGCCTGATTAAGCTTTCTCAATCACGAGACATATTTATCTGTGACTTCCTGCAGTCCATAAAAGTGTGCCAGGCCGATTTGGCCAAGATGTTTGTGGATGGCAGTACAGCTGTCATGACACCAGAGTTCAAGTGATACCAGGAACTCATTTCCTTGACTTGTTCCGAAATTCCCATGGCGTGGCAAGACATGCCTGATGGAAAGCCTTCCGCCCTTGCATTCGATTTTGGTATTACCAAGATCTGGGCTCGGTGCCACTGCAAGCTTACGGGAGAGCACAAGTATGTGACGGAGGAGGATTTCTTGAGCACTCAAGCAAATATACAGCGGCAGTTTGCAGGTTTGCTTCATTCACTTCCCATTTTTATTTTTTTATTTTTTTTTTGTCTTTTAATTTTTATTTTTTTTGGCTTTTGTCCAATGTTCCTCAGTTCACTGACTGCGATTTCTGTGCGGTCTGGCAGAGATTGCTCAATCTCTCTCGGATGAGCTGGACCGACGCTTCCCGCAGCAGGAGTTGTTGGATGCATTTGGCATCATATATCCGCAATATTGGAAAGAACCGGGGGCTGAGGAGACTTTTGGTCATCATTTATCGATACTTAAGAAGTTCTATTCTCACCCAAAGTTGTTGAATGCAGGCTTGGCTACTGAAGAAGGAGGAACCTCCTACACCGCCCCTGAAATGCTCTCTGGTTCTAACTTGGACAATCAACAGGGTCTGTTCAAATTGACCATGAAAGCCAATGCTGAAGCCGCTTGTTCCTCTGCTTCCCACGTGAATCCGGTCATACAGTTGTAGCGTAGCCTCTCTCAGTCGCGGCATTTGCGGAAACTTATTTCGGAGTACTTCAAAGTGGCCGAAATTGGATGTTGTTTGGTGTTGGGTTCTGTGGAAGATGAGCGCTGCTTTTCGACCTTGAAGTTTCTGAAATCTTGCCAACGGAATAGGCTGGGCAAGCACTTGCCATTGGTGGTCCGCATGTTTGGCCAAAATTATTACTCGTTGGAGAATTTTCCATACAAGGCTGCCATTGAGTCTTGGAAAAACGCAGTTAAAGTGGGCCGCCATGGAGATGTGTGACCCTTGTCCGTTTTCAGTATCCTCCCACTTAAAATTCCTTAGTTTTCATGAGATTTGGCTGGCTTGTGGGCTTCAAGGCAGTTGATGTTCCTTAACATTGAAGACATGGTGGATTGTGCTTTGCAATGCACATTTGGTGGAGGTGGATTGTGGGACAGCGGCCATCTTCAAGCTGTGGCAGCCATGGGAGATTTCTAATTGATCTTTTTACTAACTCCTGCTTTTAATGTGGCTTGTCTGTTTTGTGGTGTGCAGGACCACTAATACTGCAGTGGGCAGGCTTGCTTCAAGCAAGTGGGGTTCAATTCCCCTATTAGTAAATGTGTGAATTCATGTGACTTGTTGAAATTTTTGTGGCTTAGTTTCAAAGTTTAGGTGTGATTGTGTGAATTCATGTTTGACTTGTTGAAGTTTTCAGGCTGAATGTTGTTAATGGCTGAGTTTTGTTCCATGTTTGTCACTTCTTTGGCTTGCTTTCAGTTTTTGCTGCAAGGGAGTTTATGCTTGCAAGTTTAGGCAATTAGGCTTGTCTGTTTGGTACTTTGTGTGTGTCTGAGAGTCTGTATGATATCGTGGTCTCATTATGAACTCACAGGTGACATCAGGTGAGGCTTAATGTACACTGTCACAAATGACCATTGTAAACAAATGAGCTCTCCCAAAAAAAAAATGGCAATGAAATTGAATTCACCCCCCAAAATCGCAATATTTTGACAAATTCTATCCTTGGTTAGCATTTCCATCCAACTGAATTCACGAAAATTAGCAGGGAACAATCGTATGTCTCGTACCAAACTGAATCACTTGTCGCAAGTTGGCATCCACCTCCCCAAAAAAATTTAGGCAAAACTCGACTGTTTCCAAACAATTTTATTCGGCGTTTTTTATCACTGCGAGTTACTTTCGCGGAAGCAGCCCCATGTCTGACACAGTAGTAGCTTTCCAGCGAATTCCGATAAAAGTATTCTGGGATCGCTGCTGGTTGCGCATCGGTGCACTTCTACCGACATCAATATCACACACAACAATACAAGGAATTCGATGGAGTTCCTCACCCAGGCTCCACATACCCACTCCATTCCACCCACGCCGGCCGCCCCATGCATAACGGGACAGGCCGGAAGAAGGACAACGAACTATTACAAAGCAGAAATTATGGTCATCATGATCTGTACGTGACCCAGCTAGCTCCAGGGTCCATCCGGAGAACATTCTCGATCAACCTCAGTTCAAGAAAATAAAAACCTCCTTTACTTACCTATAAGCTAGAAAGATATCGCTGAATGATCGATCAATTTGCACTCCTCATCGATCAGACAGAATCCAACCTTCAATTCAAATCACGAAAACTGCAGCTGCAATTTCGAGCTCCACAAGCAAGTGCAATCCCACAGCGAGAGAGACGGCACTGGAAACCTCCGGAGTAGGGGCAGCCACGGGGCCAGCCACAATGACAGGTGTGGGTGCAGTTGTGCCTGGAGCCGGTGCATGCTCAGTTGGCGCGCGATGGCACTGGAACGGGCGCCAGAATAGGAACTGGCGAAGGCACAGGGGCTTGGACGGGCACTGGAGCGGGCGCCACCACGGAAGGCACGACGGGTGTGACGGCCATGGCCACCACCACCTTGCCCATCTCGTAGTGGCTTATGATGCCGCAGTAAAAGTAGTATCTGTTGGCCTTAGGGAGCGTCACCACGTCCGTGCCAGTGGGAGTACTTCTTGCTGGTGCTCATCCGGCAGTCGGCGTACTGCGTGGCTGTCACGATGGTGGGTGTCGTGCTCGGCGGCAGTGTAGGTGAACGCTGCAGGTAGGGGAAGCAAAGGGAAGTGTGAGCGTGAGGATTAGAGCATATATAAAATCTGGCTCACGAGCATCATAAGACTCAATGCTAACTTTTGCAACACAATGCAATATTGTTGACGTTAGTTTCGTTAAACTGGCAGTGTTCCAATACTTTGGCACCTTCCAACTAAAGCACCTGGTCCGAAACATAAATATCTACCTGTTCGGTTTTTATTAGACCTTTATGTACGTCTTTGTCACCATTCTTGGTGCTGAAATCCCGCCAGTTTAACAAAATTGACCTCTGTTAAAAAGCAATTGCATTTTGCTATAGTGTTGCAAATAGTGTTGCAAATTATGGCCCTTTCTCTAGTAGTGTTTCTTTAGCCAACAACATCCAGATTTGTACTATTTGATTGATCAGAGTTGAAGCTGCCGAATGCGGAAATTGAAAAAGCATGCGTCATAAGATTTCTTGTTTTGACTAGCCGGTGAGAGCATAATGCGGTTGCCATGACCACAATGCAAGATTTGGTGTTATGATTTCAGTTTGATCAATATTCATTTTGACTCTGAGCATGTACTAAGTATGTCAATTTATTTTATGGATCCTCGTTGCTTTTGCTTTCCAAGGCCATATGTGGCACAACCCCATTCACTCTACACTCAACAAATATTGCCTATAGCTAGCGCACATGTTATGTTGTGTCTTAGTATCGTTTATTGTGGGATAAATACCATTTTCCATTAGTGGCCATTTTATACAGCATACTATACGCAGTGCACTGTGGCCTGTAACAAGTGCATGTTTGGACCTCGATGTGAAAGTGCACTTGTTTTAGCCCAAGGCACACGGCATGTGGTATACAATAGCTTGTAGCAAGTGCATATCGGCATTCGCAAACTCACGAGCTAGTGGAAGCAGGCGCTTAGAATTGAAGGACACCATTCCTCCGACATTCCTACAGAACACGTCAGAGCAACATACTAACAAGACCACTGCTTTGAGAGACAGAACTCTTACAACATTCCTACTGACACAGGAAGATTTCGTGGCATTAGCCCCTGGGGCTAAAGTTTTGGAGGGGTCTAAACTGCCCCACTTTAGACCCCAAGGCTTAAGCCCGCATGAACTTTAGCCCGGCCAAGGTGGGACATTTTGGGGTCTAAAGTAGTGTGAAAAAAAAATCCGAGATTTTTCAAACACTTTGTACAAGGGGGCTAAAGTGGGGGCTATTCCTCAAAGGATTAGCCCCGGTTAACGTCACGAAATCTTCCTGTGTGAACGCATCAGATACAAATTTGTCGTCTAAATGAGTTATGCACAATGACAATGTGACTGAATCTTTTCAACAAATTTCAACCACATGGTTCTTACTATATCCCAATTTGCTCTACGTGCTCTCCCTGCTCGTGAGTTGTTGAACCAATAAATGATCGAATGCGTCACACAAGCAAGACCTAAGATGGTGGAGGAAAAAGATCTAGCATTGTCGTTTGACGGCACTGCGAGTCCATTCCATGACTGCTCAAGCAATTCAAGCGGTACTGGTTCTGGCGCAAAGAAATGGGTGCCACGAGTCATGCTACACTGATTTCTTTAGCCAACCCGTAGCCGAACGAGAGAATGTAGTACGACTCCACAAACACACATGCTTTCTCAATACACATTTGGTCATAGCACACTAAAGACTGATTATGCGAACCTCAGCGAAACCTAGAAAACAATGTACTCCAAACCTCCGCTTCGGATGATCATGCATAGCATGATGTAGGGATCACCAATTTCCAAAATTCCTCGGCAACCTCTCTACTGATGTCGAACTTCGTCTGCATCCTCTTTATCAAATGCCCAATCAAATGACATCGATTTGGCAAGAACCAGCAGTTCACTCCGCGATCCCTTGCAGCTGTTTGACAGACATAATCGACCGATCTCACCTCTAGGAGTAAACACTCCAATACTCGAGATGCGGCGAAAGAATGTAAGTTGAAGGAGTCTGTAGAATTTGCTCCTGCTACTTTGAGTCTCAATTTTCGCAAGCGTGGAGCAATTTCTACAGAGAAGTGCTGGCAGTCGCTACCTTACTGATTCTTGAAAAATCTGAAGCATTTGACGAGCAGAGTGTAATTTATAAGCACGTGTCTACATTATTGACCATTTTTCCTTTGAGCTTTCTCAAAGAATATTAATTTGATGAAGGGCACTTTCCAAAACATCCACCTACCAATCAATGCATTTAGACAAGAACACCCGCCACTTGCAATTCAAAGACCAAAACCTAAATAAAGCGAGAAGACAATTCAAAATGAATGTGATTTTGGGGGGGACAAAATTCTTTTGAACACTTCTTTCTAATCAAGACTGAAATATCTACCCATTGCATTTTTCCAACACTAAGGTGTCAAAAATCTAGAACAAGAAGAAACAATCGATACTTTAGTGTTGAAATGTCCCATAAGAAATATTGAGAACAGCCATCATGTATGGAAGTGATCATGTGCATTTAATGATTTGAAATCTGGCAACTTCGATTCAAACACCAGTCAAAGAGAAATAAAAATTCTCCTAAAGGCGTGAGCCTCGACAAAGGCCCACAAATAACCAACAGCTGAGAGCCAGTAACTAGTAGCAAAACAACAAGAACTGCCATGAAATAATCTAATCCAACTGGAGGGCTGTACTAAACACTCCCATTCCCGTCGAAGTCCTTCGACTTCCAGCTCTAGGAGCAGAGTGTAACGCTTCAAAATGGTGAAACCCAAAGACAATGAGGCCAAGTAAGTTTTCTGGACTAGAACAGAAGTCAAGCGTGTTGGGAATTTGCAACGATGATTCTTAACGTCGACCACACAGGTGTTCTTTCATTCAAGATGTGAGAACATATAGGTTGTAACATGAGCAAGATAAAGAACCAGCAGATAACAGACTAACTAACTTCATCATAACAGGCTAACTACAGTCAAGAAACTAACGTATCGGTAGTATACTTATTAGATACTGAGGAGGAGGAGGAGACTGTGACCCCAACAAAGCGGATTGATCTTCCTTATCCAAAAAATTCCGTAAGCAACCAATAATGTTGTCGCGTATCACAGAAACTCCAAGAGAATAGAAACACGAGCCATTGAATCTCCAATCGAAGCCGCCCACCGTTCCAGGATCTGAACGGAACGGTATGGTCACTCCATCAAATACGGGGTCAGGGTGTGCCATAGGGTCCGTATTTCTGCTTGGTGGTGATAAAGCTAAGAGACGACACACGTGGGAGAACGAAGCTGGGTGGGGCTGAATATAATCCCTCCACTTGAACAAGATATTCGCTGGGGTGGTCGAACCTGATCTGAGCACACTGCAAAACAAAACACCGTAAACTTACAATATGCAGTATTTCACATCGGAGGCGGAGAAATCAGACGAAAGGGGAATCTCTTTCGAAATGGTAACTGCGAACAAGAACCAAGGTGCGGCTCTGAGCGTTACTGAGTCCATTTCATTCGACAATCTAGAAGAAATTAGACCATTTCAAGTAGAGCAAACTCAAATTAGAAATTTTTGGATACATCACATGCCCTATGTAGCTGCATTGTAGCCATCTTACATCCACTCGATTTTATTAGTTTGCGACTCCCTAGAACTCTAGAGTGGCCTTCCTGGCGCATTTCCGGTACTGTCATGTGGAATCACGTATGGAAGAGCGAAGATGGGTTTCCAAGGTGAAGGGGGGGCTCACCCCGGATCCATGTCGTCCTATGTATATTTCATCATCCATCTGCTCCTCTCCAACAGCGAAAGAAAATCCACAGAGTGTAAGCTTCTCTTTGTCTCGGAAATGAATTTTGAAAACCCTAAAATCACCCACTGGAAGAGTGCCATGATTATAACCTCTGTCAAGAGAACCCCTGCTTCTGTAAAATCCAGCCGCCAATCCGCCAGTGAGGACGAGAAATTGCATATTGTCAGTACAAAACTTTAGAAACTGGTTTATTTGACGCAACCTCAGGGGATAGAGTACGCCGCAATTGAACGAACGCCCACCGAAGGATTTGTGTGACGAGCAGTTGATGGAAGAATTGGTATTGCATTGTAACTCATTAAACACATACCCTTGCACTCTCAAGGAATGACATGCAGCATCAGTTGGCTCTAGTGAATCTGACCTGCACCTCCGCTATCAATCGCCCAAAAGGCCACACCCGATCGATCGGCAAACACTTGCTTCCATGAACTTCTGCATTCACAATAGAGAAAAAAGTGGAATCAACCTCAAACTCGGCTTCCAGAAGGAATAAGAGTGGTCGGGAGTAATAGATTGAGTGATAACACATACCAGTCAGCACTTGTAGGCCTTTCAGATACCTCAACACTCGACACACCTCCGCAAATGCAGGTCGCTCCCGAGGATCCGCATCCCAACACGCACAAACAAGGGAAGCCAAGTCAACAGGGCAACTGGAAGGAAGGCGGGGCCGCAAAGGATACGGGGATGTCAGCTTCGAGTACAGATCAGTTACTGGCACATCCTTGAAAGGCTCCTCTCCTGACAAGATTTCAAAACACACAAGTCCAAAGCTGTATACATCAGCTTTCATGGGAAAAGCATCTTCCAGATGATCGTCCTCCATGTTGGCCCCGAATATCTCAGGTGCCATCCATTTCCTCGTACCGACATTGTGCGTCAAATGAGAGTACCGGGTTATTTCTCGCTTGGTCTTCACGAGACCGAAATCCGCAATCTTCGCAAACACAAATCCATCATCCGCAGCAACACCCGACAACGGGTTCACAAGGATGTTCATGGACTTGAGGTCGCGATGGGCCATCTGATGAGAGTGGAGGTAGCTCACAGCATCCGCAATCTGGAGCATCAAGTCGATGGCGGCAGGAAGAGAGAAAGGCTGAACCCTAGCTCCTCCCTTCATTCGGCTTCTCATGAACTTGTGTAAACCCATAGCCATCAGATCCATCAGAAGGGAGTCCTCCGAGCACGCGAGCACTTTGACGATCGATGTGAGGGTGATGCATTTTCACTAATGCATCGGCCTCAGCTGGTCAAGTTTCACTGTGAAATATAATATCCGGGGGTAACGCCATGCTGGTTTCCCTGTGCTTGTGGCTGGCGGTTTTGTTTCTTACTCCTTTGCAATGAAATTCCGTTTCATTTGTTTCCAAGAAAGAAAAAAAAAACATGCACAGTTGCGCGCCCCGAAACTTCACTCGCCAGACGGCATGGCCTGCCTGAATTCTTCAATTTCCCTGTGGGGGACGTGGAATGGATGATTGATCGATGCATGCACACAAGCGCGACTTTGGCACCCAATCCATCAGGCGTACGTGATTGTAAGCTCATCAGTCAGTCGTCTCCCTGGACTGGTCACACTGTTAGGAAACGAGTTTTCCAGTCGTCGCAGGTCGGGCTGCCCACAATGGGAGCGCTAGACGAACAGGTCTAAACTTTGACACCTGTGGATGCCATGAAGGTCTCACTGCCCTCACCGATTCTTGTTCAGATGCTTCTCTGCTCCTGCATGACCACCGCGAACTAATTTGACTCTGCCAACCTCTCCCGCCAATTTCGAAAATTCTCGGTCTCTCCAGAAGGGCAACAATCATCCACTGGGGTCAAAGTTCTGTTCGTCTAACGCTCCCAGTGCGGGCAGTCTACCTACGTCCGTTTAGCATAGACTATTGTCAGAAAAGAACTCTGTGAGCTTTTTTGAAATAAATGTAGCATAGTTCTACAGGTAGTGCAATTCCTGTTACTCATTCTTATGTTACACAAGTTCACACTAAAGGATGGGATTGAACCCACGCAGAGATCAAAGAGAAATCATGCAGAGTCTTTTGCGCTGGCCTTTGAGTAACTCCAGAGAGGAGGTTGTAAGAAGGGGATGTTGGAGCAGAAATAGGCAATGTCAAACCCGCACTCCAAATCCTTATGAGAAGGCGAACATTTTTTCTTTGGAGAAAGAAGAATCAATGTTGTTGGCTCCCATCACTGCATGAGCTTGAAAGTGGGCAAGTGGGGGATCCCGGCGGCGATGAAGGAAGGCAGAAGGTGGGAGTTGTTTCTCTCCAGGTCATGGTAGAATTCATACTCGGCGTTGTAATCGTGAATCTCCTTTGAGCTCCTCGCTTTGGCTGGAGAAGTAGTGATGCTTCAGCCCCATGGCTTTCCCAAACCCGGACACACGGACCTCATCACACAACCCTAGCGCCATCACCACGCCTTGCATCCCTGTGGAGTAGTTGAACTGCCGATTCGCGTTGCGCAGTATACTCCACCAGCTCGGCTTCATATGCGGCCGCTTCAGAAATAGTTTCACCGAATACCTGTGATGAAACTCGAACCCTCAACACGAAACTGTCTGACCAGTACAGTAGTTTCCACTTCAAATTTGGAAGGAGAGAGAGTACCATTTCGCAATTCTGTTGCAGAAGTTGTCGAAGCGTGGGTCGGTCACCAGCAGTGGGGCAGGGTGCTCGGAGCTGCAGAATGCGATGGGCATGAAATGCCATGGCGCACACAGGTATGTGATGATCGGCACCTTGCAACTCATCGAGGTTAGGGTTAGGGTTAGGGTTAGGGCTTGGGCGAGAACACAACTGCAGGGGCAGAACAGATTGTTCGTACTCCTTAGGATTACCGTGGCACCGTAGGGATGACACCAGCATTGGCTCCGCTTCGCGCACGCACGGACGATGTGGCTGTTCACGAAAGAGATGGTGGTTTTCCCGCCCACGAATGATTCGAACCCCACCGTCCTGGCGTTGTTGATCCGCATCACCATCTCGTGGTGGTCGATGGCTTGTCCGTAGGACGAGTTCAAAAGAATGCCGCTGTTGCCCACCACCGCGCAGGTGCGTTACCGCTGTAGGGTTTCTCCCTTCGTCACCCCACGGCTTTGGTCAATGGGGCACTTCACGTACTGCACCAAGTTTCGCATGACTTGGGACTCAAACCGGCGGTTGTCCACCCAGTGCTTTAACAGTGCTCGCATCTTGGGGTAGAAGGGCTCCCACATGTGGGCATTGTAGAAGATTTCCAGCTGCCAATTGGCCAGCTTCTTCCGTATTACTGGCATGAGCACCATATGGCCGTACCTGCCCTGCGAGGATTGCACCATGTCAATGGGCTTTCTTTGCTTGCTGTGCAGATGCAGACTGAACAGTCTATGTGAGCTTCTTAACCCCTTTGACATTCCTTTTTTTTAAACCGAAGTTCATCTTGTCGCGATTAGTCTGCTATCACTGTAAAACTTGTACCTGAGATACGGTGTCTTCTTCTCCGAATTCACGAACTTGTCGTAGTTCCTTGACTGCGAGTTCGACCAGGGTAGATGTCTTCCATTGCCTGAACGGAATCCTTTTCGTTTCCCAGGAGCTGTATAATTTGGTTGCCAGGGCAGTGGAAGTGATCAACAGCATCAGAAAAATTCGTGATTGCAGCATGGTGATGAAATCCGATCACTCTGCGATGGAATTCCCAGGCCGCAAGTACCCACGAGTTTTCAAAAAGATCTCTCTCCCAAATTTCGCCGAGCCGATCATCACGTTACATGGAATGAATGGCTTTGGAAGTCGACATGAGAGTTCTGTCAATTATTGACGTCGTCGCTGGTGACAGTGCGAACCCCAAAGGCGCAGTCACATTTGATCACAACCTGGTCATCTGGCAAGCGAATGAGGTTCCTGTTGCGTTCGTAGACACGGTAGTTGTAGTCATCGCAGGGGATCCGTCGCCAGCCCAGAGGGAAGATCTTCTCCTCCATGGCGTCAAAGGACTTGATCTCCTGCGACGCTCGGTGTACCAGCATGGGTTTTCCAATTTCCATTCTTGGACTTCATTTTGTTCCAAGCTGACAGTAAATTTTATGCAACAAGGTATGAAATTCCTGTCAGGTCCTGTAACTTAAGGTGTCAACAAGCTGTTGTGATGGCGATCATGACTTACAGCCTTCAGGTTTTGGAGGTTATAAGCTTGACTGTACAGTAGATGTACAGGTACGTTTTTTTTGTCCCCTTCGGCGACGGAGGATTGAGTATTTCAGTGACAGTCCAACTGAAAAAACCGTTTCTAAGTCCTCGAGGCTGGACACTGAAATGCCTGATCTAGCAGGTCGACTGGTATTGGTTGCTCTGTCAATCTGCCGAGCTGGCGAAGCAGGACAGACAGTAAGAGCACCTATAAAAGCAATCCTTTCTGTCGTCCCATTTTTTTTTTTTTTTTTTTTTAACAAATGGGAGACTCATTGCATTAAAAAAAACACCACAATACATGACAGCCAAGCCAGGAGGCTGGATAAATGAAGAGAATAAGAGCAAAAGGGAACAAAGAGAGGGAGCGGAAACCCTAGAAAAAACTACAACTAGGAGGACCACACCCTTGCCACCTGTCGTCTCATTTTGACCAGTTGTTGAATGACCAAAGATTTTGATGAGATTATTAGAGAAATAAAGAGAAATGCAACCAAAGTGGCTTTTGAAATTTTCTGACACTCTAGTAATATTTGACCAATTTTCAAAGGCAAGAACATAGGATAGTCTATACATAACACCAGACTCACCTTGGATGGACATCTTTTAAGTTAGGATGCTCTAAAATGGACCATTTATGGGCTATTACACCTTTTTCATAGGCTTCTGTAGACTGTAAGATTTTTTACTTATTTTTTAGAGAAAGATAAATGGATGCGGCATCTAACACAAGTGGTTTCATAGTTTTCCAAGCAATATAGAATTAGTTATGATTTTTCAAATTTTTTGATTCTAGGTACCTATTTATGATAGTAGGTCTGGCAAAATCAGCAGCCATGTAGCCTATAAAGGGAGATGAGGAAACCAAGAATAAGCATGGGGATTTGCAATAAGTAACAAGCAAGGGTCCTTAAAGCGACCATACTTATATCCAATCAATTTCAGATTTTGCATTCTCCAAATAAAGTAGTTGGCTTGTTAACTTCTTATTTAAATGCATGAATGCCCACCTATCATTACATTTAAAAATGAAACCAACCACATCCTTTAACCATCCACATTTAAACTTTAAAGCGATCTTAAACACACTTTAAGTTGTTCCCACTTTATCTTCAGTCCATTAAAAGTTTGTCACATATCCATTTTAGGACCACTTGAAGTTTATTTTATACCTAAATATAGGGTCCATTTGAAGAGGATAGGCGCTTTTACAACATATTACCTTAGGTGAAGCATGAAACGTCTCAATTTTCATTGGTTGCTTCCAAAAACTCCTCACCTCTCCTTGGTTTCTTTTTTGCAAATCTTGAACCTGCTTTGCTACTATATGGCCTTGAAGTCAAATTATCACTACCAATATGTATTACACTAAAATTAGTCTTTGTATTATTCATTGACAAAGTTTTAATATCTTTGAAGTTGGACTACTGAATAAAAAATTTTGTCACAAATGCAGCTTATTTTAGTACAATTGTCACAAAACTAGTATTATTGTGAATTATAAAATGTAATGTGTAAACAAATTATTAATTTTTTAGAAATATTAATTGTGTAGATTACACAAATATTAATAGGATTTTAGAGTTCAAAGAAATTGTGGTGGGGGGTGACTTGCTTGACAAGGTCAACAAACTTTGAGTCAGTTGGATTAAATTCCTTGAGCTACATAGATTATTCTTTGATAGTCCTATATTTGGTAGATATTTTTGAAGACCTTCTAGATGTCATTCAAATTTTGACACTGTTTTCTTTTTGACCTCATGTAAGTATGAGTATTTAATTATCAAAGTAGAATTTCCTACTCTATTAATTTTCAAACTACTTGAACTACCACGGATTCAATTCCCTAATCAAAATAAGCATTGAAGGTATAGAAAAAGAAATTTGGATTCTAGAATAAACTTTGGTTTAAAAATAAATAGATAAAAATAATTTTGGAGGTTGGTGGTTGCAAAAAACAAAGTGAATTATTTTCCATTGCAATCTTGCAATTTAAAGTGTACATTCAATTTCAAAATTCTCCTAAGGTTTAAGAATCTTTCCTCATTCATTTTGGGACCAAACAATCAAGATTGATGTAAACAAAGTATGAAACTCATATTAAATGAAGCTCTATACCTATGTTGCTTGAATTGCTTAAAAATCTAAATCTACAAATAAGTGTATCAATATAGATATATATCATAACTAACATTATAGTAGAGATATCCTTTAAATCAAACAAATAGAGTTTATAACAGCAATAATTAATGAAACTTTCAAAATCCTTCAAGTTTTTTAAAGGGAATAAAAAATAATTTTATCAAGCTTCATTTTCTTAATTTTGATCAAACACAAAAATAGGTATTTTGAAAGCAACAACAATTGAGTTGAACAATGCACATGCAAATTTGATGAATGGATCTTTATGGAATAAAACTTGCCAATCTTCAATCCTTTAAAGTGCTATGACCCTTTTTTTAAGGGAAATATGTGAACAAAATCAATTGTAGTCTTTTGCCTTCACATTGTTGAATGGTTATGATCAACCAAAAAAAATTTGAAGGAATAATTTCGTTCAAATCATATAACCTTTCCTATTGACTTCAAAAAAATTGGATAAAAAAATGGATGAAATTTTCAAAAAAAAATTCTAAGAAATAATGAATTTATAAATATGTGGATGAAAGTGAATAAGTGATTATGTTGGGTTCATTAAGAATGAGATCAACGTCTCAAGTTTGATGCATAGGAATGAATCAATGTAGCACAGGCTACAAATATATATTAATTGTTCACACAAAGATCAAATCCTATTCTATTTTTTTGTCTATTTCTAGTCCATTTTTGTGAGCTCAACTTGAATAAATACAAAATATTTGCACATGATAATTTCTAGGGTTTGCAAATTTTTCATAAAACTTTTTTGAATTGATTTTAACCAAAGCTCGTGGGGTTAACTTAGAGTATCTATTAGAAACCATGTGCAAACAAAACTTTGGACCCCCTATATATTTTTTGAATTTTATATAAAAAAAAATAATAAAAATATAAATAGATTTTTCTACTTTGAAATTTTATGTTTTGAATTATTGATATTTTTATTTGTTAATAATAATTAGTTACAAATTTTTGAAGTAAAAAGATATACTATAGAACTGAAAAATAACTTTCACACCCCTATATTATATAAGAAAAAATTGTCTAAAAAATGAACAAAAAATTCCTAAAAATAACTCTCTGTTGAAAGCTCATTTTGAGTTGAATATTGATTCAATGATCATCTAAATGTGTTCTCCATAATTATTTGAGTTGAAAAACATGCCATTTTAGTTAATTTTCAACCTCTTCTAGAAATCATTTCATATTTTATTTGAATTGGAAATTTTGACAATAGAAACCTAAAGTCATTATTAAACAATGCTCAAAATTTAGGTTGAAATTATAGTTTATTAGAAACCACTTGTTCACATGTGGTTTGTTGTAGTAGAACTAAGTGCCTGGGCCCCGAGAACCAAAGATGAGTAAAGATAAATACATGTAAAAGGACAATCACTGAGGTAGTCAATAACAAATTAGCCAATTATTGCATGAATGGATGCATTCTTTGCTTGTACAAGAACTTTGAAAGTATCCAATAGACATTTTGAGTTTTCTAAAGCTTTCCAAGGTAAAATACATTCAAAGTCTAACAATATTTGCCTTTGTACAACAATCAAACAACCGCACTTTTTTGTAATGCTTCTAAGCTACACTTTATGAACCAACTTCATATATTTGTAAATGTAGAAAATGATGTAGAAATATGGTCAACTCAATCATTCAAAGATGCATTCAAAGACACATTCAAGCAAGAAAGTGAGGAAATTGATCAAAGTATCAACACAAGTACAATCCTCAACAAGTGACACCAATGACCATTGAGCCATATTTTGAAGCAAGCTACAATTTATTCATATACCATTTTTATTGCCCTCTCATCAATCCAAATCCCAACATGCAAAGAGGAATAATTGTAATGAAAAATCTAAGCACCCTAGAAATATTATGCAACTCATTATGTCTTACTCCAAAAATGCTACAAAGGCTGATATTTCTTTAGTCTAATCTATCCGTCTCTATCCAAATACATCCCAGCTCAATGAAAAACAAGCTACTACACTACAATAGGTTCTATCCGTGTAACACTCACTCAATTTTCAAGTAAGGTAGCTACTCAAACTTCTTCAAGGAAGCTTCTGTTGATACAAACAAAGCCTCCTCCCCTTCAATCCAAAGCCAACAAATTGATCATTCAGAAGAACTAAGGGACTTGTAAAGCGTTTCAATCCTACACCTGTGGTGCTACTCACACAATCGAAAGTCCAGCATGTTTTCTCTACATGGAACTACAGGCCACCACTTTAATTCTGCAAGACTATGATGCTAGCTTAGTGTTACACTAAAATGGGCAAAAAGGATGTCATTATAGGAAGACACTGATCAAAGGGGAAAGAAATTAAAGGCTATTACGTTTAATTTTCTACGTAAGGTTTAATTCTTGATCTGAAGACAAGCTGATTCTTCCAAGGATGTTTAACACCTCAGGAGAGGAGTATGTAATTCTTAATGCCCCGGACGAGACGTACGTCACGATAGGCAAATAAGTCGGACCAAGAAAAAATTAAACAGACTCATTGATCCAAAATAAACGGATGAATGGAAGAGGCCGAAGACTGTCAAACTCAAACCGGCGTCCTACACCCAGCTCGCTTTGGCACTGCGTGATGCCAAAATCGATGCCTCGGAGGACTGAATTGCACAGGAATATTAACTAGCTTGCAGTGCAGATCCAAAAATGCGTGCCCCTGCCAAGCGGAACCTGAACACATGCAGTCACACACATTGTGAGAGAAGCGCCAATCGATGGGAGCTAGTCAAGAATCTAGACAACACAAAGCAACACAAGAAATCATGCTTTGGTAATCAATAAATTCTCTTGGAACTGATACTTAAGCCCTGAGCATCCCAAAGTTCATATTTTGAATGATGAGTAGAGTCTATAAATACTTTTGGGTGATGTTCTAACAACTCCTGATTCATTCATCCATCCGAAGTAATTTCTGGATCTTCAAGAAACATCCTTCCTTAACGACCAATTTGATGAAATTGAGGTACTGAGTAATGTTTGTTACAAAAAGTGTAAGTGAAAGTGTGAATTTGTTTATAGGAAAGGATACAGGATTGAAAGGGTAAATTTCAATACATGTACATAAAGATTAAACATAGTGAAATAATTAAATTTGATCTCAACAAATTTGGCTCTTGTACCTAATAATTTCTCCCCAACTATATGCATCTCCCAAGAACACACTCGTACGTATGTTTAATTGCTTAAACTGACACAAATGGTCTCCATTAGGCCTATAATGATCTTACTCAGTGATTATGTTCATTTTTTACATATTGTTACTTTTCAATCTTTAGCTTACTAGGTTGAGCAAGTGTGTTTTATTGCAAGGCGGTGTCAAGTATTTCAGCAGGTGTCAAGTCAAAATGCTTTGCAAGAAAACATGCTGCTAACCTAATCGTTGCTTTTTCCCAATAAATGCGGCGAAGACTTAAAATAGCTCGGCCAATACATACCAACAACGTGATCGATTACGTCTCTAAATCTAGGATTGGCCTCTTGAGACCTAATTTTTTTTTATCGTTTTTTTAAAGCAATTCAGAGAACAATCCCACTGTGTGAGATTATTGAGGATAAAATACAACCCGGAAGAGACAGGGCAGGCCAAGGCCGAAGTTTTCCTCATTCCAATAACTAGACCTGAGTTTAAATAGGATGTCTCAGATCCATTCGGGAAGATGTATCAATTAAGGGGCATGGCTGCATGTAGATCGAATTATATCTCAGTCTAAATATGTATGTATTACTTAGTCAGACCGTAAAGTTAACCCAAAAGGTTACTGCATATTAATCTCTCTTCAATCTCTACATACATCGTTTTTCTTGCAATGGACTCTGATTTCTTCTAAAAAGCACCCAAAATCTCAACATACAGCACAAATTGCAATGAAGTACACATGATGAGTAAATAAAAACAAATTAATGCGGTTCGACACGATCTAGCTGCCCACCGTGTACATGGCACTGTTTCACAGAGGGGACTCAATTTGAAGTGTCAAAAACTGGATAGGAACAAACAAACAAAGCTAACCTCCCCTAATTGAGGGAGTGCCCTTACTCTCAAAGCTAGGAACTAATTGGAAAAATATTAGGTCCCTACGATTGTGCTATTCACATCAATTTTATGTTGTAAAAAGTCAAGCATTATATTGTCATCTTCATTAGGACTAGCTGTAGACATTGTAAGGCTTTAGCTTTGACAATCAAGACGAATTCTAGGAAACTATTCATGACGAATACTTCCATTCTTTATTGTGAAGACTTTGTCCCACTAATCAAGGACGTGTCAACTGATTTATTTAGTATAAAAACTCACATTGCCGATGTTCACTTCCTCTACTTTGATCAAATAAAATTTCGAAGTTTCTGTCTCGGTCAAGGTTTGATGAAGCGCGTCTATCTATATATTATACGGAAGCATTTCGATGATCGTGTGAAGCCGAAATTCTTACCTTGATTTCAAAAGCTGGTATTGATCGACCATCCATGAGCTTTTCACGGATTCATGACCATGAAGATGTCGAGGTTCTTCAAACCCACGTCATCCGGGTCCTCAACAGATTGCCACTCTGCAAATGGGACAATTCCGCCAGCCAGGCCCATTGAGAAGCCAGGAACTTGGAAAGTCACACTTGAGGTGGAGAGCATTAAATCTTCTGGTCCTTGGACCCGGTGTGGATCAGCATCATGATGGGACTGCTCTCGGAGCTCCATGAGCCAATATAAATGAGCGTCGGATTCGTTCATGGGCGTATCTTCAGTCTTGTCATGTTGACTGCTACTGCCGCTTGCCAAACTGCAAGTAAAATTTTTAGGTTAGAAATACAGAATCCAACTTATAAACCCAGTGAAATTATTTATAGAGGTGTCGCTCCTGATTATTTTACCAAGGCTCTTGTGTGAGACTAGAAGAGTGGGCCGCCAGCTGAATTGAATGGAACTCGGATCATCTCGGTCTGTCTAAAATAACATTCTGGAATAGCCTGCAGACTTTACACACTATCGATGATTATAGCACCCGTGTCACACATTCAAACGATATCATAGTAATTTCACTGAAAGCCTAGAGCAGTAATCAAGAGTCTCAGATTCAAGTGGTCAGAACGGGGTCCAGGTGCGTGTAGATTGATATTTAACCTAAATGTCACTCACATTTCACATTAAATATTACATTGAGAATCAGAAGAGTAATCTATCCTTATTCTCACAAATTAAGTTGATATATAAACAAAATGAGCTGCGTTTGCAAAAAACAAAACATGGGCTTGAAACAAAACAATTCAAGCAAAGCTCTCTCTTGACAATCTGAAATGCGATAAATCTTTTGGCCCACCATTTCTGCATATTGCAACAAAATACATGACTATTTCACTCCATCCAGGCATACAATACTCTGCTATAAAATGTTATGCCTGCTATAAGTTTCTCTGACTTGAAAATACGAAAGGAGCTGAAATCATTCATTACCTCACGTTGTTTCACGGGTTTTCAAGCAGGCAACACTGATTTATCCTGATCGTTACTGCGTGCGACACTCACGTCCCAAAGTCACATTGTTAAGTTAGTGCAGGCAGAAATATCAGACTACTGTACTGAGTTTCAGAAAAGATTAAAAAATTTAGTGACCCTACCTTTGCAATTGACTAATTTTGCGCCCTCACTAATAGGATAATCGGTGTACACTTTTTGGTCAAGCGTATAGAGGAGGGTATAGAGAAGGGCAGGGGGGACCAAAGAATTAAGTTCAAATTAACCAGTGCGCAGTGATCGATTGTAAGCTAGTGGCCGATCGAGTAACTATTCTTTCTCTGGGTATGAAAGATACGTTAAGGAGAAACAAGAGGATTCAGAGAACCAGAAGTCTAACCACACTGACTTACCCTAGCCTATTAGTGCGTGTAAAAGACAAATTTTTATAAAAGACACACTATTTGTCAATAAATGTAATGAGTGCAGGCTGAAATATTTGCTGTAATGTACTAATTTCCACAAAATGAAATTGGTTGCTTGGCAGATCAAGTCACTTGAATATTGTGCCCTCATTAACAAGATAAATCAGTGCATTCTGTATCAAAGGCATTTGGGGAACACTAGAAGAGCAAGAATTTCCGTTCATTTGGCTGAGACCACCGTGTACTAAAAGTCTGTTTGTTGGAACCCGACAGCAACGCTCACAGGCAGTGCCAGGAATCATTCAGAAACAGTACGATTAAATAAAAAATGTTGCGCTCTCTGGCTAGTGTCTAAGGCCCAGCAAAGTGCACTATCAGAACTAGAAGCTCATAGGTAGCTTACGAAGATCGTTCGAGTCGAAGATACAAGCTTTGCTCTAAAACAAGCGCTGCATCCCTCGTTCGATTGACATCCAACTTGACACAGAAAACTAATGATATACGCCACGGCTCGCTATATGCTTGCTGAAAGTCAAAAGCCCAGTCCGCACAAGCCTCACTCCACATGAACCGATGGGCAAACGACTCAATCTGAGCCCAGTTAAAGAAAAAGGATTTATGGAAAATACGTGGATGTTTGTCAATACACGAAATCACGTCAGCAGGAAAGTGAAGATACCAATTGCGCAGGGATCACGTTACTCTACACGTCTGCTGTGAGGAAAATCCTCAACGTCGACGACTGTCCACAATAGTAACTCAATCAAAGCAGTCTGTCTGTGTTAGTTCGATAAAATTAAACAGTAGTTAAAAGAGCACCTTAATAGCATCATTGTTCTGTTGGAGTCTTGGATTGGAAGTAAAGCAGAGCAATCTTACTTGTTGTACATGTCCTGGGTTTCTGCAACCGTTGACGAGGACGAGGACGAGGCGACGTTCATCAGCTCCTTGCCAGTCAAGCCACTCATGTCAGTGTTGCCTTCCACCACGACGGCTTTGCCACGGTCATCTGAATAGCTTGCATAGCGTGATGGCGCACCCGCATGGCGTGAAGGCGCGCCCCCGTTGGCATTGAAGGAAATCGGGTCACCTCCGAACGATGATGCGCCAACATATTTTATCGATTCCTGTCTCGTGTCCAACGGTGGCTCGGGCATTTTGACGAGAGCTTGATTCTGAAACCTGGTCCACAAAGAGGACAAGCTCTACTGAACTCGCACCACGCTACACCTGAGCAAATTAACCAATGAGCTCGTGAACGGCTACTCCCTCGCTCGCACTTCCTTCCGATATTCCTATTCCAAAAACTCACACATCCAATTTTCGCGACCACAGAAACCCACTACACGCACAACGGACACCTTCCATTCGGCCGACTAGCAAGCATGGTTCAAATTCTGTTCTACGGGAAACCTCACCAGCTACCAACAAGAACCCTCCCAATGGGGAGGGAACTTACTGAAGTGTATCTTCCGTATATCTCGTGCACGCGCGCAACACCACCGAATGCTCCCCACGGCACCTGTGCAGACTTCGGATAGTACTTCCAAGTAGGGTCCAATTCAACCAGACACCACAGACTTCTTCACTTGCAAAGGCTGGGAATATGGGCGATCCAGGAGCTCATCAACACAGAGAGCGCCCTAACGTTCCACATGATGCGGCAATGGTGCCGGTGCGGCGGGGCTCGATCGAGCTCCTGCGAGGGAGCGAGAGACGAGGAGCGGGTGGCGGCGATGGCGATGGCGAGCTGGGGAAGACGACGAACAAGTTCTGCCAATGCATAAGCTACTGCCCAACGAAAGCTCGCAGGCAGGACCGCAGAAGAGTAAGACCGGAGCACAGCCCGAGCCGGAGGCCTGACTAGGCAGGCTAGCTCCAGATTTAGTGTCGCTGGAGTTTATCGATAAGAACGAAAATTTACCCAGAAGGGGACGGAGGGGATCCGCCAGCCGACGCAGTAAGCTGCCCTGACGAGTTTTCACGGGTTACACTCTTTCTCATCCCTCGCAGTGCGTCTATTCCTTATTCTGACCCTGACTGCCCCCTTTCTCTCGTGTTGGTTCTGTGGTTGCTGACAGTCCACGCCTGGTTTTTTTTAACCTGCTGTGGAGTTCAATTTCCAGTGGAGTTAAATCACAGTCAAGGGTACCACAAAACGGGTCAAACTTAGTAAAATCTGCAATATGACTTCTTGTTAGCTATTTTTGTTCAAAGCTAATCTATTAGTTAATTATAGGTAGTCTAGTCTTTTATGACTAGTACTTCAAGTCATGTTTAAGCTTAGTATTTTTTTATTCATAAAAAGAACAAAAATTCTTTACTAAAGTTCCAATTGAAGTTTAAATGTCAACCTGTCAAGTTTTTCAATGCGAAAAAAGAGGCTAATTTGTAATGAATAATAATGTGATTGAATCCAAAAAAATCATGTGTATATATAATAATATGATAGAGTAGAAAAGAATTATTTTGCTACAATTTGAATATTTTTCCATTTCCTATTGTATTCAGAAGTAAAAACACATAAATGTCCTTTTCAAAATATAAAATAATCCAAATGATGATTGTGTCAAAACAAAAAAAATGTATACATAATTCATGCCAAGGGCACTATGTAAGCTATTATTGAAATTGAATGATTAAATTTTTTATTAGATAAAATCAATAATTTGTCAATAATCAATTAATCAATTAAAAAATTATACTTTTCGCATTCAAAGTTTAATCACTCAAAATCTTTTTTAATAGTTGTATATTTGAGAAGTATAAAAAATTTGGATGAAAATATCCTCTTAAAGTGCTATATTGTAAAAAGACATTATATTTAGCCTTAAAACTGGTGATTTACATCCTTTTAAGGATTAAATTCATAAAATTTTGTCTCCAATTCATTAAAGGGACACATTGCAATACTATTCATTTAAAAAAAAAATTAAGTGACAATATTAAAGCAATTTATAGATTTAAAATTTCAAAAAAAGACTTGAATCATGTCTTAGTAAAGTAATACCAATGGTACCTTTGAGTGTGGTTTGACCAATGTTTATATGCCAATGTTAGTGTATGCAGAGGGCATAGCCATGCATGGGGCTAGTGTTCTACTATGTTTTGGAAGTATAATGCAATGTTATAGTGGGATAATAGGATATATAGCGGCTGTAGTTTTATAGTTCAAGATTAGGGTGACGGCAACATTTTAGAATATGATTACAAATAGTTTTGGCATTTAAATTAAAATCATTAAAGCTCAGAAAATAAGAAGAAAAAAAATAACAAAGCTTTTCCAAACTAATGAATGTAGGAATATAAAAACACGCTTAGGAACACTAGATTCCTTAAGATGCAGGCATCCCAAAAGTGAGTGTGCTTTAGTCAACCTTCATTGTAATTTTTGAAATTTGGGTGAAACTAAAAATCTGAAGTTGAAGAAGTTGTGTTCCCATTCCATTTGAAAAACATCAAAAATGTAAAGAATTGGAAGACTTACTTAAACTAGAAGCTCCCTATACTATAATTCAATTAACACAATATGATGTGTTTTCCATCCATATATGTATATTTATAAATAGAATTTAGATTTAAATTATTAAAAAATATTTATCATTATATCCTTCATATATGGTAAAAATTATAGATTATTTTAATATGTTTGTGAATTGATATAATGTTATTTCTTCTTTTATCTTTAGAAACTTACGATCATTTGAATTTTCTATCAACATATTATAAAAAACAACATGAATAGAAAATAGATAACTAAACACTACGAAAATGTACCAAAAAATTTATACATCAATTAAACAAAAGGACAAAGTTCAATTAATAGTCAAATTCAACATGGTGATTTCTTTAATTATCTATTTTTTTCTTTACTAGCCTCAAATATTGCTTTCATTACCATAAAATATCCATTTATTTCACTGTCCATTTTTTCTATTAACCATTTTTGAACTTTACTAGCGTCGAATGTTTCTTTCAGAAGAATAAATAGAGCCAGTTTTTTAATTATCCATTTTTTTCTTCACTAGCTTCAAGTATTTCCTTCATTAGCATAAAAAGACCCATTTTCTTTGTCTATTTATTTTATTAATCATTTTTGAACTTTATTAGCATTGAATGTTTCTTTCATAAGAATAAAAGTTCCCAATTTCTTTCAGTATTTATGTTCTAGTGTTTAGGTATTTGCTCAGGGAGGTCACTCTTACTACATTTGGGGTACCCACATGTGGCGGAGTGATTTTTTGACCCCCTATTTACTTTTGAATAAGCTAGAATTTCATCCTAAAATGTTGAGCTTTGTTTAACAATGACTAAAGGTTTCTATTGACAAAAATTTCAATTCCAAATAACATAAGATATATTGTCTAGAAAGGGTTGAAAAATGAACTAAAATGGCATGTTCTCCAACTAAAATATTTATAGAGCTCACATAAAGATGTCTATTGCATCAATATTCAACCAAAATAACTTTCAATAGAAAGTTATTCTATAGAATTTTTTTTTCATTTTTCAAATTTTTTTTCTTATATAATATAGGGGTGTGAAAGTTATTTTCAGCTTTACAGTGTATCCTTTTTTAAGAAAAATTTATAACCAATTACTATTAGCATAAAAAAATACCAATAATTCAAAACATAAACTTTTAAAGTAGTAAAATCTATCTATAATTTTCTTTTGGAAAAATAATTAAATTTTAAGATGTATTACATGTATTACATATTTCACCGCACGTGGGTTGCTAAAACGCGGGGAGTGTCCTCCCCCGGGGCATTTGTTTCGACCATGATGTGGGGCTCCCATGCACAATGCCATCCCTTGCTATTATGGACACACACAATCCAGGGTTCTATTGTGTTCCTTGAAGACACTAGGGTTTAGGCTTTTCACTGGTTATGTTTGTTAGGGTTCCATGGTGCGCCATTTGTACTATTCAATTTGAAAGTTTCTTTTCTGCAGTTCAAGGTCAATTGTCTTCTACGTTTTGTTGAATTTGTGATGTTCAATGTTATGACCACACTTCAAAGCAATGCTACAATTCTTCACATGCACTTTGCTGCTAAGTACATCATCTCCCATGTAGTTTTAGAGAGACTCCAGTACTTGCATTATAGTAGCAAGGGAGTGTTTTGTAATACTGTCGGTTTAGTTCTTCTTCAAATTGCAATGCTCATCCAAGAACACGGGCAAGGAATTCTAGTGCTTGCTGCAAAAATGTTCTAAGGTTAAGTATGGCAATGTACTACTATATTTGGGCTACACTTTCAATGTCATCATTGTATAAATGTTTGGATTTTCCTTGTGAGGTACTCCTCCAGGTGTTTGTTTGAGGATGACAACTACTCATTTTTGTTCTAAGGTGTCAAGTGAACAATTCTCACTATAAGAAACCCGTGTTTTTTTTGACGTCTAAAATTTGAATGTCAAATTTTTTGGACATCAAACATAACATTAGGATGCTCTTTTTGACATCAGAACTAGCATCCTAATGTTATGTTTGATGTCCAAAAAATTTGACATTCAAATTTTAGACGTCAAAAAAAACACGGGTTTCTTATAGTGTCTACATCAGTTTACGATGGATTGAAGAGAAGGTTCAATGTTTGTCCCCAAAGCCCATAGGCATACCAGACTTGCTGTAGAAATTACAGGGGACACAGTGTCTCTGCCGCGTACTAGAGAATCCCAACAAGCGGTTTTATGTCATGGAGCAATATTTCATCCCAAGTAGCAGGGTCGAGGACTTCATATGCGAGATGGAGAAGAACAATGGCAGCTTGACATGCAAGCATGTGAAGATACGCATGAAGCCAGAGAAGGGACCACTGAATTTGTGTACAATAACAAGCACGGCCAAGGATGTCGCATGGTACAGTTGATTTCTCTCGCATGCCTTCATGCAATATTTTTCCATTGGTGTTCCATTTCACTTCTTCAATGTTTATGACTACCACGTGATTGTTCCTTTTATGATGCAGTTACTACTGCCATTGTGGTTCACAAGACCACGTTGGGTACATCAAAATAGTCACGCCGTTGTTATTACCAAAGTAAGGACCTAAGGTTGTCGTCACGGGAGCTACAACAATTAGACATCCAAAGAAGAAGAAATATGATTTTCTCCCTCCAAGTGATCTACAACTGGCCAAGCCACAGAAGAGGAGAGTTAAGAAACAATGCAACTCGGAAATTGTCATAGAGGCTAGGACTAAAATTTTTTAGTGTACACGCAAGAAAAAACCCGTCTTCACAGGTTGTTGCTCTTGAGGACCTCTTAGTAGAAGACACCATTGTCCTCCAACACATGACGACCATCAAACAAAACATTCCCTTGGCAGACATACACAAAGCATAGCGCCACAATGTCCTAAAACATGTACTTCTGATAGGGCGTCAACCTGCGGAGGCGCTCACATCCAATATTGAAGCGACCAGCAGCCGTCCGGTTTGAAATCTCCTAAGTTAGGTTTCCTAGAACCCCGCATTACTAACACTCCTTACTAAAAGAATTGATTTTAATTGCAATGTGGTATAATTTCAACTTGTGAAATATAGACCTGAATTTTATAGCAGAAGTATTGGATATGCATCAATCCCCATTAGAGAATTCTATTGATCCTACTAGTAATCTTCCAAAAATCCATTTGCACGGCCAAGGATACTTTGTGGAAGTCTCGCAAAATCCCTAGAACATGATAGTGCAAGCATCCTCAAGCGCCCAAAGGGAGTTTAAAACATTGCTTGCAATAGTTACTAGCTTCAACATGAATGAGTTATCCAACAAAGGCAATAACTAACCCAGCAAAGGTAACGAAGACATTGTGGCAAACCAGACAGACAATACAACCAAGGCTAACTCGATAGCTACATCAACTATCATGCCATAGATTGGTGCACCACAAAGCAATGACCCGTCAAACTTGACTTCAATTTAAACAAATGTGCATGTCGGACAAATCTTTTGTGACCTACAAAACATTGCTACATTACAGTCATAAAAGACTAACAATGACGTTACTGAGCAGCGCTCAGCATCTCCGTAGTGCAACGACCAAGACTGCTACTTTGCAACAAAACACTGGTCCTTGTGCTACAACTTTAGGCACTCCGTCCAAGACACACCGAGATTTGCTCAAGCAAAGGGGTGGATTGTTGAAGCATGGATGCCTTGCGTCCTTCAACATGAAGACATTGTACCTTTTGCCACATGTCACCGAGATTACAATCTACGATGGCGAGCATGTAAACGAGGCTGCTATATAGTGCCACGACTTGTAGAATAATAGTGACTGTAGTGCATTGTTCTGTACTCGATTTTGAGTGTGTTTTTTTTACTGTGTTTTGTTAGTATAAGGTGGAGCACCCATATGCGTATGAAAACAAAAAGGGACCTTTGATGGGCTACGACATACAATACCAACACCTCTTTGTCGTTGGGATAAGTACTGTAAAACTGCGTTGGAAGAAGGTACGACTTGGTCCATTTCAGGGTGGCCTTAGACATTATTGATTCCCAAGAAAATTTAAATGATCCTTGCATGAAGGACAAGGCCACATAAATCTTCTTCCGGGTAGCAACCAAAACACTCTACTATAGGCAATGATTGAGTAGCTCAACTATATATTGCTCAAAAAATTGTTTTGTCCTCTACTAATTGTGAACCTGAGACAAGAGCACAAGCACATAGTCCCACTTGTTGCTATAGAAATTAATTGTCTCAGCATCCTCAGTCCACACACCCCTCCTATAGTATACAATGGCGTCAGCTTTCAGTGTTTTCGGCTTTCGTGTTTCATCGTTTCATATATGCATTGTTTTGATGTTTTCAGATATGTAGTGTGAATGCTGTAAACAAGGGCACAACTCAAAACATAAAGTAGTCAGCGAGAACAAGTGTTATACTCGAGCAATAACTTAATAAGGTTGTCGATTTCCATGTGTTCATAAGTCGTGGCAATTGATACTCGAGCTCACCTAGAAAAGAACCACTCCGATACTAGCATGGGGATGAATGTCATTGACTTAGCATTGTGTACTATGGCTGCCCATGTTGGATCATTAGGCAAAACAACAATAGGCTTCAAGGGCTCTTTATCAGGGTTGTCTGGACATCCGAACGTCTAGCATCCATGAACACAACCCCTTTGAACGTCTTTTGACATTTAAATTATGTAATGTAACGAGTGGATGGCAAATTTGCATATTCCCAACGTCCATCGGGTCTGTCAAAACTTGTTGTCTGCCCCAACCTATGCCCCATCCGCCTCATGCATCTAACAACCCGTCCACCCCGTTTGATTGGTTCATGGTCCGCACCGACCGCTTGTCCACCTATCTAATTGTCTGCCTATCTAATTGTCCGCCTTTCTAGTCATATATTTGTCAACTATTGTGTGCTTTATAATATACCATTGGAAAGATATTGTTGAGAGCTTTCCAATGGTATATTATGCACCCAATTTAAATAAAAACTCTAGCAGTGGGACACTGGGATCCTTCATCAGATTAGGTGTTGGCCATTATTTTAATTCTTGTAATCTTCATCTTTTTTAGAGTCCTTATCTTCATCTAAAAAGATCGAGTCGGTCATTATTCAGTAAGACAGAAGGCTCATTTGCAATTGTATTATCAAAGCCTTAGTATACTTGATTAGTATTATATTACTAAGAGTTTGACCATATAGTTTTCCCTCTTTTAATCTCCAAGATTGTAGATTATGTAATTTTCTATAAAATCATTTGTACATGCACTATTTTTTACCACATTTCTCTTGCTATAAGTTTGTGGCATACATTTATAATTCTATTTAGACTATTTTGGGGGGTCTTCTTAGTTGATAGTAGTATTGAAGTTTTTTTGTACTGGACTTTTTTTGTGAAGTTAAAAAACTATTTCTTGAGATGAAACCTACTTGTAATCATTAAAGTATGACATACTTGCTCCAATCGTTAGTTTCAAGGTACCATACTACAAAGTGACATTGTGTAAGATTTTAGAATATAACATTGTCTTAAATGTCAAAATTAGATGTAATGACATTAATACATGTTAGAACGTGTGCCGTAAAATTTTGAAAAAATCCACAATGCATGCCCATTGACCAAAGTGGAATAAGTCACTTATTGTAGTAGACAATATATGGCCAACATACCTACCTTTGATTCTTAAAATGATCCACAATCAAAAAAGTCATAAAGTAGTTTTGGACCAAGAATCATACAATCCTTCCAAAAATGCACATTATAAATCCAATGTTCTACCTAGAACTTTGAATAAACTCATAAGATTTTCCAAGATAGCATATTCTAAAATATAAATATTAATTATTTATGTGAATGATAATCAATGCCATCATTACTTAAATCACAAGCATTCAAGCATTTTTCTTCATTCAATTAAAATATATTGATTTACTCCAATGAAATTCATATTTCCCTTTGAAGCACCAGAGCAGAAAAATAAATGAATATTACATAATATACATGTTCGGTCCTAAACAAGTTTACATGGACATGGGTGATTCTCCATTTTTTCAATATAGCACCATCTAATAAATTTATAAAATTGCTTGTACAATTGTAGTATAGTAGTATTGATCCTTTGAATTTGGCATGCACCCCAAGACCTAAGCCTAGATTTAGAAAAATCCTTCAAATCTGAATTGCACATTTCACATTTGCACATTACAACAACATGAATTGATAATATCATTTTTGATGTAGAAGTACATTACAAATGTACATAAATGAGGTCTATAATTGTTATACACAAGGGGGCATCATATTTGAAGGTCAATCACCTTCTTTACTACCAAAGCACCAATATTTTTGGTATGAGAAATGTTGTTGATGGTTTGTAATTTAGGATATAAATATATGTATAAGAATGTAGGAATATAACTTCAATTATATTTTTGTTGTATGAATGCAATATTTAATATTGAGCTCCATTAAACTACATTAAATTACATTAAAGTACTTAACGCGTTTTTAATAGCATTTTCTAATAGAATAATATGATAATACAATTGCTTGTACTATATATATCCTTGGTGTTTCAAACTATCAATGCATTTTGCAACAAAACTTCAAGAAACACTTCTAGTTATAACTGCATGTTCCACATTTGTATATTAGCACATAATAAATGATGAAGATAAAAAGGAACACATTAGAAACATAAATGAATAAGGTTGTGAGGTTCATATATAATACATTGTGATAATGACATTTAAAAGAAATTGAAGGTCAAATATATTTAGCACATCGCACCAGTGTTTTTTGGAACTAATGTAAAGTTTTTTGCATTTAGACTACAAGTTTAAATTTGTGGAAGAATAACTTCAATTATCTTTTCTTGCATACATTAATGTTACATTAGATGCTTATAACATTGATTACAAGTGTTAGGCAAATATGTGCTTTTTGAAATCCAATGTTTTAGCAAAAGCGGACATGCAAGCAATTGTCGAACGGACATGGTGGATATTTGGATGGATGGACAAGCAATCATCGTGCGGATGGATGGGCGGACAAGCAGGTAGTCATCGAATGGACAGGGTGGGTAGAGGGACAAGCAGTGTCAGGTGGACGGGGTCTACCAACATGTCTGCCGTCCACAGTTGGTCGGCAGTTGGCCGCCGTAAAACGCAGGAATTGTGCTGAAAGTAGATTTTCAGACCTCATTTTAGCATAGTAGAATATTTATTTAAAAAAAAAATTAGACTAGAAAAGGTTTGGAAATCGAGCTGAGTTTTATCTCCAAAAATTCATTTTAGGTTTTGACACTCCAACTAAAAGTTGTATACAGATTTTAGAGAGGGTGTTTGAAAATGTAAAACAAATGTCCTTCCAACCCTCTCTGAAATTTGTACATAACTTTTAATTGAAGTGTCAAGACCTCAAACGGACTTTTAGAGATAAAACTTAGTTTATTAATCAAATTTTTTCTAGTTCAAAGTTTAAAAAAAAAAGGTATCCTACTATGCTAAAATGAGGTATGAAAATCTACTTTCAGCACAATTCTTGCGTTTTACGACGGACGACCAATTGCGGACGGCAGACGACCTAGTGGATAGTAGATGGTGGACAGGGACCACCAACATGTCTATTGCCCGCCATCCACAATTGGCCGTCTGATGTCCGCCATTGTATGTTGTTTGCCCAATACACTAAATCCGACGGCAAATAGCACATAGGGAAGCAACATCCCCATTTTTTGAACATTTGAATGTCTAGACAATGAACGTGATTTTGCCCTGGATATTGAAATTCGCTAACCTTGCTCTCCGATGTTGTCCTAGTCAGCCAACAAAATTTGAGCTTTAAGCAAACTCAATAGGTGTCTAATTCTAGTTCAAGGTTCTGCAGAGATGCTCACACTACAACAAAACATGGTAAAAGAAACCGCAATCAAAATCGAGTGCAATTTCTTTTGCGACAGTTTTGTGCAAATCTGCTATGCATGTAGTCAACTTCTTTTGCAATTTCCGACCATAATTTTTTTAATTTCAAAGCGTGTGGTATACCATCAAAAAGATATATTCAAGACCTTTCTAATAATATATCGTATGCCTCAGAATTCTAAAAATTGCAATTGTAAATTACAAAAGATTTTGAAAGTCTACTATGCGCGCATGTACAAAATTGTGGCAAAAAGAATCGCACTTGATTTTGAGTGCAGTTTTTTTACCATGTTTTGTTATAGTGACAGATCATGATAATAATATTGACGAGGGCACCAAAGAAGTCCATAGCATTGTTGCAGATATCGTCCTACTTGCAAGCTACCCCTACCAGATTGGCCCGAGTTAGTGGGACACTCAATATCTATATGTCCAAATCTTGGCTCTAGATGTTGTCGACTATGAAAGACTGTTGCATCTAAAAAATAGTGAAGGTTTGCAACTGAGACATCAGATCTTGCACAAGCGCACTGCGGACCTGCAATGTGCCAACAAAGTTACAAATTGACCTTCACCATTGACAATTCATCGCAGTAGGCTTCCTCATATGCTTTAGAGGTCTCTAATTTCAAGTCCCATGCTTCCCGGTCGTCCTCTTCTAGTCACTACAATAAAACATGATAAAAAAAATGCACTCAAAATTGAATGTGGTTTTTCTTGCCACGTTTTTATAAAGGCCCACTACTCGCGTAGTCAACTTCTTTTGCAATTTTTGATTGCAATTTTTAGAATTTTGGAGCATATGATACATTGTTGAAAATATATTTTTCAATCAAATTTTCAATCAAAATTTTTAAAAATTGCAATCAAAAATTGCAAAAGAAGTTGCACGCCCACTACATACGCATGCACAAAAATGTGGCAAAAAAAATTGCACTCAATTCTAAGTGTGATTTTTTTTACTATGTTTTGTTATAGTGAATGTAGCATTCATGTCCCGCATCAATCCCATGATTTGACATTGGATTTCCTTCACTCTCCCAACCTACTAACCAATATCAAAGTCTTCGTGTATTTAAAGACATCGTGTCCAAACCTTTGATTGGTTCCCCCAACACTCATGTATGGTAGTCCTCCAGCCCCGCTAAAGCACACCAAGGTAATGCAATGTCAGATAATTCGAAGCATGCAAGCGGACCTTCTCCATCCACTGCATAATGCCATGCAACACGTAGTTTTTTTTTCCATCACAAACCATCTGAACATCCCTCATCACCATGCTATGCACCACCTCGGGTTCCTAGTCCATTATGCCAGCAAATCAGAACAACGCCTTGAATACATATATGTCCAATGCGTACATGACGTCGACCCAACTTCTGCATAGGGCACGCACCACCAACATACTGACACCATGGATAGAGGCATGTGAGCTACTTGAACTTACCAAAGTTGCTGCTCATTGCTATTCTGAGCGCCCGAACAAAGTACAGCTTAAAGTGAGGGACTCGATTGGCTAGCAAGATGTGGCACACTTTGTTGACCTCTTCATCTACAAGTCAAGGAATATTGGTCGGATTCAAAACATTGGAACACTAGTTCGAAGCACTAAAACACTAAAACCTTGAAGAGCCAACATAATGACTCGTGGTAGGGACCCAAAGAACCTAATGTCGTGGCGCCAGGTCAATGGTGGCAATTTGCAAGAGACATTCATCTGTGACACTATCTACCATAGAAGACACAAGTCCCGTAGGTAGTTTTGGCGGCGAAAAGTTGTGTCTTGTTTGAATTCATGTACGACCTCCTCTACCAAGTGCTCCAACTCTGAACGTAATTGGTCATACCTTTCTTTATAGCTTTGGCTATCTCAAAGGTACTACAAATACCTTGCCATGAGCTCAATGTAAGGGGAGGCTGCTTATACTTCACACTAAGGCAAATGGACACCACGGCGCAACCAATTGCCTTGCTAACCCCAAAGTACTCCTCTTCATAAATCAAAGGATGTACGGAATTAGATAGGCTTAATTAGGTAAGGGGATTTGGAAGTGACAATATACACTACCAATTTCCTCTCACCTTCGCCTTGTACGTCCACCAGAAGGACACATGTTTTGTCGCGGCCTGAAAATGTTCTTTTTCCTAGAAATTAGCAAATGAGTGCTTAAACTCCTCGGCCTTGTAATTCAAGTACTCCCATTTGAAAGGGCTTGGCCTCATTTGCACGAGGTGAAACATGTCCAATGTGGGGCATCAAGCTAGCGGTTTCAGTTTTGGAAACAATACTCCCAATTCATCCACCTTCACTCGTGCCTTCATCTGCACTTTCCACTTGTCCCTCTCCAAACGAGTAGCCCATCTCGACATGGTCTTCTCCAATCCCAGATCATACACCAACACTTCAAGTGACTCTACACCACACATCCAATATTGTTGGAGTGCAGCATGACCGTCGAAGTTATTGGTCCAAGGCGCTATTCAAGCCGGGTTCTACTACGAGGAGTGAACTTTGTTGTGGACGTAGTGGGACTCACCATCAATGTCCTTGGAACGGGCAAGGCATTGTTTCGCATGGGCAGCAACAAAGCCTCTAGCATGTGCACGGACAATGACGTGGTGCAAATTGGTTGTACTACGGATCTTGCTAGATTAGTCAATGTAGGTTCACCTTTGGCTGCCAGTATAGATTCAGCGTATGCAGAAAATTGCCCATCTGCATCATTGTTGCCAGATCCGTCTTGTAGTCTACTTCCACCCAAAGTCTGCTTTGCATTTGCTGGATCATTCGTCAAAAGATCATCATCTTTGTTTTTACTATGTGCGCCATTGATTGGAGGGTTGTCTCTACCACTATCATCAAATATGACCACACACGCACTGCTTTGCCAGGACACAAGCGCCGTATCAATCTTGGCCCTTTACACATCGAGCGGGAATTCTTTGATTCCTCCGGCAGCACACTTGCCCTCTTTGTAAACCCTAGGCGCATTCACGGCTTTAACACCACACTAGATCTCCAAACTATGGTGCCAACACTATAACAAAACATGGTAAAAAAAACGCACTCAAAATCGAGTGCGTTTCTTTTTGCCACAATTTCGTGCAGGCCCGCTATGCATGCAATCATCTTCTTTTGTAATTTTCCACTGCAATTTTGGAATTTGGGAGCTTGCAATATACCATTGGAAAGGTCTTGCAAATATCTTTCCATCGGTATATTACACGCTCCCAAATTCCAAAAATTGCAGTGAGGAATTACAAAAGAAGATGATTGCCCACTATGTGTGCCTTCACAAAACCGTGGCAAAAAGAACCACACTCAATTTTGACACCACTCAAGTTGTCCCTCAATTTGCAAATGTAAGTCTAAATGTAATAGGCATATACCCCAACTCCACCACCTAAGGTAGACTAGCTATGTCCGCCAACTACCTATTTCCATCATCCTACTTTGGACCCCAATTGTACCACAAAATTCACCAAATCCATCAATTTTCTCACAAAATCAGTGCATGAATGCCAATAAGACATGTCAAAACTTTATTGATTAATACTTTTAGTGCTAATAGATACATGAAAAGGTAATTATGGGTTGTTTAGGGGACGTTTATGACTCCACTCTATAGGTGGTTTTGTAATTGGGGACATGCCACTTTAGAAATTCACAAAGATTACAATTTTAATTAGAGATTACACTTCCACTTGGATTTGATTTGTGAGACAAGTGCACACCTCTCAAAAAATATGTGCCCCTCTTGAAGTTGGCCTCGAGATATTTAGATATTTAGATTGCAAATCAGGGTGGTAAATAGGCTTGTCTACCTTAGTGTGAGTGTGTGAATGGAACCCAAAGGCCAACAATCATGACTGTCAACATCTGGTGTGGCAGGTGAAGCGTTTGCTCTGGGATAAGCCCAAGATCCTAATTTTCAAGTGCTGTCACTAAGTTATCATCATGCACACAATCTATCATGATACAGTAAAGCACCAATTTAGTCAACTGTTCCCCACATGTTGCCAAATTCCAATAATTGACAAAGTCAGGAGCTCAACTTCACACCATAACATTCAAGAGCCTTCAGAGAGGCTGCCTTTGCCTCTCTGAAGTCTTCATCCACGAAATGCATCCACATGTTATTAATGTATGCTTCAGGACGGAGACAACGGCAGTACATTTATGGTGCGATCTATTTTTTTGGCTAATTTTAGGACAAAATATACAAACAAATAGTTATAAGATTAGATGGTCTGTCAAAACCCGAAGACTTCATTGAGTATTATAGCAATGAAATCTAACCATTTGCCATCAATAATTTATTTAGACTTTTTCTGTTGAAAAGAGAATATCTTTATGTACATTTGGGGTGGTAGGAGATAGAACAACCCATGTGGGATATGTAATTTAGAGTTTGTAATTTCTCAACCGCTCATAGTTAAGTCTAAAGTAGGAATTGTGTTAAAATTATAATTTCAGACCTCATTTAGGCATAGTAGAATACCTTTTTTCAAAAAAATTTGAACTAAAAAAATTTGAGGAATCAAGCTAATTTTCATCTCCAAAAATCCGTTTGAGATTTAGATCTTCCATTCAAAAGTTATGGACAAATTTAAGAGAGGATGTATGAAAATTTCAAAAAAAAATCCTTTTAAACCCCTCTATGAAATTTGTCTATAACTTTTGAGTGGAAGATTAAAATCTCAAACGGATTTTTGGAGATGAAATTTAACTTGATTCTACAACTTATTTTAGTTTAAAGTATTTTATAAAAAGTTATTCCACTATGCCTAAATGAGGTCTGAAATTATAATTTTAACACAATTCCTACTTTAGACTTAACTATGAGCGGTTGAGAAATTATAAACTCTAAATTACATATCCCACATGGGTTGTTCTACCTCCTACCACCCCATATGTACATAAAGAATTGTCTTCTAAATCCGAATCGCAATACATGAATAGCTTACAATGCAACGTGAGGGAATTCAAACCTTGAAATTATTAACCTCTCTGAATTGTTTGTCATTTTTTTAAACTATTTTTTTGTTTCTGTTGAAATAGAAAGTGTTCAATTTCCCAGTAACCCGATTTTGCAGTCATGACCTTGGCACTGAGCAGAAGTCTGACATTATTGACGCGTGGCTTATTAGCTAATGTTGGGTCTGGAATATTCCACACCATTTCATCCTTTGGATGAAATGATGTGGAATATACCACATCATTCCGTCAGAGGGAAGGCAGCTGCTCTCACAGCTCTTGAATGTTATGACAACTGAACCCCACTACACAGAATTGCATGAATTCTCCAAAGGATCCAGCATTAGCTTATTACGGTGACTGAAAATATCTCAAGCCGTCAAAATAAGGAATTCAGCATAGCCTTGCTATACAAAAAATAGTGGGGAAGATAAAAACTCCTGACAGCGAATGGAATCATGAATTTTTTTCTTAAAAAGTATATGTTTTGGACCACCCTTGTTTACCTCCTTCAGCTTCACTCATTACTAGTGAAAAGTTAAAAAGGGGCATGTTGGAGCCCTTAATCCTTAAATGCCTAAGGCTTGTTTTGAGCTTCTTGGAATTTGCTTTAAATTGAATAAAAAGACAAAACCTTGACAAGTTCTATCAATTTCTTTTGAATTGTAATCAAATTCAAATTAGGCATGTTAGAGATCACATAGGAAAAGAAAACACAACAATATCATTTAAGGATTGAAAGATTATAATGTTTAATCATGAGGTAGTTAAAACTATGGAAAATTTTCAACTCTCTTTTTACATGTCAAATCTAAAAAATTGGTCACCAAAAAAATATGAGGTTGAAGCGCCTAACATGCATAACCCCAATCAATTTATGGCTTCTCAAAATCTACTCTAATTTTTTTTTAAATATATTTTTGATGTGATTTTTTCTCCAAGATCTAGTGTATTTGAGGCTCATTTTCAAGAGCCCTCAACACTAGAAAATCAAGATTTGCAATGGACACCCTTGCACAAAATCTTGAATAGAAAAATCATAATCATTCATTATCAAAATTGGATTTTTGATGCTAAAATTAAACTTCAAAAAGAATTTGTCAAAAATACAAACTACTAAAAATAGCAACTTGGTTAGGTTTATGTGACTTCAAAGTATTGTCAATACTAAAATTTGGTACCTCGGACATGTAGGGATTAAACCATGTCAAAATTGATTACAATTTGTCCCTAATAAACTCGAGGCAGTCAATTTGCATTAGTTTAGTTGCTTAAAGAACATGTCGTGGCAACTATTTAGTTGTCCCTAATATTGTATGAACCCTTAAAGTCCCAAGGCCTTTTTTCATCAAAAATCACTCAAAACTGCCATTTCTATTGCAAAGAATAAAAAATATTAAAAATTTAGTTTTTTTTCATATCTAACTGCAAGATCTTGCATTAGACTATTATAAAAATGTGTGGAAGAAATTTCAAAAACTTTTACTATGTAGATTGAAAGACATTTGCATTAAAGTGAAAAAAAAAACAAGTTTTTTTGTACCTTGCTCAACTAGGTTTTCTGCCTTTGAATCATCTTAACTTAAAAAAATTTCACTATTGATTTTGAATTTCTAAGTTTTTATATTGAATGATTGAGTTGAAAGTCTAGGAATTCTTTTTTAAACACTTAATTTTTACTCATTAAAAATTTATTAAGTAGAAGTAGGTTCAAGATTAAACAAAAAACTAAATTGAGAATAGTTCTAAGATGGAATTGAAACACAATGATACCAATATTGTGATTGTTCTAGTAAACAAACTTAACCCTATCTAACAAAAAAAAAATGAAAAATTATTAAAATTGCATTTGAAAATTAATTCTATAAGTTATTTTTTCAAGAAGATGCTTAGATTGCCCCCAAAACAAGATTGTTCATAACTTTCTCATCAGTAGTCGAAATAGAATGAATCGAAGCTTTACATGTAGCTGAAAAAAATATAATCTTTGAGAAAAAAATTATAAATTATAAGAGATATTTTTATGTGATTTTTTTATGTTGCCCCTCGAAGAGTTTTTTAGACTTAGGGTGGCATAATTTTTGCTCCCAAGCATGGATTGAAGTAAAAATTATATTTACAAAAAGATAATGTGATTTTCTTTCTTCAATTTTTTTTTCAAAAAACCATGTCAAAAATCTAGGTCATACAAGTCTTTTTGAAATCCCAAGAGTCCATAGTAGGGGCTTTGGGACTTTAGCAGTGAATCATTAACAAATTTGTTCAATAATCATTGAAACATGTTCCTATTGTATCCCAATGCATGACCTCAAATACCCCGTCATTTAACTCCATTGAAGCATCAAATGATGATTTCAATGATGGTCTATTGCTAATTTTTTGGAATTTAAAAAAAAAAAAAAATCGTTTATAGAATAGGGCCAAAAGCATCCCCAAAGAAATCTTTAATAAAACACTATTCAGCCTACTACTCACAAAAAAATTTCAACCGTCAAATTATTGTATATCATTAAACCAAATCCCTTCAAAAAGTTTATAATGTCCTTGAACTTATTCTAAATAGTCAATTTTGAGTAATTTTGCATAAATTGCTTAATTCCTAAAAGGTCATAATGGTCTTGAAGTGGTCAAATGGGAATTCTGGTAAGTTCATAAAAAGTCAATTTGAATGGATAATTTTAGACATTTTAAAGTAAGGTGTACTTACATACCTTTTTCTAAAATAATACATTTTCATGATCTTGTGTATGGAACATGTTGTTGTGCTACTTGAAAAAGCTGGTAAGAGCAACAATATATGCTAAATGCCTTTGTTTCTTCTAAAATTTGACAAGTATATTTTAAAGATGATATATTGTCCAATTAATAAACAAAGAACTAAAGTTCTTTTGTATTGTTCTTCTATATACACACTTATAATCGTCATAAATTATAATTGAACATGATTATTATTATTAAATTCATTAAATTCTTATACTAGGTCTTATTGGCAATTGAAAGATTTATAATTGAGCATGGTTAAATTATTTTTTTGGAACTTCAAAGGCTCGAATCTTGCAATCTATGAGGCCGAAGCTTCTCAAATTTTCACCCCACATTCCTACATTAGTATAGAACAAATTTGTACAATTGATTTTTTTCTTAAAAACCTTCTATTATTTTTGTTTTTTTCTCAATGCACTTAAAAATGGTAGTTATTGATCATTTTTGCCTAAAATATACATCAATCATTTAGGAGATAGACACCATTGAACTAGCCTATTATCATTCATTGAAAATTTGAGAAGTGATTGAACTCCTAAGAGTCTTTAAGGCAATATAAATTGTGGCATAAAAAGAATCTAGCTATGAAATCATATTTTTGCAAGTTTTTCTTTCTTCCCATCCCTAGATGAATCAAGTCAAAACCTTGTATAATAATCATGAAGCACTAAGTGGCTATGCTAGTAACATTTCTGAGGAATAACATAAAATTGTTTTTGCGACATAATTGGATGTACTTCATATGTTTCGTGTAGCTCCAATATTAAGCTCTTCAAACCATTTTTGAGGTTGTCTTTTTTTTGGGTGTATTCCATGCAAGTGCCTAAGGTTTGCAAGAATTGTGTTTGACCATGCAAATTGACAAGCCTAAACAACTCCAATGTACAAAACATGAAGGTAAGCCACCCCATTCCATACACAAGATCTATTTTGAAAACATAAGAATTGACCCATTAGAGTCTTGCATCAATCATTGACAAACTTTCTTTAGTAAATGAGATTTGGGTTACAATAGGTCGAGGTAGTAGATTAATATTCCGCTTGTTTTAAGAAATATTGTGACTGTTTTAGTTGAGTAAGATAATCATTATGGATGCACTTTTTGTTGTTTTGAGTGTAGTCTAGAGGTTCACATAACATTGTTAACCGCGCGACTGCACTCCCTCTGACATGAGGTATAATCCCCCCCTGAATGCCTGGGGGGAAATTTTAGTTATAATTGAGTACATCCAATTGGTTTGGAGATCCATGTAGCTCTGGCAAGACCATATTGACGAATGGGGGGGTCCTGATATGGGGGGAGCAAAAGGGGCCCCTCGCTGAAGGTTAATAATGTTATGCAATTGGGCAGCACACTTAAATAATTCATAACAAATTCCTAATTTTTCAAAAAAGTAATTCATTTACTTTCGCCTTTTCTCACACTTGTCTGTATAGGAAAAATAAAATTTTAAATAAAAATTCAACAGTGCCATGAAGCAAACCAGCGCATCCTCGGGTGCAGCCCCCAAAGTCAACAGGCCCTGTTGGCCTATTGTATCCCTTGCAAGTTTCTTGAGCATCAAGTAACCTGCCATTGTTGTGTGTAAAGTGGAGCCTCTGGAGCCCAGAACATTTGTTGCAGAAATGCATGCTAAGTAGGGATGTTGCTTCAGTTTTTCAAATTTTTATTTTTTCAAATTTCTAGGCACATATTGGAATTTATTCAGCTACAAATTAACCATGGACGCAGCCCCCCATTACCAAGGTAGTCACCAAAATGCTCTTCTTATTGAACCAGTAGGTGCATTCTTTGTTTCTACAGTGAACACTGAAGTTATGCATCGAACATTTTTTGTCCTCAGCATCCTTCAAGGGTTAAAGAACCCAAAACAATCCAATTAACCATTAATTTCTTCACTTGTGGAAGTATGACAAATCTCTCGGTAGGATGCACCTAAAGACCTTGTTATCAACCAAGGTGACCTTCCTAAAACCAAACCAAACCAAACATGGGTTCCCTTATTATATTGAAAAAGTATTTTATGGGGTCTTGTTTGTAGTTGAAAGTTTATTATCTTACAATGCATTTTTTGACACCATATGTATAAACTATGAAATTTTAAATTGTCAAAAATAGATGTTTTAAAATAGGTGTTTTGTCATTGTAGGTGTTCCAAAATAGATGATTCAAAATAGGTGTTTTAAAATAGCGGTAAAATCAACCCTAACCTCTCATAAATAGTGGAAGTACATTTTAGGCAAGAATTTGTATGAGTTGATTTTAGAAAAGGGGTTGGTTTTAGGTGTACTTACCTTACAATTAGTCGACCATTTAGTCAGTCATTCAATCTTAGTAACTCACTAAACTGAATCACTATTAGAAAAAATAATTTTCCACATGTCATATTACAAGAATGATTGAAGAAAGTGTAAAATTTTGAACATAAAAGTTGTAGGAGTATGCGAGGTATTGCACATTTCTACAAACTTTGAAGCTAAATGCAATCATAGTCCAAAAATGACTGAATCTCAAAGTTGGAAGTCCTTTAGACTTAGTTTGGAATCTTTTGTTCTGATAGTGTTGAAACAAATTTTTAAATTTCTCTTGTAATACCACTAAATTAGTCATAAACCTTAGCATGTCTTAATATGTGGTATAAGATTCACTTTCATATAGATTGTTAAAAATGGACCTTTCTTAATTTGAAAACTATATCAATCAACTTTTTTTAATGATACTTATATAAAATAAATTTGAAGACTTTTAATTGAATCAAGGTGTAAGATTGTCTTGTCAATGTAAATAATCTACAGGTTGTCATGTCGCAGATGCTATAAATTTCATCTTTAGAAACCAACTATTATAAGTTTTCTAGTGCAAGATTGCACAAAAAAAATGGCTAAAAAATGGCAAAAGATTGTGAAGTTTTGTACCATAAAACTTCAAATTAAAAAAAAATCTTAGATGAAATCGTCATACTGTGGGTGAAAATAGAATTAGAGACATGTGATAAGTGCAAATGTGGTATTATCTATCCAATATTTGAATGAATGCTGAAATTTGGAGCAATACTATAACATTTTATATTGCCACTTTAACACTTCATAAAGAATGGAAAAAAACAACATTGATCACAATCTCACTTTTCACCATTGACACTCAAATAATGATGCTATTATTCTAAAATGGAAATTTCCTTGCGCATGTAATTATTTGTAAGGATATTCCATTTTCTTATACATGGATCAAATAATCTCTCAAACATGTAAAGGCCTAATGTTTTGTTTCTTTTATGGCCAATGAGATGAAAATTATAAAAAGTTTATACCAGCCAACTCTTACCAAATAAAGTAAAATTGAATTTCATTCTAAATTAAAATTGAAATTGAAAAATTGAAATTTTTTATTGTAGATTTTTTATTATAGCATTACTATTATGTAGATTGACAATTTTCAATCCTATATTTAAGTTATTAGAAAACTAATGTTTTTGTCATACTATCTGCTTAAAATGTTATTAATTAACCTCTAATGACTAAAGTGAACATTTCAGTCATGACAGGTAGCTACATTTCTGAAGCTTTGAAGCTTTCTATTCTAAAATTTAAACTTTTCTTGAAATAAAAAACTCATAGAAAATGAATTATGTTGTGAATCTGATGGCAATAGTAACTATTGAATTCCAAGTTAAACTCCTTCTTGTGGAGTTTTTTGAAGTTGAATAGAGTATAACAGTTCAAGGCTAAAATATCTTTAGCCACTTTTTGCTAAATACTAGCATGATTTAGAAATAATCCCAATAATATTAGTGTATTTTCACAATGGAACTCGTGATGAAAGTAAAATAAGATTCAACTATTTGAAGTTCATTTACATCAATGTGATATCAAAATTTATGATAAAACTTCATTTCTAGCATTGTAACATTTCTATTTTGATAAAACTGCCATTTTAGAAATAAACTACAGTTACTAATATTTTGAAAACTATATGTATATTTAGTTATAATTTTTTTATTTAACAAATGGACCAATTTACTATTTTATATTCTAACAATCGTTCAAATTTTTGGTCAAGGAAAAGAAGAGCTACAAATAACACCTTTTAATTGCCCATTTGCCATACTTGGACAAAGTGGTGTGAAATGAGGATCAATGCCTTTATAACTATGTGTTTAGTATTAAATATAGTCATCTTTTGTTTTCACTCAACTATCATTCCCAAACCTATTAGATGTTTTTTTGAAACATTGGAAGGTTGTTTCAAGCTGTTCCCCATACTGTAAACCATAAAACTATTCACCTAAGATACTTAAGTGATTTAAAGAAGGTAAGAACAAAATATCAATTAAAGTGTACAAAACATTTTGGCAAAAGATTATAAACATGTTGTTTCTTGTAAAGCTAAAGTGAATACAGAGAAAGAACTAATGATTGGAGACAATTGATGTTTATTATATAGTAAACTACCAAACCTGCAAAAGTCCAATTGAATTTCAAAACCACAAGATAGTAGTGGATCAAAATTTAAAGAATTTTTTAATTTTTAGTATAGGTAGAATAAATATTTAAAGGAATAGGTATGCAAAAAAATACATGTTGAATATAGAGAGTTAGAGATGGTTACCGATGAAATTCAAAAAAATATCTAGGGGCACTACAAACATAAAGATGGATGAAAAAAATAAGATTCTATGTGTGTAGAATATATTTGCTTTCAATGTTTCATTCTAAATTTTAATGCATTGTCCTTAAACAAAATTACTTATATGTTTGGAATTGAAAGGAAAAACTCAACATCAATACTAAAGTTAGATTTAGAGAATATTTCTATTACATCAATGGGTTCTGAACTCCAATTCTCTCAAATGCTTCATTTTTTGAAAAAACATAATTTGCTGATATATATTCTTCTTTCTTTTTCCAGCATTGTGGATGAAACTGCAAAATTGCTCCAAAATCCATGAATGACATTACTTTTGGAGTGGATGAATGCTCTAGACTTGGTTCTAAACTGATTTTTCCAGATGTTACACATTTCATCTATGGTAGAAGGCTCAGAAAGCACTCATCTAAGGGCCACTTCACACTACGGCACAAGGTCGGGAGTCCGTCGATTTTCACCAATCAGATTTCAGAAACCCAAGAATTTGGCCTCTCGGGCCTTCACACTAGGAGGCAAAGTCCAAAGGCCGTTGCCCCTCAAAACTGACAATATGTCAGAAAATTTACTCCATATCGACGGACTCTCGACCTGAGTTGGGTCGAGCAAAAATGAGAACCAAACTCTGGTCGAGAGTCCGTCGAATTTTGAAAAAATAAAATTCAAAAAAATAGAAAATTGAGAAAATCTCAGCCCTTGCCCTTGCCCAATGAGACCTTGCCCAATGAGCCCTTGCCCAATGAGCCCTTGCCCAATGAGCCCTTGCCCAATGAGCCCTTGCCCAATGAGACCTTGCCCAATGAGCCCTTGCCCAATGAGCCCTTGCCCAATGAGCCCTTGCCCAATGAGCCCTTGCCCAATGAGCCCTTGCCCAATGAGCCCTTGCCCAATGAGCCCTTGCCCAATGAGCCCTTGCCCAATGAGCCCTTGCCCAATGAGCCCTTGCCCAATGAGCCCTTGCCCAATGAGCCCTTGCCCAATGAGCCCTTGCCCAATGAGCCCTTGCCCAATGAGCCCTTGCCCAATGAGCCCTTGCCCAATGAGCCCTTGCCCAATGAGCCCTTGCCCAATGAGCCCTTGCCCAATGAGCCCTTGCCCAATGAGCCCTTGCCCAATGAGACCTTGCCCAATGAGACCTTGCCCAATGAGACCTTGCCCAATGAGACCTTGCCCAATGAGCCCTTGCCCAATGAGCCCTTGCCCAATGAGCCCTTGCCCAATGAGCCCTTGCCCAATGAGCCCTTGCCCAATGAGCCCTTGCCCAATGAGCCCTTGCCCAATGAGCCCTTGCCCAATGAGCCCTTGCCCAATGAGCCCTTGCCCAATGAGCCCTTGCCCAATGAGCCCTTGCCCAATGAGCCCTTGCCCAATGAGCCCTTGCCCAATGAGCCCTTGCCCAATGAGCCCTTGCCCAATGAGACCTTGCCCAATGAGCCCTTGCCCAATGAGCCCTTGCCCAATGAGCCCTTGCCCAATGAGCCCTTGCCCAATGAGCCCTTGCCCAATGAGCCCTTGCCCAATGAGCCCTTGCCCAATGAGCCCTTGCCCAATGAGCCCTTGCCCAATGAGCCCTTGCCCAATGAGCCCTTGCCCAATGAGCCCTTGCCCAATGAGCCCTTGCCCAATGAGCCCTTGCCCAATGAGACCTTGCCCAATGAGACCTTGCCCAATGAGACCTTGCCCAATGAGACCTTGCCCAATGAGCCCTTGCCCAATGAGCCCTTGCCCAATGAGCCCTTGCCCAATGAGACCTTGCCCAATGAGCCCTTGCCCAATGAGCCCTTGCCCAATGAGCCCTTGCCCAATGAGCCCTTGCCCAATGAGCCCTTGCCCAATGAGCCCTTGCCCAATGAGACCTTGCCCAATGAGACCTTGCCCAATGAGACCTTGCCCAATGAGCCCTTGCCCAATGAGCCCTTGCCCAATGAGCCCTTGCCCAATGAGCCCTTGCCCAATGAGCCCTTGCCCAATGAGCCCTTGCCCAATGAGCCCTTGCCCAATGAGCCCTTGCCCAATGAGCCCTTGCCCAATGAGCCCTTGCCCAATGAGCCCTTGCCCAATGAGCCCTTGCCCAATGAGACCTTGCCCAATGAGACCTTGCCCAATGAGACCTTGCCCAATGAGACCTTGCCCAATGAGACCTTGCCCAATGAGACCTTGCCCAATGAGACCTTGCCCAATGAGACCTTGCCCAATGAGACCTTGCCCAATGAGACCTTGCCCAATGAGACCTTGCCCAATGAGACCTTGCCCTTGCATAGGTAGATGGTAAACAATATGGGTTTTGCTTCACACTTTGGGCTCACTAGTGTAAAGTAGTAAAATATAATCATGTTTTGAGGAAGAATTTATGGCTTGGGGGGCCATGAAGAGATAAACCCTCCACCTCCCTCCTTCCCTTGATGAATGACTCCTTCATTTCTCATTTATATCTTCCATAGTCTTTGTTTCACAGTGAAAGCAAGTGTTGTAATTGTTCTTTCAATGCCATTTTTGACTCCTTCTTCATTTTTATTCAATGTTTTTCTTGTAGGAATTGATACCCCAAATGGCCAATGGCATTTCGGACAATAGCCGGCAAGAGAGCAAATTTTATGATGCTCTAGATGAATGGTACCACCAAGCCGGGCTTGGACTTTGGACTTGGCCTTTGGAGGCTTCACACTATGGCCGGCCAAAGGCTCAAAATCCTATCATTTATTGCCCATTTCTTTGGACTCCCACCCAAAGTTTGTCCACTCAATCCCACGGCCTCTCGACTTGGTCGGCCATAGTGTGAAGCGGCCCTAAGGAAAAAAAGACCTCTGTACAAAAAATGGGTGGACCCAAAGTTTTTCTTAATTTGTGTGGGAGAAAGAGAAATGAGGAACACAACTGTACAAATTTTAATTTTAATTTTCTGACTTGAAATGAATAAGATATGATTTTTCAAAGTCAGAGGTGCATAGGTCCCTATTAATACTCATAGGTGCAACTGTAATCAATCAAAACATGCCACTGAATGGAGTGAGTGAGTTTACTAATGATCCTAACCATGCCTTTAAATGGATACAATGATTCTAAGAATGATCCAATGTACACTTCCATTCAATTCACTCCCGATTGTAAATCAAAATTTATTGTAATTGCTAAACACCCCAGGGTTTCTTCACATAGTTTCAAATCCAATTCAGAGTGCTATAACTTTTGCATATGATGTTCGAATTCAATAAAATTTATTGGAAAATTTGCGTTCTCTCTTCTAGTTTTTGTGTTAAAATTTTAAGATCAGTACAAGATGTACTAATTTTTTGGAAGCCAATCAAAGCTCACAGGTTCAATTTGAGTCCACAAAACTGCATTTGATGGCTAAAACTTTGGAGGCTTGTATCTTCTTCATCCAATGTTATTTTCCAAAAAAAATTGTTGGGTTATGTTTCCCTTGAAGTCTAGTTGTTGCAGTAAGATTTTCATGTCAATCCAAAATGTTTTGAATGTTTGGGAGCAATTCGAAGTTTAAAATCCCGACATTTTTGGATTACAATAAACTTCGGCGGCTTGTTTCTTCTTCATACAATGTCCGTTTTTAATTTAAAATTTTGGAAAAGTTGCGCATATTAGTCTAGTTTGTGTGGTTAAAATTTCACATCAATCCAAAAAGTTTTGAGTGACTGAGAAGCATTTTAATAGAAGGAGGTTCAGCCTCAGATGTGTTTTTGCAATTCTTCTTACTATTTTTTGACATTTCAAAGTCATTCTGCAGAACTCACCAAATTCAGGTCTTTATTATGATTAAAATCACACATGATGATGAACCATGTCACCTGTTCAATAGCCTAAAATCACACACATGGATTTGCAGTTTCTCACCACATAAAATAATTTCTATTTCTACATCCCATGTGCACTGTCTTGGACACTCGTATAGGGGCGGTTCTTAATGCCCGAACTGTTTTTGAGCCTTATCCTATAGCCCACAGATGTCTTAGCTTCATGCATCACTCCTGTGAAGATTGCGTCTTGCAGTATCCAAGAACAATGTTTTTTTAGGCAATTCAATGCTCAATCCCATACCAAAAAAATGGGTTGCTTCAAGCTTCAACCACAAGGGAAAATGTGTTTAAAAATGTCAGACTGTAATCATGGCTTTGTATACTGCTACCACAAAGTTTTCAAAACCTCATCTCATCCATCATGCAAAGTCAACATATACAAAAATTGCATACTCAAAGTTGGTCGGGATGAACTGGCCCCCTCGCTTGTCCTGCCAAAGTCCATCCAGGGGTGCATATAAAAAAAGCCCCCTATTTTGTGCCATGCAAAATCTACTTTCTACAGTCCCACCTTCCTTAATTTGGGGCCTCTGATTGCAAATATGAATTCAAAATTTGACAAAAAAATTCATGCATGAAAATAAATAAATTTCAGGGTTTTTCCAAGGGGACAAGCAAGGGGATCAGTTCACCCCGGCCCTTCAATTCAAGCCCCTAAAATGAAGAAGCCAGGGAGTTAAGAACCTTCTCAAAAGAAAAGGTCACATAACCATTGGTCTAAAAATCAAGAAAACAACATTGTCCAAGATGGAATCATTAACCCATAAACAATGCCATGGCCATTTTTTGATCGATGAATGATAGAGAATCTTGTTGTGTAGGATAGAAGTGCAACTATTCATCCTCCAAATTTCTTCTATAGTAGCTTGACTTCCAATGAGTGTTTTTTTTTATTTTTTTAATCCAAAAATGCACACGATATTAAAATAGATGATTTCCACAGAGCCCCTCTGCGTCATTCAAGGGTTAAATTCAAACAAAACTAAAAATGCAGATAAAGGAGTCAAGCGCAATGAAGCTCCGGACGCGAGGCCTTGCAACAAGCTTGCCGACGGATTGTAGATCTCAGATCTGCTGCACTTGTATAAACATCTAGATCCCAATCTGTTGTTGGGTGGGAGTACAAACTCTCACATTTCTTCATTCACTTTTTAAAGTAGAATTGAGACAATAGCGGGTGGGGATAGGACTTTCTTAGGGTTAGGGTTAGCACGCTTGAGTTCACTAACATGATGGTGTTGTACGTGGACTCTGTCAAATTGGCGCATGCACCGGTGGCCCCAACAGAAGCTAAAGTGGCAAGAGGCAAGGCGGCAGCAATGCGAGATGAAGCTTGGGTGGATCCGGAGCTGGTCGCCACCGTCACAAACATGGGTAAGAATGACCTATTCCATCTTACTATTGCATGGCCAAGGGAGGAGCTACCGGTTGGATTTTCTCGCAGTTGTTTGGGGTTTCTGGTGGACAATACGGTCAAAGTTGTCCAGGTTAACCAAGATCTCATTTGTTGAGACTTTGAGCATCTCTAGAAACACTCAATAATTGCGTACTTAGTTGGCGGCTAAATGTCAAACAAAGCCCTAGTGCTGTAGATTTGCAGCCTCCAGACAACGGTCGGAGATTGGATGCGCTTAGGCAGGGATCTTGGGCGGGGTTTCTTCCAGGTTCTAACGAAGTAGCTAGTGGTTACGCAAAAGCTACTCATGTTGACACCGCACCACTCACTAGTAGAAAAAACAGTGACCAGATTAACAAAAATTCAACACAAAAGTGTTGATTCTTTTTGGTTAAGATGGATGTATTAATTTGGGCAATTGTTAACAGAAAAGTATTGATTTTTGAACAAAAAAGTGTTGATTTGGTCCCATTTTATTTTTTAATTAATTATTATTTAAAAATATATATATATATATTTTAAAATTACCATGTGACATCTGCCGCCACCAAGGTTTGATCCTTAGACCTCACGGTTGAGGCCCAAGGACCCTTACAAATGCATCACATACAAATTTACATGACTATTTTTGATGTAAAATTTTATTTCTATATTTTTTTCATTATTTTACATTAGTTTTAAAAATCAGCAGACTTTGGAGGCGATTTTGTCCTAGTAAATGAACTTTTCTTAAGCAGATATGAACTAAGAAAAGTTGGGAAATCAATCCAACTTTCATCTCCAAAAATCCGTTTGAGATTTCAAGACTTAAATAAAAAGTTATGGACAAAAATCAGAGAGTATGTTTGATAATGTCACAGAAAATGTCCATTTCCACCTCTTTCTGATTTTTGTCTGTAACTTTTGATTTTAGTCTTGAAATCTCAAACGGATTTTTGGAGATGAAATTTGGCTTGATTTCCCAACTTTTCTTAGTTCATATCTTCTTAATAAATGTTCATTTACTAGGACAAAATCGTCTTTAAAGTCTTCTGACTTTAAAAGACACCGAGTTGTGAATAGTTAATTGAAAAAACAAACTACATTTTACAATGAAGTTTTAAAAATACTCCAAAAGATTCCAAAAGATTCCAAAAACCTTAAGAAAATCTTGTTGATTTTGTCGTTGTAGTATCCAAATTAACCAGAACAATGTGTTTTTTTTGTTAATTTGAACAACATTAACAAAAAAATTGTGAAAATGGACGTTATAGTCCCTAAGTTAACCAAAAGCTATTGATTATTTATTTATCTGGTTATTGATTTTCTAGTGTGACTTCAAATGGGGTACCTGCATTCTTCAGACTTGGACCCCTGGATTCAATGCGGCCAAGCCTAAAGGTCTCCGTGTGCTAGCCTGGGTCACATTGAAGGACGTTCCTGCCAAATTTTTGAATGTGGCGCGTGATATTGCATCAAGCCTAGGGGATGTTCTTGGTGTTGATAGATGGAATCCATTCTCTGCAGACCAGAGGTTCTGCACTGGATTGAATTCCAGCTGGAGTTGGCAAACAAAGATTGGGGTGGTTAATGATCAAACGGGACAGCAAGAAGACATCATTCTGGACTATTGCGACCTCGCGATAAGGTGTCGTTACTGCCACGTGGTCAGAGAATGCCTTGGGGTACCCGAGAGGTCGAAGGATACGGGCAAAGACTCCAAGTAGTCAAGTGAGGCTAAAGCCCACTCTATTGTCGATCAAGGCAGGAAGGGTAAGACGCCTAGTGCCAATGCTCGAGCATCCATGCAGCCCGAGATTGTGCAACCCAGTCACCATACCATAGCGGTCATCTTCTCTGGCCGGAATGCGGAACCTGGCAAGTCATAGGTCGGCACTCCGAGGCCTTCAGTCACTACAGGCGGCCCAAGCTCAATTCCAACGGAGGTACCGCGGATAGGAGCGATGCAGGCCGTACAACAACCTAGCTCTCCAACAAAATTCAGAGCTCGATCGTCGAATTTGAAGGTGACAACTGAAGGTGCATCTCTCGAAGGCGAATTTAGACAGACCTAGAGTATAAGTGGAATGGTTTGAAGAATGTCTATCATGGGTGAAAAGGATGAGGACCTCAATACCTGTCAAGGCGAGATCCGAGGGGCCGGGCCAAGGCTCAACTAATTATCAATAGTGCACGGGGAGAAGTATCGGTTGATTTGTCTTCAGGACCCCATCAATCCTCGTCACAATTGGAAGAACAAGCCGAAACCCAAAGGTTGCATTCCCCTAGTATGGACAACAACCGAGAGGGAAGTAGCATCGTTAGATCCTCGCCCACTAGAAGAACTCAGGCTATAGACTATGCATCCGCAAGGCACTGCCGCCAGTGTACATTGATACGGTAGCTAGCCCGGAGGATGGCGGTATGGAAGGAGTAATGAATTGGGATCCTATGGGGCCCCAAACACTCAAGTGATGGCCTCGCAAACCAGAGGCCTAGTACCAGCGACGGCCTCTCTTTCCCTGGGGCTTTTATGAGTTACCATATGGAAACCAGGGCTCGGACCAACAACTTACTCAGACACCGATTAGCGTCACCACCATTAATTAGGTCCAGGCCCATTTAGTGGTTGACGCAGACGTTGGGCATATCTCAAACAAAAATGACGCAGGGACAACTGTGGCTTATGGGATATTAATCCAAGCCTAGACATGCCACTTGCTTGACCTTAATAGAACTGCCTCTAGCCCTTTTGGGTCACTTCCAGATGGCAGTCAAGAAAGAATCACTTATGCAAGTATGAGCCACCCTCTTTAACTTCCAATAGGTCAGTAGCAAGGGGCCACCGTACAAAGAGAGTTGGCCTCAGACAATCAAGAGAGATGGTCCACCTCATGGTCTACACTCTTTGAAGGAGCCCAGGCAGAACTTGTGGAGTGGTATAGGGTTAATTTTGATCCGCAGGCCCTAATTGGCTTTCACCCCCCCTCCGCCTAAGAGACTCACTGATTTTCAGTTACAGAGGACGGCAGATATCTCTGACTCGATTCGAAGACACTGAACGTCTGTACTACACAGCGAGCAAAAGATACCCGAGAGAAATGGTGGCGGAGGCCTGGGCATATCAAGGGATAAGGGAGCAAGAGAGGTACCACAAGGGCCACTAGTATTTCCACCCACCTCCAATATTTGATATGACAGTTACAATACTATTACAAAACCTCCAAGGGGTTAATAATACTAGGAAATGGGACGTGGTTAAGAATTACTATTGGACCTTGACCGCCAGTTTTGATTTTTTATGTTTTGAAGAACATAAGTTGAGAGGGACTTGTTTGGGGGACTTCGGCAAAGCTATTTGGCCACGTGCCAAATTCTTTGGCAAAGAAGCTACTTTAGGCTATGGACATAGCTTGGAAGAAGCTGGAGCTAGGAAAGGGGGAGTTTGTCTATGGATTTTGCCCTTTATTCAACACCTTGTGACATCATCAGGTTATTCTCGTTGTAGTAGAGCTTAGTGGGTTCGACTTAGTGGCATGCCAGGGGGTGACATGTGAATATTGAATGTCTATGCCTCTACCATCGAGAGAGAACCAATAGAGCTATGGATTAAACTATTGACAAATCTTCCAAATAACTGCAATTGGTTTTTCCATGGTGATTGGAATTTTGTGAAGACCCAAGATGATAAGTCAAATTGGTGTGGGAAACTTGTCTCTCACGTTGAGAGCCGAGTTTTTAGTCAACTCCTTGGGACACTTAATCTAGGTGATTACTTCCCATGCACCGGCCCTATCAAATATACTTGGGACAATTGTAGAATGGATGGAGTGAGGATTTTAGCCAAATTGGACCGCATCTACTTGCTCGTCCAGGCTGGAGGCCAACCCAACTCTACAGTTGAATATTTTATTAGAAGTAATAGTAATCACTCTGATCACCTCCCAATTTGGAAGAAATTCACTCTACATGCTTCAGCACCAAGGAAATTTGCTTACAAGATGAGCGCACGATACCTTGAGGACCCCTATGTAAAGATGCGCATTGGACAAATCTAGACAACTAACCCCATGAGGGGATTTTTCTGGAAAATGAGACAAGTGGTGAAGTTCTACATAAATTTTTGTGTAAAAGAGGCGAAGTCCTTGAGAGTTGAAGAAGCACATCCTCATTTGCAACTAGCTGAAGCAGTAGTAGCCCTCCAAGCGGATCCCACTAATGCCACATGTCAAGGTCATTTGAGCGAGCTTAAAGAACAATTGGGCTTGGTAGAGAAAATCCACATTATAGGCATTAAAATCCGCAACAAGATTCAATGGAAGAAGGTCGGAGATGCTTGTTCCAAGGAGTTCTTTCAGACCCATAAAGACCAAGGAGTATGTGCTTGGATTACTATGCTGGAAGATGTGGATGGCTCCCTACACTCTGAGCAACCTAGTCTCAAAAGAATCTGCTCAAAATACTATTCCAAATTATACACGACTCCACCATCTTCCCCAACAAAAGAAAGAGCTAAGAGTTTTTGCCTTCGAGGAGTTGTAGATCAAGTGTCTCAGGCGATACAGAACTCCCCACAATGGCCCCTTTGTATGCAGGAATTTAAAGAGGCTCTCAAGGAAATGGACTTGAATAAGGCCCCTAGCCCTAATGGTATTATTACGGATTTCTTCAAATTTCACTGGGACGTGATCAAGGAGGATTATTTTACCATGATTAATGAAGCAATACGATCAGAATCCATGCCACCAGGAATCACCAAAGGACTCATCTCCCTCATACATAAAGGAGGTAAGAAGGAGAAGTTGTCCAATTGGCGTCCGATCACATTGTTAAATGTTGCCTACAAGATCTTCATGAATGCCCTGCAACTCCGTCTCCAGCCAATCTTTATGGAGATTATTTCCTTTGATCAGTCCACATTCTTGCCCATGAGGTTTATTTTGGATAACATCTTACTCACCCATAAAACTTTAGATTGGACCATCCACTCAAGTCAACCAGTGATATTTTTGAAACTTGACTTCAACAAAGCCTATGACATGGTTGACCTTGATTTCCTCTTTCAAGCAATGACCACTATGGGTTTTCCTAAACAATTCATCTGTACGATCAAATTCTTATTTCAAAACGCTCAAGCCTCAGTTAAGGTTAATGGGGTGCACTCACCTTGGTTCCACTTACGGAAGGAAGTCCGCCAAGGGTGTCCGTTGGCTCCCTACTTATTCCTCATCATTACAGAAGTGCTGAACTCAATGGTCAAACGTGGTATGCAAGAAGGGGTAATCAAAGGCACCAAATTATCCATAGAGGACAAACAACAAGTCATGGCACAATATGCAGATGACACTTCCATGACTTTGTTAGGAGAGGAAGAAGTGGTCAAAGAAATGATCTATGTAATTGATTGTTTTTGTTTAGACTCCGGCCTAGTCATGAATTGGGATAAATTGTGTGGCTTCTGGTGGTCTCAGAATGGTCAGGATGTCCAAGATGGACAGATCAGCTAAGAATCCATGGGTCGAACCGGGAGACGTTAGTAAGTTATTGGGCTTCATCTTCGGCTTAACATTGAGCACAACGGATATTGATCAATTCCTACTCAATAGAATCCACCTCAAACTAGAGCACTGGTGTACAACTAAGATTAATATAGCGGGCCGTTCAATTGTAGTCAACCATGTATTACTCTCCTCCATGTTCTTCTTTATCACCATCTGGGCGGGGACGGTGATGGGAATCATCAAGTGTAAGAGTGTTGTGTAAAATTATATGTGGTCTAGCTCCCTCCACCGCTTGAGAACAAAGGTTTCATGGCTACAATGTTATCAAAGTAAAAATAAGGGAAGATGAGGATTAGTTAACCTTGTCGATGCCCTAGCGGCGCTCATGGTTAAATGGATCTTAAAAGCCTGTGAACCCAATTCTTCGAACCTTCACGTCTTATTGAGATTTAGGCTCGCCAACTTTCACCCCTATAGTGGTGGGAATTGGGCACCTAGCCTTGAATATTTTACTCTTGACAGATTTCAAGCAAAACAAGGTTCCAAAACTTGGAGTCGGGTAGGCATCGCTTGGTGGAAAATGGTTGGGAATTTGGTACCAGTACAACCTGAGCTTCCTGAGGAACTTCTAAATGAGTCATTTTGGTGGTCTCCATTCTCTCCCCAAATTGGCCCTGGATTTGCTCGGCTCCATGTGGCCCAACTGCACAAGACGGGCCAGCGTACAATTGACAACGTTTGGACAGGCATGAGATTTCTCACAAGCAAAGAAGCCACCGAGCAATTCGATCTCCACCCTGAAAAAGGTGGTGCATGGGACGCATCCACTCGCGGGCTTCAAAATTCTTGGGGCAACTTGCTCACTACTAACTATCCTTCGCCACAGAGGGATAAATGGCTGGGCTGTTTTGATGACGAACAGGCCGACCTACTCATTCTGTTGTTGCGCTTCCACCCGAATCTGGCCATTGAGATCGGGGGCCTGAGCAAATACTGGACCTTTCATGTTGACACCAAGGCGTGGGTAGTCTTCCCAGCCTCTGGAATCGTGATCCTCTATCACTCGGACAATATTGTTGGTCCAAAAGGACCCAACCCATAAAGTTGCCAAGGAGCCTTCCATCAAACCAAGGGGATAAGCATTGTTTGAGGTGCAGCTAAAACCAGTATCCATCTGTATTACAGGCGCATTGATAGGCTGGCATGGGATCCGCGTAAACTCTCATGGCCTTCAATACATGCCTAGATACCACTCTTACACTAGACATCGAAGATCGGCCGTGAATTGTTGGGAGACAAATACACCATCCCAAACATGATCACTTGCAAATGGCAAGGCGTGTTTCCCTTAACCCATTGACTTAGATGGCGGACTATATGGATGAAACATAGGACCCCTAAGGAAGATGGGCTTATGTAGTTAATTTGGCATCGTATAGTGGTAGTTAATGAGTGGCACAGGCGCATTTACCTTTCCATCCCTAGAGGTTGCCCCATGTGCCCTCGGCACTCCCACGAGTCTGTACTGCACAGATTCTATAAATGTCCCACTGCACACCAAGCTTGGTAATGGGGAATTCACATTATTAACACCCTTATCACTTCGCAGGAGGCACAAGGGCCTAGGCAACCTCTCACTTGGAAACGTGGCATTTTTTTAGATCATATACCTCAGAAGTTCAATTGTATCAATGGCATTTGGTCTGTGTTGTGATCAATTAGCTTATGGACAATTTAGATCGAACGCAATGATGTTGCTTTCAACAACATCATTTGGCGTCCTGTGAAGCAACTCCAACGAATATGGTTGGGGCTTGTTGACTACGGGAGGTTGAAGTGGGATAAGAGCAGGACCGCTATTAAGAAGAATACTACCATTGTGATGGTAGTTCAGAGGCGTTTTGAGCAACGGTTGTGTCGAAATGGAGTCATAGCAACAATGATTGAAGGTTTCCTTTGATGGGAAATGGCTGGCCCTAGGGCTAGTTTCATGTATGAGCCTCCCTAGGCTTTCTGTGGTAGCAAGGTGCAACCCATGCCGCTCCTTGCTGTCGCCCTGGTTTGTTTGGCCTCTGTTGTTTTGTTTGTTATGTTGTCTTTCTTTTCACCCGAGGCCGCTTGCAGCTGGGTGTTTGTATTTTATTCTTGGAATAAAGGGTTCCCTTTATTTGTGTCAAGAAAACAAAAAAACTCAAATAAAACATTAAACCTGTGGATGGCAAATTGTCAAAGCTCCATGTTCGGGTCGGACAGTACGGTCCTGTGATCCACGTGTCAGCGATTACAGCACCTGAGGAAACACTGACTGGTGACGATGAAGATGCTCCGTCCGCAACCCTCGCGGCCTCTCTTGTTCTTTTTCGTGCCACCCAAGTAAGCTAGAAATATTTATAGATCGCCGCAGCAATCCGGACGAAGCTCCGATCTTCCAGGCAGGAAGCACCGACCGTCGTTCGGGCACCCCTCCGAACCTCCAGCGCTGGAGGCCCGGTCTGCCGGACGCACGTCAGCCCTTGCCGTCACATCCGGACTTTCTTTCTCTCTCCAGCTTCTGCCCGTCTTCTTCCCCAGCTCAGCTACTGTAAGTTAACGTACGAGCTTGCGAGCTTCACCGGTCGATAGCGATGCGGAACTGCGCAGATTCATCAGCGTACGTCACGGTCCAACTCTTCGCAGGTTCGTCAATGACGCTTGCTCACTCGCTCGCTCTTTAGGGTTTTCCTGGGGAGAGGCGGCCTGGTGAAACTGGTTGCACTGTTTTGGGTGTCACTGTATATATATGCTGTCGACTGATGATGAATATATATACGTATGTACGTGGTTTCATTGCGGCGTTTTTCTTTTCGAAATCAAAGCGAAGTTGCTTGCTTCACAACAGGGTGATCACCCTTGTTTTCCTTACGAAAATGTCAGAAGGTTCTCAGATGATTTTGCTCTTGAACTGGGAATCAGGGAAAAGCGGTACGGAGTAACTGAGAATATCAGTGGGCATGGGCAGCAGGCACAAATTTTACTGATGGCAACTCTGTAAATCGGAATGGTGATCCCGGAACGAGAGATATTCACCCTGTGGGCGGTGGTCATGTTGAAGCAACTCGCTGCCAGTTGCGGAATAAGCTACCGACGGAGTCGTCAGTTCTGCAAAGGGACGGTGAGAGATGTGAAATTTCGAGCCATTGAAAGCTAGCGCCGGCCTTGCCGAATGAACGTCCATTTCTGGACTGGAAACGGACAGTCTTACGAATGACGGAACCAGCAGAAAATATACATGAGATTGATTGGTCTGCGAACGATTGCGAAGGGGTCAACTTGGTAAGCTATAGAAGCTTGATCTTTATGGTATTTAAGATGACAGTATTTTAGTACTTCTGATTCCTATAATTGATCCTACCATGCAAGGTGGTTTTCAGCCCTTCAATCGAAATTTGAGTGTACCAGAATAGCGAAACTGAAACTGTCGGTAAGTACCGTAAGCAGCTTCAAAGTGTTAAGACTGTCTTCTGGATACCAAGAATTATGAACTCTCGGCAGAAACATAATATCCATAATTTTGGATTCTATTTTCTGTATAAGACGTACTGACGTACTAACTGTAACACCAAGAAAGTGATGTAACTTCCTTCTCCTAATTTGTTGACAATTCTTGAACCCGAGCTGGAACCCTATTCCAGCATAAATAGTAATTATGGTTAGTAGCGAACAGAACGATCTGACCGAATTCTGCATTAGTGCCGGTCAAGCGGTTGTCTTAGTACGCAACAATTGATCGAGATTCTTCTCGAGACCCCCGGCTTGAGACTGACGTACTTGTATAATTATAGAGAGCGCTGGATTACATGATCTAGTAAAGCATAGGTCATGATCAGTTGAGCGAGCTGCAGTACACTTCAGTAGAACCATTGCAGTACTGTTAGATTTTAGTGGTTTTTTAAAAGGACTGCAGTACTGTAAGTTGAACCACCTGAATACTAATCACATAATCAAGTGAAAACAGGGTTTTGCATTGCACGATGTTTCGGAAGCATGCATGTGTTGGGACTTTTACATACTCCATTCTGTCTCAAGACGCCACAGTATATTTTATATGTAACGTCAATTTCGTTAAAATGGCATATGAAATCCGCCACTTTGTCTCAACATCTAGGACAGGTATAGATGTAAAACCACCAAAGTTCTGGAATGCCGCCATTTTAATGAAATTCACGTTATGTACTCAATTGTTGCACTGTCTTGATACTGCCCGTGCTAGATTCGCACTTCATATTACCAAGTCGTCATAATAGTATGAGTTGTGGATCTGCGAGACAACTTGAAGCTAGTTTCTAATACCAGCTCAAGCACGTGGAGACCGAAGTATTTGGAGGGTTTACATCTGTTGTCCATCTGCCTTGCATTGGTCTCGAAAACAATTTGTAACATCTGGCTTTTTTGAGTTCAGGTACAGATTGCGGTACTTGGCTGCATGACGGTGGGCGAGCGTAAAGTCATTAGCATCAATCGTCGTTCTCCACGTGGGGTGCGCGGCTGAATATATTCTCGCAGCTACAGAAAGCTAGCTCCAGGTACGAATATCCGGAACGTACTCTGCAAGATCATAAATTTTGGAATCCATCCAGCGCAGTTGTTTGTGGCCGAGACAATAATAACAGTAGTAAAGAATTTACCGTGCTCGAGTGAAGTATTCCTTGTTCACTTCTAACTGGTACTACAGTGTAGTAACTGAAACGCAACTTTGCAGAGATCTCAAAATTGCATATTCTGCTCAATTATACTATTCATATCAGATGGAGTACTGGATGAATGACACAAAAGATTCTGGTAAATGATCAGGTACTGGTAGCTACGTAAAGTCACCGTTACGTACTGACTGCAGCTTGTGTGATTTTTCTCTGGTTTGTCGAAGCTAGAAGTACGTGAGCCAGCCAAGGATTTGAAACCCATCGCTTTTGCGAAAGTTATTCTTGAAAATGAATGTGTAAAAGTTCCCACGCAGTATTATTTATGAAATGGAATCTGCTGCCTGAAAACGTGCGATACTGTGTTAGAATTCACGTGCCTGACAATGATTGACCGGTGATCAGTTTTCATTGCCTCCTTTTGAGCCACAATCTGGAATTTTGGATGGAGTGACAATTGTATATTTTATTCTTGTGGAAAATTGTTCTTGAACGTAACAGGCATGGCTCACAGACTTCAAGGCAGGTGCTGCGAGACGACAGAAGTCAGCTTTCCAGAGATAGGAGCTTCAGAGTTTGGGACCACGAAGCTAGGGTCCACCCCAACAAGGAAATCATTCTAGAATTTGGTACGTGTGGGCCAAGCGACCTACTCGATGTGCTGCACTTGAAATAATTTTTTAAATAAGATTTTAAGGACAAGGTCTTTAAGTAAAAGATTGATTCGGTGTTTTTCCTCAACCGCGTTGGGAATTAGCCCATTCGTCGCTAATGCACAAGTGCGCTACCTCTTCCCGAGTGAGTGGGACCCTAGCCTGCTTGATTGTACTCTTTTCGGGGGACTGCAAGCTTTTGCTTCAATTCAAAAAACAGAGAAATACTTTCAATTACAATTGTAGACGCAAGGCGTAAAATTAACACCATGAGGAGTGTAAATTGAGGCCGAGCTAGGGCGTCCTCCTACATAAAACAGTACCCTACTCGCATTGTATGTTCTAGATGATAATTGCTGCAAGTTAACTGACAAGTTGCAGCAATTAATTTATCATCCAGGACATCCAACTTTTGCATACTTGACCTAAATAAAAACAGTAAACTAATACTTAAACAAACGAACTGAAGTTGTCCTCTCCGATCCATCCAAGTCAAGTATTATGCGTACTATGAAAACCAAAAAATTTAGAAGGTTGTCCAAGAATATTTACGTCCAAGAATTTTGGAGATTGTCATTAGAGAAACCAAAAATTAGACGAAAGTGTTCTTTGAAAAGATTTGAAGCATTTATCAGATTTGTGCAATGGTAAAGAACATCCGCCGCTTCTGGGGGTGGGTGAGTGGGGAGCAAACAGAACATAACATACTTCTGTTGCAAATTTTGTGTTTAATTGCCACACTGACGTAACTACTCTTTTAATTATTGTTATTTCTCGGATCAAAGTTGACGTCACAACCTTTCTGTTTGAGTGTGGCAGTTGAGTTTGTGCACACATGAATCCAGACAATGATGTTCCCTTCAGAAAAAAGAGAAAAAAGTCTCCCAGATTCAGTGTCGGAGCCTTTGATAGTGGATAGTGTCCGTCATTGGATTGCGTAACTTTTATTTATTTTTGAAACAGATGAAAGACCTGTCATTGCAGTGGGTTCTGTGTTTGACCCTTGGGTTGGAACCCTTTTGTTCGTTTTCCTCTTTCCTGTTTAATATGTTTTTGTCTGTAATCTATACTCTTTCCTCTCTTCCTCTTGGTTTTATGATAGCATATCATTTTTATTTTTCAAATTTAGCTAGATTTATTGTTCCCAACAGTCAAAGGAGAGGGCATAATTTTTTGCCTCCGTGAATCATGGCTAAAATTCAAAAAACAGAATTTCTAAGGTTAGAAAAATCATTTTTTATAGGTTGATTGGTTACACGATAAACCCAACCCAACTTTTGTTTCCACCTTTTCACAAGTAGATATAAATTACACTATCACTTATTTGTAAGGCCATAATCATCACTAATAGCAATTGAACATGGTTATTACTAATCATGAAATATTTTGTTGGATCATATTGACAAGTGAAAGAAGATTCTAGCAAATTTTGCATTCATTATTTTGACACTATAGAATATGAATAAGTAATGAATTTTTCAAGCATTGTCTATAGGTGGTGGAAGGTTTAGGGATCTTTTGAAACAACAACAATGTATTTTGTTCTAGTAGAAGGAAGAATCATGAGTTTGTTGACCAAGATTTTTATTCACTTAAAAATCCTAGCTATGCCAATGCTCAAAACGCAATTATGTTAGAATAATTCTTTATACTTCCACAAGGATGACAAATAATTATGTTGTACGTACCTACACAAATAGACTGATTCTACTCTTTGAAGACTTGATAACCATTGTAAATTAAACGAAAAGATGAGGGAACTATTTACACATCCTGAGTAGTTTTGAATATATTGATATGATTATTCACCAAGGTTCAAATGTAATTATTACCTTTCTGTTTTTGTTTTGCTAGCATAATCCAATGTAAGTTTATGTGATTTATTTGGATAAGGCTTGAGAACAAAGACCAAAAAGAAGAGGGTGACAAGTATGTTCTATATTTTGCATTATTGGATGCAATTATTTAATTTCCATTGTAGTATGAGGTAAACTACCCCATTACGGACAAAATGGGAGCAAGTCCATTGTGGACAAAATTGTGTGAAAGAACATTTAATTTGCAAAGAGTTTGAATGCATGAATAGGGATTTGTTCTCTAGAAGCTTTGTGTAGGTAGTGAGGACAATCTTGTAGAGATTTACAAACCCCGCTAAACCCAATTACTTTTAGAGTAGTGTGTTAACAATTTCAACACTACCAATGACTACTAGAATATTTAATTTGTTATATTTAATATTGAAACTCAAAATTATGCCTTAATTAGAATAAGTTATCATAATCTTATGCATATGTTTGTCTTACATGTGAATGATATTCGCCATTCAATATTAAATATTTCCTACATGCATTGTGCAAAGGGAATTTGGGATTAACTTACTACATGAACGTTAAGGGTAGTCTATTCTTAAAGCAACCACTCTAAGCCTACCTCTCATCATTGAAAATAATAGATGTTTCAAGTAATATGTCACTCATGCCTAGATAGGGGTTGCATTTAGAATATGGTCACTTTTAGAGCAGTGGTTTTTTTTCTGGCGATTTGGTGCAAAATTGCACCAAATTTTTTGACCTAGCACCAAGCCTATAGGAAATTTTTAGTAAAATTTTGGATGAAATTGCCACATTGTGAATGAAAATAGAATTATAGATACATGGTATCACATTTTCTATCCAATATGTGGATGAATGTTGAAACTTGGAGCACCACCATAACATTTAATATCGCCACTTCGCCACTTCATGGAAAATGAAAAGAAAAACATTGTTTTAGAGCAGACATTCCACAAGTTAAGTTACATCAGCTTGGAGAGAGGATCATTGCTGGATCAATAGACTTTCTTTTTCTTCTTTCTTTCTAAAACAAATGAAACAAAATTTTGGATTGATAGACTTAAGAATCTGAATGTAGGTTGGTTTCAAGGTCTATGATTCAACGATGATTCTATGATTTCAATGCAGAATACATGATTGAAACTGTGGTTGCTTTTGATTGGAAACCTGTTTGTACAGATATCACAGTAAATGGTTGTGTATAATGGTAATGGTAATGTTGACAAAGACTCTTCCTACCATTAAGATATATAACCGTGACATATTGATTTCTAGTTTCTTGTGTTCTCTGTTTTGTATGTCACCATGGTTAGTTTTTAGTTTTGTGCTTCTTGAAAATAGGTTTACCTATACATCAAGAACAAGTCAAAGGATAATCTATTCTTTTGTAATTTCTACTAATTTCAAACTTGATGAAAAAATAGGAAAAAATAGTGCAATCTTCATTATTTTTATTCCTCAAATAGAGAAAATTATCCTTCCAACCATTGCTCGATTAGACATATGCTAAAATGCTTAACATTGTTGAAAATATAAATTAATTCAAATAAAATGAATCAAAGCTTTTAGTATAGATATTAATATTTCTATAATAAAATAAAATATTATTTTGAGACTTTGCCTTAAGTTTTGTTGCCTTAACTTAAATTTTTTTGTAAACAAGAGGTATACTGGTAGGGATTTTTTCTTGTTATTGATTGTAATATAAACAGTTTTTCTGAAAGGCTAATAGAAATATGGTACCTTGATATGAAGATCAAAGTGAAATTTTAAGTATGCAACTATTTAAATATGGTCCAAGTTTACAAGCCACTTGTATTTATATAATTTATATTTCATTATTTTGCAAGGCTTAGGATTGTAGCAAATCTAAAATCTTGCATATAAAAAGAATTAAATTTGTTATTGACTTTACCTCTAATCCGCAATAAGGGGATGAAATGTCTTAAACTCCATAATAATTGGTCAAGAAATTGAAGAAAATTCTTAAATTTCACCGAAGTGGTGAAATTCTATTGAAAATGTTAAATAATTAGTGTGTCATGATAAAAAAAATTCTACAAATTATAAATATATTTTTCTAACACTTCAATTTTCTTTTGTTTTGTTATATGTCATTGCATTTTATATTGAAAAGTTTCAAAATAAAACTTTATTGCCTGCTATTCCACTCACTCTCGCACTTACTACAAAAATTAAAATGCTCAAGAAGTTTTCAACCACTAATATGTATAGTGAATTGAGACTACACTTTGTCTCATTTTAACAAATTTGGCCATAGTGATCAAATGCTATAGAAAATGTTCCACTTGGTGGTAATTGCTTTTTATTTTTGTAATAAGTGATTGAGAAAAGTTATTGAAAGTGCATCTTGATTTTTGGATTGTATATTATGGATTTTTTTTAAATAATTCATAAGGCCTTTCAAAGAAAATATCTAATTCTTATTAGGAGACTTGCTTGTCCTTGAAGCCCTCAAACCTTACTTGTCTCTCAAGCTTCATGTGTGCAAACTAAAAGTTGAAGTGTTTTTAGCCTCTAAATTCTCAACCATCTACTTCAATACAGATAGCAACTAATAAATTATAGGTAGAATTGTTGTAATAATTACAAACAAGTAAGATGATAAGCAAATATTTTGTATGATCCAATAAGATTCCTAATTCTAATATATAGTAGATTCAAATGAATACATTAGAATTCAACAAGTACAACTGCAAATATAAAATGGAAAGTTAAAGTTCTTCGTTGAGTTTTACTACTTCTTCAACTATTTAGTGGGATGGTTTCAATTTGTAAAGTTATCACAAACTAATGTGTCCTTTGGGATGTCCTTAACCGCTACAGGCAATAGAGAACTAATTAGTGGAGTCCTTGAAATGTGTGATATATCATATTTGACAATGAAAATGATGATATTGAATATGAGCATAATTTAAAAATAGTCTCGTCATGGATCAAGTGTCCATCTGGGGGGAGGGGGAGCATCAAGACTATAAGATGTATTTTATAGCCCATTATATGCCTTTGTATTTATATTTTTGATCTATATTGTATAATTCCCTAAAGCACATGAGATTAGATAAAAGTACATTCAAATACCAAGATATGACCACATACAGAGGTCAATGTTGTTTTGCTTCTAAATGATGACCAACGTAGCTTATAATCATTGTATATTTTCTTACCTACTAACTACTTTCATTCCTAAATCTACTCATTGTCCTCATGTCCTACAAAGAACAAATTTCATTCTTCAAGGAATGAAAGTACAAGTCAAAGGGAATGAATTCTATACTTGAAGAATAAATGTCATCTTTGAGTGCCACAAGGTTGTTATTTCTACACATGATCAACACATGAAACTCTCCTTGTACAAAACAAAAATATGGTGATCTCAAACCCATCATGTATAAATAAATTACCACATTTAATTTGGTGTTTTTTACAAAAGCAAAAGTAGGCCTCATCCTATAAATGACGTATATGTGCAAATTCATAAATTGAAAAGTGGTTTGAAACTTCATTCCATAGTCCACACCTTGACAAAGTGAAAATATTGTGAATTGCATGATTTTTGCCCAAGTATTGGTGAATACAATTATTTTTAAAATTTAATAGCAATATCCAATTAAATCACAAATTTAATGCAACACTTTCATGGATACTTTACTAAGTTTTAAAAGAAATGAAGTCAATTGGAACTTTCTTGCACCTTCAAATACATTACATAACATCAAAGTAGTCATTAAAAGTTTGCATTTTTTTCCTTGGGAAAAACATAATTTTGCCACCCACAATAAAATTTGTAAACTTTGAATTCAAATTTAGAATTAGAGTTGACGTCTTAAATTTATTAGTTAGGACAGGTAAAGAATGTAGGACACAAAGCAACCACAAAATAGAAATAAATTTTTACATTAACCCTTGGCTAGATTAGACAAATGCAAATAAATCTTCGTAGAATCACTTCAAATGGACACTTTAATGTCCTTTAACCCCTAAAACCCCGAGGGTGTTTTTTGCCAAAAAACACTCAAAACTACCACTTCTGTTGTATTCACTTAAGGAAACCAATTTTTTTGTTTTTTTGGGAATTTAACCGTAGGATCTTGTACTTAACTTGTCTGAGATCATTTAGTAAAAATTTCATCAAATTTGACCGTACGGATTGGAAGATATTAGCATTCAAGTTGAACAAAAAGTTTTTTTTCAAGAAGATGCTTAAATTGCCCAAAAAACTAAGATTGTCTATAACTTTTTCATCCCTAGTCCAAATAGAATGAATCAAAGCTTCATGTATAGGTAAGAACATAATCTTTTAGGAAAAAAATTAAAAAAAAACAATTTTGACTTTTTGTAATTTTTTTTGGGCTGCCCGCCAATCTCCATTTCTTGCTCATTGTGCCATAACTTTTTCATACGACATCCGATTGAAACAAAAATTATGTATCCACAAAGCTCTTGCAAAGCTACACAACCTCAAACAATCTCAAAAAATTTCACTTTAAATTGAGACAATAGAAACCTACCCGGGCCCAAATTGTCCCCCAAGGGGACAAGCGGGGTTTTAGGGGTTTACGTCTTGCAAATATATCTTCATATCCTCAAATGCATAGTCCACACCAAGGCAAACTTATTCACCTCCATGGTTAAATGTTGTAATTTTGAGATTCAAATTTTATTCCTCTCCAAATTAATAACTCATCAGGTCTTTTCATATCATGGAAAATAAATCACCGATATAGTTTCTACAGTAACTTACGTTCAAAAATACCTCAAAATTGATTTGAACAAGATCATTCGAACATCGTTCAATAATATCCTGCACTGGTACTGTCCGAAATACGACAGTAAACACTGAATTTTCGACCCCACTGTAATTATTGTTGATTTTGGCAAACACTGAACTTTACTGAGATAAAAGTTTGGGGCCACTTTACGGAACTGACGGCGTACGTACGTCCTTTCCAGGTAACATACGCCCAGGCTCTGGACCGTACATTGGTCCGATGCATGCTCCAGATGTCAGCTTTTCATTCAATACCCGTACATCCCCCATTCAATTATGATTTTTTTCCATTTATTTCAGGCAGTGCAGAAAGCGATCTTCATCACTCGTGATGAAGCTATTTACATCTATGAAAATGGATGAAATTTATTTATTCATCCAAAAAGTGTACACTCATTTAAAATAGAGAGATATCGTCCCAAGATTTGGTAGTATTTTGCGATTTCATTCATTGGAAAAGGCAAAATATCTCATTGGATATTCCCTCCAAAAAAATTCCATTGCTTTTTAGCAAAAATTGGCTCAAAAACACCAACCTAGCTAGCCCCTATTTTCAGTGTAGTTGCAAATGGCAACTCAAATCTATCTCACCTCCAAAATTCGGTTGAGTTTTACCAACTATTTTCTTTTATTTCCCATATTGAACCAATTTTTCAAATACCAAGTCTGCTTTTTTTCTCTTTTTTCAAATTTGAAACATATTGTATTTTGTAGATTTTTTCACTATTTTTTCCCAATGTTTTCAAATTCCAATTGTGTTTTTTTCCCAATTCATCTAGCTAACAGTGAACTAATTGGCGGTTCTCCCTAAGCATTGTTTCACCCTAACATTTGAGTTCCAAATTTCTCCTCCTTTTAAGATAAATGTAAATATTTGCCCATTACTTTCTGGTTGATTTCTATATTTTCAAATTATTAAAACTGAATCTAGTAGGTCTAGGGTAGGTCTCTAAACCTACTATCTATTAAGCAAATCCATATGAAGAATCTCATTCCACTCTGCTTTCTTGTAAACCTTGTTGCCAAAAAACAAAGTCTCCATATTTTCACCATGGCAATCAATGGTAGGGTGCAATCTAAAGTTAAGGAAGTCATTGTGCCATTAAAAAAAACTTCCATTCTCCCTTTTAAACTCTTACATTGCTATAGCTATTATTTAACAATGTTGATAAAAAATTTAAATTTTGAATTCATATTTGTAATTTTTTTTTTAAATCAACTTCAAGAGGTTAAAAACTATTAAATTTAACCGACTACAAAATAGGGGATAAGATTTACTTAAACCACTTGTAAAAAAATTCCAATCCATTCTCAGGACAAATTTCAATGTGCAAGTAGAGTTTGAAGTAACATTATGCAAATTTTTCAATGTAACCAAGAGAAATAACTCCAACCATTCTATGTAGTTGATGTGTGTCAAGAGTCTATTTGTTTAGAATTCCATGTTAGGCTCTTAAAGCAGGACAGAGTGATATCTAGATTACAAACCTTTGTATCAAAGATTTATGAACTTTTCATCCAAAATGTTAACTCCTAAAGTCCCAAACACTCAAAACTACCATTTCTATTGCAAAGAGCATAAACGTTATAAATTGTTTTTTTTGCATATTTTATCTTATAATACTATATTAAACTAGTATAAAAATAGAGAATTATTTTTTTATTATCTCTCACCACGTGGATGCAAGATATTTTGCATGAAACTCCTAAAATTCCAAGGTCTTTTTCTATCAAAAAACACTCAAAACTATCATTTCTATTGCAAAGAGCAAAAAATTTATTTATTTTTTGCATATCTAACTGTGGGATCTTATACTTAGACTAGTGTGAGAATGTGTAGAAGAAACTTTAAATTTTTTGATCTTATAGATTGCAAGATATATGTGTTTAAAGTAAAAAAAACAAATTTGTTTGCACCTTGGTCAACTAGATTTTTTGAATCTTTGAATCTTTTTAGCTTAAAATTTTTGCACAATATATGTGGAATTTCTAATTTTTTATGTTGAAAAATTGAATTGAAAGTCTACAAAAAAAAAAAAGCAAAAAGAATACACTTAATCCTCATTCATTAAAAAACTGATCAATAGAAGTAGGTATGAGATTGAAGAAAAAAATTAAATTATGAATAGACCTGAGATGTAATCAAATACACTAATCCTAACAATGAGATTGTTCTAGCAAGCATACTTATTGACCTTGTGAAATTTTTGTTTTTTTAAAACCATAAAAATTGAGCTAAAAAACAAACCATGCATTTACATTATTTTTCAAGAATTTTCTAGGATTGCTCGCAAAACAAGAAGCTCCTTAGCTTTCACATCACTAATCCAAATAGAATGAACCAAAGCTTTTTATGTGAACAAAAACTTAATTTGTGAGAAAAAAATTATTTCAAATTATTTTGGATTTTTTTTTAGGTACCTAGTTTCTCCAATTCAGAAATTATTGTGGCCTAACTTTTGCACCAATTGAAAAAATATATTATCTTCCAAAAGAAGCTAATGTGATTTTCAATCTTCAAATAAAGTTTCAAAAAATTGTCTCAATAATTGAGATTACACAAGCCTACCTGAAATCCACTTTGTCCCTTGTAAGGACAATAGAAGTTTAAAGGTTAAACCTTATAAATTTCCTAGCCAACAATCTAAATTGAGCAACTATCTTTCTTATCAGGAGTCCCTCCCCCCCCAAATTATCCCTTTGGTTAAAGTCCCTTTTCATCTGATATTGTCCTATAATTAAGGTTGCATCACCTAAAAGAGACATGTTTTGTTCATTTGATATCTAAAAAATGCTTATAAACACATTGAGAGGTGAGGAGTTTTTTTAGTCAATGGAAGTTGAAAGGTTTTGTGCTTAAAGGGTATCCATTCAAGGTGAGTCTAGTATTGAGTAATTTACAGGCTATGCTATGTTTAGATGTGAAAGATTTATAAAATATTACAATAGTGTCAAGAAAATCACGAAACCACTGGGGGGGGCATTTCTCTTGAGTGTGCTCATCAATTTTTTTGCCATTTAGGTGTTGTTACGTAACTTACGTTATGCCCGGACCTGGCGGGCCATGTGGGGGCAATGAGGAGTCACTTCTCTCGAGCACCTCACAGGCTCCGCACGTCGTGCCTTAAACGCCGCCGTCGACTTCGGACTCCCGGAGCAGTGCGTCGTGCTTTCCAGCTCGTTCGCCGTACCCAGCCAGCTCTCCTGCAACAACGATGTAATCGATACTAACTTTCGGCACCACGCACGACTCCCCGCTGGATCTTCGAATCGCCAGGCTCTAAGTTACTGCAGGTTCGTCCGGCCACATGGAAGTGCACGCCCTGAAACTCTTACTCTTAGGGTTGTGATGAGAGGTTTAGGGATCGACTGACCGAAGCTGGCACGGCGACTGACGGACATGAGTTTTCCCGGACCCCGGCCGTTACGGTGCAGCCAACAACTTAGGCTTCGATTCCGTTCAGTTCACGTTGTTCGATTGCGTTTGAAGTGGGATGGGATGGGACGCAGGGTAGGGTACTTGCAACCCGTTTGCTGCGATCACGTTGCGGCGAGGGGACGAACCTGCGAGTGCATTCGTTGGTTTCATCTTCCGGTGTCGAAGTTCCTGCAATAGGACAGCCAAGGAGATACTTGGAATTGGGACTGAAAGCGCCTGCTTTGCTGTGAACTGATGCTGCCGGAGTTTTGAAGTCAGCGAAAGAATGGCTTGTGGTTTGCTGGAGCAATTGTCTTCGTCGTCGTCGGTAAGCATGTAATCTTGAGTTCTACGAATTGGTAATGAGCTCGAAGCATCTCTAATTCCTAACATAAAACATCGTTTTCTGCTCGCCAAATATAACTTTGTGAAGAAAAATGGAACCTGTCGGTAAGTAAAGTAAAGACTGTACGTCTTCCACCGATTTTTAGATACATTGAATTACATGCTCAATGTTCTAAGATATGGTACCGACTATTCTCTCTGCAAGAAGTACTGACGTATCTACTATTGCTCAGATGAAGTGATGTAACTTCCTTGTCTTGATGTTTTGGCATCTGGAACCCTATCTAAAGTAGAATATGGACGTGGAGATACACCAAACAGAACTATATATGGTGTATGAAAAATCATATGTTGCTGCCGATCAAGCAGGTATCGATCTCGGGTATGAAAATGTAATATTCTCAGGCTTGAGAGAAATATAATTGAGGTGATTTGTGAGAACATATTTGCACTCTAGATCAGCTGAAGCATAAGACAGTCAACACTGACAATCAGTTAGATGCCAACACAGGGTTTGTGCGATATTCCAAGTCTGGGAACCCTGCCCATGGGCTGTCATTGTGTATTCATAACCAGTTATATCTAATCCCCAGTGTGAAAAATGTAAACAGTGGGAGCAAGGCCCCACACCAGTCGTGGGACCATGTACGTACGTGCTGCGTACGTTTTTCACCAAGGGGGTTCAATATGAGTTGACTGTGATTTACATCAGCGAGACCGACACTGAACTGATCCAATATGAGCGAGGCTAATCCGTCTCAAGATGCAACAGTATAATTTACTCTCGATCGTGCGGTTCCTTGACTGTTTGGAGGACTTCGGCATTTAGCCTGTTCAATATATAAAGGCTAAAAGATAGTGTTAACTACTACAGAAGGCAGTGATTGCAACAGTTTTTGCGATGGTTCGAATCGAACCATCGCAGAACCATTGCAAAAACTGTTGCAATCGCTGCCTTCTGTAGTAGTGGTTGTAGCCCATTTTTCGATCAATACACTAGCCTTCTGAACGCGTATTTTTCAAGCTTGCGCTAATGATCGCAAATCTGCAACTGGCAGTTGCCTGTGGCGTACGATAGGATGTCGGAGCACAGAGTGGAGGTGATTAGGGAAACGCGACGTACATGAAATCTTGCGTTGAGACGTAACAAGATTCTGAGCTCATAATCGTGTATGTAGGACCAGATTTAGAAACAGACAATAGAATTGAGCAGCTGAAATTGTGAACTCTAACCACTCCGAATAGCGTTGTCAGATCTTATTATATATTCCTGCTCAGTGACTTGCCAGTTTGTTATGATTCTTCTTTCTTCATGTACGTATAGTACTTGCCCCTCGTGGGGTTTTGGAATGCGATTCTGAAATGCCCTTCCTGTGTGGCCAGCTCTGACACTCTCATGTAGATTCTCAAAGCTGACTCATTGTAATTTGAACATCTGCGAGAGAACTTAAAGTTCCTAACGCCTACCAGCTAATTAAACTGACGATCATTCGACTCGAAGCTTTTGTATATCCCAGACTTGTGTTGGTTATTCATCTCCCTGGTTTATAGAACAATCTGTAATGATATATTCTATTTTGTTTCAGTTTAATTTGAGGCGACGCTGAAGGTGGCTGAAGGCGAGCGAGTGGCACCGAATCAATCCGAGCGTAATGATTCTACGCCTGAAATGCACGGCTGAACTTTAGCACAAGATAGTTTGCTGCAGGTACAACTCTCCTCGGAATTTGTCGTTTTGAAAATAAAGGCCCATGAGGCTTAAAAAATGGAAAGACTTGAAGAAAAATAATCTAGATTCTTTTTGCTGTACGCTTAATGTAAATTCAGGTTCTTTATTTTTGGCACAAAATGCAAATAATAAAGTTTCCTTTATTGATGAACGGCATTGCTTTCTTCTTTTCAATATTCTTATGAGCAAGTTCCAATCCTTTCGTTCGAATCTCATTTGTACCAAATCACTTGCAGAGTTAAATCCTGTTTCATTTACAAGATCCTATATTAGCAATACATCCTCCCTGCATTTATGCAGAATATGTCTCCAGTGCCATCGGTTTTCGCTCAAGTCTAGCCAAACTAATGAATGGTATCTCTGCACTCTATTTGCGATGCGACGAGAAAGCAAGGCCGAAATTTGTGATGCTTTCTTTCGCATAACAAAAGAGTTGATTGCGCAGGAGAATCAAACAAAATTCTAAATATTCTGAGTGATTCTAGTTCATCTCTTTCAAAACTAACGTGTTCACTTGTACCCGAGCACAAACTTTGAAGATACAACAATTTGTCTTTTCTATTGTGCTCGCATTTACAGTAGTCTTATTAGCTTTGAGTACTTGATGAAATAGATTCTGGTACTACTAGGTACGTACTCGAACGGTAATTCACGGTTGCTGACTGCAGAAAGTGCTTGGATTTAATTTCCTATGGTTTTGCTAGCTAATAATGTTGCCGTGCCAATCGAGGGTTGAAGTCGAGTGCATTCTCGAATGTAATTCCTCGATGCAATTCATGATAGCGAATATCAAGATCTATCCCAGTTCATATATAGTTACGAAATTAAACTTGCAATGGTTTTACTGAACGTATATATATACTGCGCGCGTCACAAGTCACGTTCCTAGCTAGCTCGTGACTTTTAATCAGTCTTCATTTAATCAGTCTTCATTGCTTCCTTTTGCGAAGTGATTCACAATTTGAATGCACTGACGACTAGCTAGCTGTAACTTGTTCTTTCATAGATGATTGCTCAGAAGCTGGTGCTGCGACAGAAGTCAGCTTAGTTTCCAAAGACCAGCGCTTCAGAATTCGGAGCGAGCTTCGAGGGTCCACACCCAATCAAGGAATCACATACTAGACTGAGGTACGTGTGGGCCATCTCTACATGCTGCTCTCGAAACACGTTAATAACGAGGTGTTAACCGTGGAACGCTGGACACACCAAAAAATGGCTGATGGATGACTTTATGTGTGCTTACAGAACAGAAAGATACAGTTTGCCATCCATTTTTTCTTGGAGAGAGTTCCACGAAGTCATGTGCACTGTTAGATGCTAAATTGGTAAATTCACTTATAGTGTTCTCGTTGATTTTTGTATTGAAGGAGATACTTGATCCACGGCAAAGTCTATAGTGTATTTTGGACTTTCCTTCCTCTTTATCTAAGTTTTAGCTGTGTAAGTGATCATTTTTGAATTTGAATCCAACTAAAGAAATGAAGCTTACCAAGTCTAGTTTCTACCAAAATTTGAAAATTTGAAAAATTCAATATCTTGTTGCAATTTGAACTTTGGACTTACAATCATGGTTTGCTGGTTTTTTAATTTTAGAATGACACAGAAATTTCATTTACACCACAATGTTCTATATTGCAATGCAATATATACTATGGTGAAAATTATAGGTTTGTAAAGTGCATTTCAAGTTTGAATATGAATTGTTTTCACTTTTTATTCCAATATTTACGAGAATTCCAAATTTTCACAAAAAATTCTGAAATTTTTATGACTTATAGGAAACATGTGATTACATCTCTGAAAAAAAAATATAAAAGCTTTCATGCATATAGAGTTGTAAAATGGGAGCAAACATAGTATGAGAGTTTTGAAGTTTGAAAAGCAACCATAGACATTGTCATTTTAGGATTAAATCCTTTGTGATGTTACCTCTAAAGACAAGATCTATCACTAAGGTACTTTATAAAAAATGATTTGATTTTGGAACCAATATGTGCACTCTTCATTTTTACACTACTCTTGGAAGTCATCCATTCAAGGTAAACTGTGTTGGAAACAAGCTCCCATGCACTACAAGAAAATGAGGGCAAATACTACTTGTGCACTATGACTTCACCAACAAAAACGACTGCAAAATGACTGCTTTGTAGTCGTTTTGCAGTCGTTTTTGTTGGTGAAGTCATAGTGGACAAGTAGTATTTGCCCTCATTTTCTTGTAGTGATGCAAATGCAAACTCTTGATTCCTTCATTGGTGTCCCATATACCACAAATCTCCTCCGATTATGTGGGACCCTGCTTGATTGGTCTCTTTTTATGAACTGCACAATTTCGCTTCAACGTGAAAAAGTTAAAAAAAATGCGATACAGTAGCAAGACACGTCAACAGCTTTTGGAAACGTTTTCAGATTGTAGTGGTAAACTTCTCTCGCACTTCTCTCCTACCCTTCTCTCGCCCATTCCTTCCCAGATTTGGAACTCCTTTTACATACTTGTATTTTTTTGGACGCAAGTAGAGGAATAAATACTTGTATTTGATTCTCTTCCTGGTACACGTACTCGGTTCTGTTTTTTTAGACAAAACAACAAAACACGTTTTCAGATGCATCCCAGTAAAGTAGTTATTTCGAATCCATGTTGATCAAAATAAGCATTCTGACGCATGTTAGTGACATCTCAGAAATTCAGGAGTGTGCCAGACTCACTGGTGCGTGAACAAAGGACGAACGCTCGGAGTTGATGTCGGTGAGCTCATTACTGAACTGTACAGTATATTGGATTGTTTGGATACTTGTATACTATATTGGATTGTTTGCGTATATTTGACCCAACGCTCTGTTTTTTTTGGCCTTTTCTTTGGTTCAGCGTACTGTAGGTCTGGGTTGTAGAGTAAGTTAGGAGGTCCATAAAGCACTGAAGCTCTAAAAGCGTCCACCTCGTGAAGTGTCCATTATTTCTACATTTTGCTTTCTCATTGTTTGAGCAATGTACTATACAAATAGTGTACATTTCGGGAGATGGGATGTTTTTAGTGATTCAACTTTGATTTAATTCATAAATAATTTCAAGAAGCTCCAAAAAATGTGAGACAGACTTGGATTAGATGTCAATTCCATTTTGTCTTTCAAGGAATATTTATTGAAAGATATTTCAAGAAGTTTAACTTCTCCAAATTAATCTCCAGCTCTTAAATGAACTCTTTATGAACCTCCTACCTTATAGTCATACTACCTGCACTAATATGTGTGAGTGAAGCAAATCTTATGTACAAGCTTATAGCAATTGAGTTAGAATTATCCCAGCAAAATCTTTATTCATGATATCTTTTGGTCAATGTTAAATAATTCTCTTCTTTATTAATTTTGTCTATTACAACTTCTTTTTCCTGAGTTTAACATTGTCTAGTAGAGAAGATGTCTTAGGGCACCCAGTTAAATGTAAAAGCAAGTTGCCACATGCTCATTTAGTCACTAATTTGGTGTTTCAATGGGCCTTTGACTCCATGTCCAAATGACCATTTGGCTCCATGATATGACATTCATTTGTAGTTTGAATTCTCAAAACCTCTTTTTTACTAGTGTTATTACAATGACATTAAAGTAGGGACATCCAAATGCACTAAATGTCTAAAAACGCCACTTATGTTCTCATTATGGACGTCTACTACATCAATATGTAGAACATCATTGATCCCTCACAACTATTGTACTCCGTATCTGAGTGATGCATTTTTTGGTGCATAGAATTCTTTTTCATTTGTCGATTAGAAACTGTGCACACTAGAACTTTAGTGACCCTACCTTCAGCGCAGTTTGTTAGACTCTATTTGTTGGTTTTGCGATGTTCTGTTTGAGTGCCTTTGCTCTGAATTCTTCCTAGAAAACCTTACCTCTTGCCAGGTATCTTCCGTTTTGTTTGTATGTTATTTCTGCAGAGAAGAAGCATCCTTTCTGCAGTAAAGAAAGTTCGCTCACGATCGAGCACATGGTGGAATACGATGACAACTAGCTAGGAAACTGACGGCGTTTCTTTTCCTCAACCTGAGGGATACAAATTATGATTGCTGAGCGTAGGGATTCTTCTCTCTAGTAGACTGATTCTGTTTAGACTTCCAATGGACTGATTTTATTTAGGGACGGAACAATCCGTCACCGTAAACGAATTGAAGGTGTGAGGACTGTTTACAGTTTACACTTTCTGGCTTTCTGCTGAGTTTCAATTCATATGATCTTGGAGTAAAGTTTGAAATCAGTTTCCTCCCTTCTCGATCCGGCATACTGTGATTTACTTGGGATTGGACTTCAGAACACTGGCCAATAGGCAGGCATGTTGGTTTTTAGCCACTGACGTAGGCAAAATATGATAATGGTCTCTGCCCTTTTTTTCTAATCTTGAAAACAACCCTGGCTGAAAGTGTTCATGATTTTTGTAGATATTTCGCAGTGAAAAGTTTAACAGGATTTTGTTCTCTGGAAGCTTCTGTGCCACTGTCTAAATGCTCACAGTGGCATAAGCGGAGTGGTGTGGTTACAACTTATAAGAGCAATTTCAATGTCAATGGCGTTTGCCGCGGTTTTTTTATTTAAAAAAAATTAAGTCACCGTTATGGCATGGCTGGGCCGAGTGTTGAAGACTTGAAGGGTCATCCTGATCTTTGGCAATATGCTTCTTTTTATGCGAATGATGGAAATCATGGAATGGTGAATACTCTGTCCGTACTTTGTGACTGGAAATGGCCTCATGGGGCGACGGCTACTTCAGGAACAGTATCCTATTTTTTTTTTAAATTGGAAGAATTTATTCCACATATAATACAGAACGAATGGCTTCAAAGCCCTAATAACATTCTCCGTTCTCCAGCTGTCATGTCATGGCTTGGCTGTTGTTCTCTTGTTCTCTTGTTTAATGCAATGGATCTCTCATTTGTTAAAGAATAACAGAAAAAAACTAATAACATTCAGTAACTTTGTAACTTTGCAAAGGTAACAACACCTTGATATTGTCCAAGGATTGGAGCATGGGATCTTCCATGGTCAAAAAGGAATTTTAGATTGTTTGACAATGCTTCTTTTAGACATGGAATGAATAAATTATAAATTTTCAAATTGCTGAAAATAGGTATATTCAAAATCATCCTTTAAGGCCTAGGCTGTACATTTTAGGCAAGAATCTCTAGGGGTCGATTTTAGAAAGATGTCATTATTAGTTGCCGTGGCCTTGTAATATACCATTGTGAGGTCAACCTTCTTCATGCAATATTTTATCTATTGGCTAATCATGACTCATGAATAGGCTATAAATGGAGTAAGGTAGGCACCCCCAAAATGGCACCTGACCTTAAAGCGCCATCTACAGGTTGTGTATATTTTCAAAATCAGTTATGTACCTATTTGGATGGAGCACTTTCAGAAACAAACTTTAACCCTTAATAACTTTTGCATACAATGTCCAAATGCCACGTTCTCTGGTGCGTTGGAACCTCCTTTCACTTGCCAACAAGAATATATGAAAAATTGACCAGTCTAATAGTAGTAACTAGGCTCAGTAGCAAAAGGTAGCGGTTTTGGGTGTACCCACCTTAACTGTTATTGGCAAGAATAGTTTTTTGGAAAGTGGCAATAAAGTAAGTCAATCTGCCTGGAGTAGCTACAAAGGCTAAATATATACAGGTTACTTTATTTGATACTCATGCGTTTCACAAATGATACTCAGTGGATCAGATGCTGCAACTCTGTCCAGGTTTGACTCTCATTGGGGCTAAGTTTGGAGTGATTTGCATGAGAGAGAATTTGAAGGCGACTGCCTTCAGTCCCTTGCAGTAAACTTACGAGCTTTCTTTGGAAGGGCTAAAGATTGGAGCTCCGCTTCAAAAAATTTACTTTGGGAAAAATGCAGAAACAGTAAAGTTAATTGTAAAGTGAATCCCAGTTTGTAGGAGGGGTGTCAGAGGTAGGTTTACTTAAAAGTAGTACAAAAGAAATGCAACACGAAATTTCATGGGACTAATTTTGGGAGCTTGAGAGCATCCTAAATCCGCCTTGTTCGAAAGCACTGCAACGACAAGTTTTGCGTGGGTTATAGAAGAGCAATAGTGGTAGTCACAGCTTGTTCACCGTGATGGTGAACAATGAACATTGAAGTGGTGGCGGCGTAGGGTTGGCTTGCTTTCGACGGAATATTCATAGTGGAACATTGATTGTTCACTCCCAACATCCACCTCCGGAGGTGGATGTTGGGAGTGAACAACCAATGTTCCGCTAAGATTATTCCTTTGTTCTCTTAACTTTCAATTACATCCGTCCATCTCGCCATTATCCACCCTCCATTGTTCATTCTCAACATTTGAACAAAAAGGGTGGTCACGGCTTGTTCAATATTCGTCACTTCTCATTGGCCCCTCAAAGCACTTTCCATTGTTCATTGTTCATTGTTCACCATCACGGTGAACAAGCTGTGACTACCACTAATGAAAACCAACCCCAATGCTAACCGCACTTCCCATGTTAGTTTCACAGACTCGGCACTTCTTGGCTCCCACACAACAAAATTTGGTCCTTTGTTGTGCTCTAGCTACCAATCTCCACCGCACTTCTTGGTCAATGGTGACAATTGAGTCTTAAAGGACGCAAAGGGAGACAAACTTTGCAGATTTGGCACCCTCCGCACTTCCTTTGCAAAGCAATTTCCGGTTCCAAATACCATCGTTGCATTGAGGTGCCGAAGACGGGAAATGCCAAAGTGAAAAAAAGGACGAGAATACCAACTACATATATTGTTGCATTTATTTATTTATTTATTTAAGGGTATAAAACTGAGGATGTTCTCAAGGAGTTTCATTATTTTTTTCTTTCAAACTCTGGTTCATGGTCCCTCATTGCACACAATATATGATTAACTGTAATGTATTTATCATTTTGAATTCATATATGGAATCAGAGATCCCATTTCAGCGTGGATAGGCCATAAGCATGAAATTATTCATCCAAAAAATTGGAGGCAAGTTCTTTGGACACATATTATCAAGAGTTTTGTGTTCACATTATACCATATTGAACACTTTGAATTTTAGCCTATCATCTCAAAATTTAATTACTAAAAAGAACTGCAATTTTTATGAACTTTCAAAGTTTTTCTCTTCTAAATTGATTTAACGAAGCCCTGTACATACTTTTTTTAAGTTTGATCATATAATTTATTTCTAAGAGTCATGACTAACATCTCTTCCTTTAATTCCTAAAATTCTTTTGTGATTAGAGGTCCAAAACTGTCAAAATACTTGTTCCAAAAGCAAAGTCAAAATCATAATCAATACTTATTTTTTTGACAAATACAATTGTAGAATCCTTTGGTTAATTTGTTCAATTACATTGTTCTCAAATTTTAAAGTGAATATCCCTACCAATTGCAAGCTCATTGTGTAAGCTTTTCTAGCCATTTTAAAAAGTGAAGTTTAATCTTTCAACATTTTAGAATAAAAAACATATGTCCTTTAATTTGCAAATTTTAGTCAATAAGTTGGAAAACGGTTTGAGAGACAAAAATGTTTATATTCATTTTTTTTAAATTGTAAAGGAAAAAATGTTACTCAATGAAAGACAAAATTAATATGCCAATAACTCTTGGAAGAATTTGAGAATTGTTAATCCCAGTTGTCAAAATGTTCTTGTAAACAAATTTAAATCCACTCTTCTTCTTCTTTTTTAATTTAAAAAAAAAATTGAGAACAAAAAACTACTTCATGCGTTTTTTCTACCTTCATTGCCTTCAAAACAAAATTCCTCATAACTTTTACTTCATTATTCAAAATTCAATGGTTCAAATGTTTTTAAAAGTAGGTATCAATTTATAAAAAATCTATAAAAAATAAATAATAATCTTTTAGAATATATATTTTTTTGCATGTTTTGACATTGAAATTTAATAAAACTCGAATTTTTGCAATATTTATTAGAATGATATGAAACGGAACTTCACATGTCAATTATGATGAGTAGTTTCCTTCCTAAAAAATCAAGCAAAAATCCCAAATTATAAAGTCAATAGAGCTTGCTTGAGTTCTCAAAAAGCCCAAAACAGGCTCTTCGGTCCTTTAGGGATTTATTCAATTTCCATTTTTTAATTTAAAGAAATTTAATTGACATCCAATTTAACCACATAATCATTCTTTGGATTGATGTTAAATTTTTAAAAACTAATTGCAATGAATTGCAAGATGATAAAATTTTTAGGGAATAAATAGGAAATTTCTTTTCATCTTTCCAAATATGATTGACAAATTGTAAAAGTCCTCGTAGTTTAAAATTTTGCACTAGCAAGACTTAAAGTATTTCATTATATTAAAAGTTTTATATAGTAGAATACCTACAAAAAATAGAAAATCCAAAAGAGCATTATCACCATTTTAAAGGAGGTTTGTGATGATAGAAAAAAATTGCTAAAAAGATTAGTAATAAATATTATGAATGTCAATTCCAACAGCATTGAGCCAATCAATCCATATGACATCCAAGTGTCTACCCTTATTTACTTAAATTGTAAAAATTGATTTAAAAACATATATCACATCCTACTTTTTTTCCTTAAATAATAATAATAATCTTTTGCCTTAAAATTTAACATTATTTATACAAAATTTGAAGTATTGATCTATTCTATACCAAAGAAATATTTGAGATTAAATTTATTTATTTGAGTTGTCTAATATTGACCTATTTATACTTTGCACTATTATTTTTTATTGTGAGGACTTGTGAAATTTTTTATGTCCCTCAAAATTAATACATTTCTATGCTATAAATAGACGGTGTAAAATAAAAGATTTTTAGGTGAATGACTTGAGTCAACGAATATTTTAGTGGCGAATAATCGCCAAACCCTACCTGGAAAACGGGCAGGCGAATTTTGAATGGGGCAACATTTAAAAAAAAAAAAAAAATTCGCTTGAGGCCGACTGACAAGCTAGCCTCGGGTGCCTTGTCAGCCGCCCCAGGGCTTGTCGCCGTCGCCGCCTTCGCTGCACTTGGCCGCCAAGTTGTCGCAAGTCCCCTCCAGTGCAGCACTCCCATGTCGCCACCTGCTGCGGACTTCGCTGCTCATTAGCCAGGTTCTTCGTTCACTTGGTTCGTTGTCGCCACCTGCTACGAGACTCGCGCCCTCATTAGTCAGTTCTTTGCTTCTCACAGTTTACGGGAAGTTGGTCGCCAATTGCAGCTTTTTGTAAAGCAGGTTTAACTTAAACCAATCGTGACTAATTCGCTGTGGTGGAGTTGGGGAGATGAACGTGCTGAGAGTTGAATTCGGCGCCTTTGAAGCTGCTCGTTAATGACGATATAGAAGTTCGCTGCCCTTGGGTTTTGGGTGCGCTGTTTCGGGTCGGCTTTAAGCTTGAAACTTTGTTTTTTCTTTGCATGAATGCAATCAATGCATGGGTGAAATTTTCGAATCCATGGCGGTTTAGTTGATTTAGGTTGTAGGTGCAAAATGTGTGCTGACAATGCGAGGTTCGTGGCTTTGCGTCTCTCATGGCAAAGAAGAAGCTCACTTAGCAGTATTCGATGAGAGAATTGTGGTGTGCTTTTGGCATTGTGCCGAATTTAGGAATTTGTATGGTTTCCGTTTGTTTCTTGCACTGGGGTGGTGGTTTGTGCAGGTGGTGTTCTTCAATGTCAGCATCTGCCATAAATTGGAAGGTCGACCTCCTGTGAACAGATGAGTACTCATCTTGTAACTCTTTTTCTGCGCATTTCATCGATTTGCATTGTAATCTCGCACTTGCTGTTTTCTCGCAATTCATGGCTCCCCGTGTGTCTGTCATGCGCAAGTTCTTATACGATGGTAGATTGGAAGGTTCAGGGAATAACGGTTTAGGGTCTTCGGTTATCCCGCAGGGACAGTCGTCATCACCGGTGCTTCTCGGCACCCCTGCGATTCATGTTGTGGAAGACATTCACACATCGGGCGATTCTCCGCTGGTGCCTCCTTCCAGTGCACCCGAAGTAATCATGCTTGATCCAGCGGAGGCTTCTCCGGCCCATGATTTGCCCGCAAACGGCGTGTGAAGTACGAATTGAACAGGCAGTGACAAGATTCGTGGGCTGCACGTCTGCCATGGGCGGAGAGTGTCCTTGGTGAAGATGGCTCCGCCAGACAAGTAAGGTGCAAAGTGTGCACAGAGGTTGAGGGGAGGGAAAAATTGTTGATTCCCAAACTTGATTCACTGTGGAAGCATGCCGGCCGAAGAAAGGCCACTACTTCATTCGGGAAGGTAAACGCAGGTGATCACTACTTCTTGACAAACAATGTGCATGTCAAAAATGAGAGAATTTTTTTTGCTCGGCTGGGGAAGGCAGGGGATACGATTCTGCAGCAGGTGGCGCATGGGACGATTCGTGAACGCAAGCGGAAGATTGTGCAATTCCGGTCCATGCTTTGGTTGCTCATGCAGGGCCGACCTTTGTCTCAGTACGAGAATATTCGTGAGTTACTGGAGCTCCTATTTGTTCCAGATTTTCCGAAGAAGCACTGGAGTGTTGCTGTGGGGTGGGAAATGGCCGCTCAACTTGCTAAAACCTTGGCCCAGCACACGCAAAAGGTTATTTCTAAAGCTCGTTTCTTTTTCTTGAGTGCAAACGAAGTTAGTACGATCGACTCGCAGTCTTGGTTGTCGATTCACTTGTACATCTGTGTAGGGTTCAAGAGAGTGCCGATCTTGCTTTCCTTAAGCCGACTTGAGCATGGTAGTGGGTCTCAGGCCGTAAGAGAAACCATTCAAGGAATGGTCTTGCATCACTCAGCTCTCAATCCAGCTGAAGTAGCTAGCCGTCTAGTGTGCTTCGGTGCAGATGGTGTGTCAGTGTTTCAGGGGTCACGTAATGGGGTTACGGTGCAAATGCGGCAGCACTTGGCTCCATTTATGTTTGGCATTCATTGCATGGCTCACCGAACGAACTTGGCAATGGAACCTCTGTCGAACTTGCCGATTGTGGCGAAACTTGAGGCGCTCTGCCAAGCCATGTATACGTATTTCAAGCACAGCCCCAAGCGTACCTTAGAATTTCGAAATCTTGCCGAGTTAGTGGAAACAGAGGGCAACCGCATGCTCAGAAATGTAAAAACATGATGGATTTCCTTGCTTGAACCCTTGAAGAGGGTTATGGGCGAGTACAAAACACTACTTGTTCAAATGTGTCAGGATGCAGCTGTCAAGCAACCTGATCTCACAGCGAAGCAGGCTGCTGCAAGGGACAGTGCAAGGCAAAATTATGTTTTGCTTTGTGACATCGGTACTCTTCTGGGCTTGACCTGCATTATGCTATTGCTGGATTCCATCAATTCCTTGATGAAGTTTGCACAGTCTAACCACGTCTTTGTGAGTGATTATGTTGCCGCAGTGAAAATTTGTCAGGCTGAGCTGTACATGATGTACAGCGACAAGGACACGGCTTGGCAGAAACAACACTTTGAGATGTTTCATGACATTCTCAACGATCACTCATTTTCCATTTCTCAGGAGTGGGTGACTGATCTGAATACCGGGGGGGAGAGTCTTGCTTTCCGCATTGCGGATCACACTTACCCGGCACACTCACTGTGTGCAATCTCGGGGAAGAAGCTCCCAGTTGGTAGGGACGACCTAGCAGCAGTGACTAGCTCCGTGAAGTCACAGTGTAAGGATGCGGCTGAAATGTTGAGTCTCGAGCTTGATGTCCGCTTCCCTCACGTTGAGCTCATGTGTGCCTTGGGAATAGTATTTCCTCAGTACTGGTTGCAAGATAATTGCGACGATTTGTTCCCCTTGCATCTGGCCACGTTGAAATCTGAGTTTGCAGTTGTGAAGCAGGTGAATTTCGGGACTGAGGAGAAGCCCGACTGCCATCAGGTAGACCCCATTCTTGATGGGAGGCTCTTAATGATGCAGATGTCCTTGTTCAAGCTGACTATGAAGGCCCAAGCTAAAGGGGCTTTAGAAGAACCTCGGGATGAAAATCCTTTGACGAAACTGTGGGTTCGTATTGGCCACAACGCATTGATGCTTAACCGGCTCTCGGAGTTCATTAAACTGGCCGAAATTGCAATTTGTGCGGTCCTTGGCAGTGTAGAGGACGAACGCACGTTTTCGACTTTGAGTTTTATGAAGTCGAAATTGCGAAACCGCCTTACAGGGCATGTAGATACATGTGTGAAATTGTATTCACAAGGTTTTTTTAGTTTGGAAACCTTTCCTGTGACCAAGGCTATTGCTTCATGGCGGGAGGAGGCGGTGCGACGGGGAACAGATATGTAAGCAGCCTGTTTCCATTAATCCAACAAGTTTGGGTTTCTAAGTTTTTTTGAAAACAATTCACTAACTGGGTTGGAGGTGGGTGTGTTCACTCATTGCATCCGGGCAAGGCCTTTCTGGCCGGGGTTCGACTCCCCTGAGTGAAATTTTTTTACACTAAAAATCGGAAGTTCGCCAAAACTGCAACAGTGGAACGGAAAAAGTCGCCACACAGTGAAAAAAGAAGGAAAAAAAGTGTCGCCAAATCCACCCTGCTCTCTGATCACGACGAGCCACTCAGACGGCAGAAAAAACAACAGGAGTTGCCAGCGAGGCGCCTCCCTGAAGCTTGTGGATGCGTGTCGCACGACCACAAGTTAACGTTAAAAAATTCGCTGACTTGAGTGAATACAAAGGTGGAAAAGAGACCTTACAAAGGGGGACATGGAACATCTTTTCAGTCAACAATCAAAACCACTTCATGAGTGTGGATGCAAGTATGCACTAGTGAATGAAAAACAACCAATAGTACCAAATCCTTTTAAAAAAACTAAGGTACTATTCACCAACAATTACATCCACTAATGTTAGGTAGGAATTGAAACCTTTTGAGGAGATTTTGCCTATTCCAAGTAGCTAACAATGTTTAGCCCAATATAAACATGCATTCAACTTAAAATTGTCATTTTTAAATAATTGGGATTTGCACCATAATCAAAGCATTGAATAACAATAATGGAGTGAATAGTGACCGCAATTGAAACTTCTACCTTTTGGTGGATATTCATAACAAATGTGACTACTTTTAGAAAAATAATATGACCACTAGTTGTGAGTCACATGACTATTGTGGATGCACTTTTATGTTGTTTTGGAGGAGGTTTAGTGACTATTTTGGACTATTTTCATAGCACACTTCAAATTTTCATAACAATGCTAAAAAATTATGATATTAAATGCTGTTTTTTCTTGATAATTTTTTGTATGTGATGTTTTTTATTAATAATTTTAACCATCCCATTGGACCAAGGCTTCCATTATGTCAGCAAGGATTTACCTAGTACCTTAGTCTGTTTTTGAGGTGTTTTTTTATTTCAATTTATTATTTGAATGTGCAAATTAGGACGTTTCAATAGAAAATGACTATGTTGTGGTTTACTAGATAATACTTTACATACCAACATGTTTTTTCATGTTTTTTTAGGGAATGAAATATTGTGAACATATTCTAAAAATGTGTCTTACAAACATGACATTCTAAATATACATAAGCAAAACAAAGATAACAAAAAGTAGCTTTTGTATTTCAAGCAAGCCCATGATCCACTATATGAATTACAAGGAAATTCATAGTTTGAAAACCATTCACTAGTAAAAGCATGGGCTGTCTAGACTAAAGAAAAGTAAACATTTGACATATAGTTGAGTAGTTGAAGATCCTTGGGGGCATGTATTTTAGGTCTACACAAACCATTTTTCAACTAGTGACTTCATTTTACACAAAAGTCCTTTCATCAAAATATACAATATTCCAACATACAAGTTCCAACACCATTCAATGCAAAGATAGATGGCATGAGCTTTTTATGATTTATAAGACATTAGACATGGAAATAATCTTCATGATGAGTCAATGACTAAAACAATCTAAGTCCTATTTTTGCAAAAATATTAACATTACATACAAAACTACATTTAGTCACCAAAAATAAAATCTTCACAATGATTTCCGGGGTTCATATGTTCAAGATTAATGAATGAATTTTGATCTAATATTGTGTTGAATCTCAATAGAGTTGTTTATGCATGTCTTGAGTTTTGTTTTAAAAGAGTATAGAAAACTCTTGAAAATAGACATTTATACAACAAAAAATAGCAATGCAACTTTTGACACACTTTTATTTCTTTATTCTTTTGAATTTGATGCCACATGTATGTTCTTTACACATGTATTCTAAGGATTTAAGCACCAAGTTTTTTGGGCCTTCTATGAATTGTCATGTCAAACACTAAATTAACAATGTGCTCCAAAGATGCAAACCACTTATGCTACAATCATTTTATGTTGCAATCATTTTGCCCGGGTAAAAAAACCACAACAATTTATCTTGATACCAAAAAATGCCCCACCTCCTCTGTAATCTCCTAGTCGGATTGTTAATTTTGCAATTTTTGGGTTGAATTTTTGAGTGTTCTATAGTATTTTGATAGTTTGTTGGTTAAGTTTTAGTCCAAGTGGGCCATTTGGGTATTTTGATCCAAATTAGAGTCTATTGGTTGTCCAACTTGGTCTTTTGATTGGTATCTAATGGGATAGGGGAGGAATAATGTTGTGTAGTTGTATTCAATTGTCAATTAATTTCCTAGTTGATAGTTGTAGGTGGTTAGGTTGTCCTCCTTCCCCTTTTGGTAACCACTCCTTTGCAGTTCCTATTAGGTGTGCTTTCTCTCTCATTTTTCTTCACTGTTTGTTGAATTTGCCAGTCGTCCCCAACCAATTTGTATTGAATATTTGCTTTTATTAGTGTGTGTAAAGTCCAAATTGGATGATGTGTTTGTTGAATGAGATGTTTGTATCCTAATTGGGAAGAACTGGAAGTTAAAGAGTTTATGGTTAAGATGGAGATTTAAATTTGATGTTGTGCATGTAGTGGAAAGATATTTTTGATCCTAATTGGAAAAAAATCAGTGATGAAGAATGTTAGTGTTCCAATTGGGAAGTTTGGATATGTGTTCTGATGATGAAGTTGGTTGGAAGAGTGATAATTCAAAGAAGAATTGTGTCAGAAATTTAGTGATAAAAGCTTGTGAGAGGAAGAATTAAATGACAACGGTGATTTGGCCACCAATTTGGAAAATAAAAAAAATAAAAAAATAAATCTTCTATTCCAAATGGATATCTTCAGTGTGGTGAAATATGGTGCTTGAAATTGTGTTTATTAATTGTAATTAGTATATTAATGTGAAAATTACTGTTATGAGCCTAATTGAATTTGCAGTGTCATTGTAGTAATGTTTTTGGCTATGGAATTCCAAGTTGATTATTGAATTTAAGTCAAAATATTTTATCTAATTATATATATATAATACCTATTAGTAGAGATTCCCTACTTGATTGTCTCCCTTGGAACAAATTTATTATACTAGTAGGAAAATTTCCAATTTGGTCATTATTCTTCTTCAACATCTTCCAATTAAAAAAGAGTAAACAATTGTTGTCAATTGTGTTGTCATGAGAAACAATTTGGACTCTCAAGAAAATTAGGGTTTGGTGCTATGGAATATAAAATATAGATATAGAATATGGATATGGAATATAGAATGCATACAATTTTTAATATGCACAATATGAAATACATACATATCCACATAAAATGTGGATTCAATTCATATGGATATATATGAAATATGTTGTGGATGATCTTTTGAACGCATAGTGAGGCAAAAGTTATAGGTTAAATCCAATTTAAATACTTTATTAAATTCCCAAAACTTCCCCCAATCTCAACTCCAACCCTAACCACCACCAATCCTATTTGTAATTTCAGATTGATATGGAATATGCAATCGGTATGGGATGTTGCCATATTGTTGTATTTGTATTATGTATCTGTATCCATATTCACACCCATACCATATTTTTATCTATATCCCAAATCAACGGTGTAGGGACTAGTTTCAGGATTTTTTGTAAGCAAATCAATGATCTACAATTTTCGAGAATTGAAAGTGGGAAGATTAATCAAAAACATGTTGTTCACATCTTTTCACTGGACAATAAAATACATATAGTAATCGATATTCCATATTGATTGGAGTCCAAACAACTTTCTAAAAAATACAAATATGGGGGTGGGGTGGGTATTTTACAAGCACAATTAATTAATTAATGATTTCATTTTACAAGTGTTTGCTCAAAAGACACTAGATTGAAAACACCTTACTTCTTTATCTTGGAGACTCCTTTTACTCTTAAAAATTATATTGAACCTTCCAAACATAGTTTTGGATACAATATAATAGAGTTATCATAAAAGTCTTGAAATGTCACCTCTACTTTCGTCCCTAGTTTGCTTTTAACTTCTAAAATCCTATTGTCTCTAAAGGGAACAAAAAACTTATTAGATTTTTGGAAATATATTTTTATTTCAACTGATAAACAATTGATAGTTCTAATAGAAAGTAGAAAATATGTTTATAATAGATTGTATTTTTTTCTATATGTAAAGCTTTGATTCATTTCATTTGGACTTGTGATATGAAGGTTACAGAACATCTTATTTTGCGGGCAATTAAAGCATCTTTTTTTTTAAACATTATACAAGATTTATTTTTGAGCTCAATTTTTGCATTTAAAAAAATAAATTTGCAAGGTTAGCTTTGATTTTTAGAACAATCCCTCCATTGGAATTAGTATGTTTTAATTTCATTTTAGAGTTATCAATGATTTAATTTTTCCTCTATCATGTTTTTTTTTCTATTTATCAATTATTTAAAGAATGAAAATTAAGTTATTGTTTTGTTACTTTTTTCTTATATTCTCAATTCAATTATTTATGACAAAAAAATTTAACTCATAATTTACAATGCAAAAAATTTAAGTTAAAAGGATTCAAAGTCTCATAAACTAGTTTGCAATGATGCCAAAACTCATGATTTCTTCACTCTGGATGCATTTATCTTGCAATCTATATAGTCAAAGTTTTTGAAATATCTTTTTATACATTCTCATACTACTTTACTGGAAGATCCTATACTTAGATTTGCTTAAAATATCATTTTTAGCTTTTTTGCTTTTTGCTCTATAAATGGCAATTTTGAATAGAATTTGAGAGAAAAAACAAAACCTTGGGATGTTAGAGTTTAATTTTGGTTGCACTTAGAGTTTATTCAACTTGCATTATTTTTAGAATTACAACAAGGCATGATTGCATGCAATTTAATTATATAAGGGTGTCTTTTTCCTAGATTGAGGTTTAGGTCTCAACTTGACAAGAAGAGGGGATGAAACACAACTCAGTAGAAAGGAGTTATATGAGCACTGAAAAATATAGTTAGAGTGTGGTGACAAAGGCCCACATGGGCATCAAGCAAGTGTCCACGTAGACCTTTAGTACAACACTTTAGACTGTCATAGCTATATGTTAAGGTCAACACATTGATGCCGAACAATTAATTAAAGATTGAAAAGTAGATTCAACTCTATAAAATTTAATTTAAAAAAAATTTAACATTATTTTAAAATAAAAAACAAAAATATTCAATAACTATCTCATATAGCTTTAATAAATCAATAGTCACTTGTTTTTTTTATGGGTTTTCTAAACGAGAAGAGATTTTTATACAAGTAGGGTGGTAGGCAGTAAAACAATCCATGTGGCATAAGTAAATTAGGATTAGTAGGAGCTCAACGGTTCATAGTTAAGTCAAAAGCATTAGTTTTGTTCATAGTAAAATTTTAGACCTCATTTATGCAATGTAGAGTAACTTTTTTCAAAGAACTTAGAACTAGGTTATTGTAGGAAATCAAGCTAACTTTCACTTACAAAAATACATTTGAGATTTTGAGCCTCCAATCAAAAGTTATGAACAATGTTTAGAAATGGGTAGGAAGGGACATTTTTTTTTGACATTTTCAAAATCCTCTCTAAATTTGTCCATAATTTTTTTTTTTAATACTCAAAATCAAAAATAATTTTTTTGGAAATGAAAGTTAATTTGATTTTCCAACTTCCTTAGTTCATATTTAAAAAAGAAGTTATTCTACTATTCCAAAAAGGACTCTAAAATTCTACGTTGAACAGAACTCCCACATGTTGACAATGAGCAGTCAAGCTCTCAACTTCAAATTATCCCATATCCTTGAAGAATTCACAACAAACAATGGATTTCATTACAAAAATAACTTCTCCTCCCTTCATTTTCAATAAATGTCAATGAAGTGATTCTTCCTCTTGCAATCAAATTTTTTCTAGATGGTAGATGATCAAATGACAAATTGCTATTGGTAGTATTTTGAGTACCCTCGATTGCATTGGACTAAGGTAAACCAGCCCATTACGGTCAGATGACCCATAGTGGACATCTTATGACCTCATGATGGTTTTTCAGACCACAATCAATATCTAACCTGACACCTACGGAGTGATTAGTGACCTCATTAGGAACACCCAATTTTTTCACTGAAAATCATTGTAGGAAGTGATTTTTCATGGCATTCCACATTAGAAACTATTGTGACCACTTTAGGTGATTAAGATGAGCATATTAGATACACTTTTTGTTGGTTATGGGGCAGTCTGTAGACCGTGTTGGGAAGATCACTTCAAAAATACATAACTAATTCACGATTTGTCTAAAAAATAAAATTTCAATTGCTCTTACTATTTCTCACACTTATCTTTGAGTGAGAAAAAATTTGAAAATTTTCAGCAATGGCATGAGGGCAGACTCGAAATTCTGACCACAATGGGCTGGTTTACCTTATCAATTACCTTGGAGGCTTTTGTTGATGCTGGAGCCAGCTTTGAAATTCAGACCTCCATGTGGGTTCTGTGTACTTGACTTCAAGACAAAATTGTCCGGCTTTGTCCTTCCTTCCTGCTTTTAGTGGACATGGCTTGGCAAGTTGGTACCAGGGAGCATAATCATGCAATAATTGGAGGAAGGATAGATCTAGAAAGTTCTCATGTGTCTGAATTCATTAGGGGTAGTCACGGCATGTTCAAGTGGTGTGTGAACTTTGAACAATGAACAATGGAAAGTGCTCTAAGGGGCCAATGAGAAGTGACGAATATTGAACAAGCCGTGACCACCTTTTTGTTCAAATGTTGAGAATGAACAATGGAGGATGGATAATGGCGAGATGGACGGATGTAATTGAAAGTTAAGAGAACAAAGGAATAATCTTAGCGGAACATTGATTGTTCACTCCCAACATCCACCTCCGGAGGTGGATGTTGGGAGTGAACAATCAATGTTCCGCTAAGAATATTCAGTCGAAAGGAAGCCACCCCTATGCCGCCACCACTTCAATGTTCATTGTTCACCATCACGGTGAACAAGCTGTGACTACCACTATTGTTGTCCTTGCTTCATTTGTGAAAAGCTTTTGGGGATACCAGTTCTATGGATACTGACTTCATGGGTAAAAATATTCATCAAGAGTAAAACTTACAGCATTTTAAAATCAATCAGTGTGGTGAACACTAAATTTCATTATTAGAGTAGTGTCTTATTTTGTATTTCTGGAGGTCCCTTGCTCAAGATGATGCTCTCTATTAATGAAGTGATCATGAGCAAACTCACTATTAAAATTGAGTACGTTTGATGGTAATTTCATCCAAAGAGTCATTTAACATTCATACATTATTTTTATTTATTTATAAAATCAGTGTTTTACATAAAATATTGATTTGAATAGTATTTGAGGAAATTTGATGGAACTAAAAGCATGATACTACATCAAACATCAAATAAAATTTATATATTGTAAAGAAGATCATTGTAACATTACATTTATACGGTTTAGAAATAAATGTGAAACTAAGCAAATACCAACATTTAGGAAAATCCATCTAAGGCTCTACTACTCTCCCGAGTATTCTCCATTCTATTGGTGATGACTACTAGAATTTTGGGGCATTTGTTTTAGACTCTAAAAGCTTTGAGGACTATGTTTTTTAACATGTATCCACACAAATATCAAATTCCAAAGATAATTGTTATTGAAACTAGCATTGGAAAAGGATATGAACCTCTCATTTATTGCTACAATTTTGCATGAACCCCTTCATCATTGAAACATCGTAAACGGATGTTTTTGGCGGATGTAAATAAGAAACACGATTTTTGTAATAAATTCTATTAGAAAGAGCTTGCACAAAGATCTGTTGGGTTGTTGTTTGACATCAATATACTTGTACATAATGACTTTGAGGGCATTTGATACATCAATGCCTTGTCTCGAAGTTATGAGGCAAATGTCTCATGTCCAACATCAAGAAGTCATAGAGGATACAAGGCCTATTGGCATTAGAGTAGTTGATGTGAGTTAGGATACATTCGGCACCATGGATGTTCAAGAATTGCAAACATTATCTCAAAAATGCGTAGCATGTACCAAATTGTATCAAACACCAATGCACTTCCTAGCTTTGTGTATGGTTTGGTTTTATAAAACATTTAAAATGTTGTGTCCAAATGTTGATAGTTCAACTATAACCCACTCTTGACCACAATAATGTTCATTTAACTTCTTTGTAAAGCAACATATCCTCTTACCAATATTGTGTGCAATCATCGCAAAAAGGATTATGATACCAACCAATGGCACATGGAGGTCAATAGCTCCATAAAGCCCTTGAGGTTGGCAAGTCATGGGAGATGGGATAGTCATCTTTCTCTTTTTTGTTAAAAGAAATGCCGACGGGATTCAAAGAATCAATGAAATCTTTGTAGAAGATGTGTGCCTTTTGGCTATAGATTGTTTAAGCAATGGGTGTATCCAAGATTTTCACATGTGAATTGGGAGAGGAGACCATGTACTATATTCTACATTCATAATACATAACAATGATATAGACAAAAAACAAGTATTTGTCTTAATGAATCAAACTTTAATGAACTACATGAGGATTTCACAACTCAAAAGATTAACTAGAGGCTTAAATCCTAAAGGACCAAACACCGTTTTTTTACAACATAATGATTTTGGGCAGCCCACTACGTCTGGCATTTTTATTATTTTTATTTTAAATTTTCACACAAGATGTGCTCCAAGGAGTAGCTTTAAGGCCCAACAATTTTCGTAACTTTTGACTTTGTGGTTAAAAAGCTATTGCATGATATGTCATTTTCATTGTTCAGCGGGCAACCTAGGCAACTGAAAAAACTTTTTTAAAGAACACTTTTTTTTAAAATAAAAATTTGAAATTGGTTCTTTAGATTTATATATACATAGAAAGTTGTGAATCATTCCAATTTGATTAATGAGATGAAAGTTATGAGGAGTTTTAGTTTGAGGGTAGTTATGGAATCTCTACTCTAAGATAAACTTTGAAGTGTTTTATTTAACGCAATTTTCAATACTTTTGAAAAAAAATAAAAACATTGGGTGTAGATTGTTTATGAATACATTCTAACCGTTGGGATTGGCATTTTTCATTTCCATATTTAAATTCTTAACAATTTAGTGTTTTGAACATTCTCTACCTCTTTCTACATACTAATTTTTTCCTATATGTTTTACAATTCCAAATGATCTGAAAATTTTCAAGCATCTAGCCAACTTGCCTTGAAGAATGAATCCATTCTTTATAGTATAATTTTGTACATTCAAGTGAATGAAGTGACTATGATGTGCGATCCAAAATGAACATGTTCTAATTAAGTTAATACAAACTATAAAAAATGGCTAGAATTACTTCTTTCTACATGTAATAATTGAAAGCCAACTTTTCCAAAATAACCTGCAGTGAAGTACATGTCTACTATTGATATTGTTAGGCCTAGTCCACTAAAACATAAAATGCTCACCTTCATTCCAAAAATCCCTAGAAACCACCTTCATTCTAAATTTTTTTATAACATTCTTTTTTATTCTAAAATTCTCTATAATATTCACTTTCATTCTAAATTCCCTACAATTTTCACCCAAGGTCCCTTACAATATTCCCCTTCATTCTAAAATGTTCTCCTTCACTCTAAAATTCCTTATAATTTTCCCCTTCATTCTAAAATGTTCTCCTTCACTCTAAAATTCCTTATAATATTCCCCTTCATTCTAAAATGTTCTCCTTCACTCTAAAATTCCTTGTAATATTCCCCTTCATTCTAAAAAATTCCTTACAATGTTCTAAGATTCCCCACGCCGCTCAGATTCTCTCTGAGATTTCCTATCTCTGCATGGTCTACATCTAGTATCAGGATCACATTAATTTATACCCAAATACCCGAAAACAAGGAAGATCCGTACATGACAACGCTGTCAAAGACTGCCCCACCATCGATATCCTTCTTGCACCACCAGCTCGGACCAAACCGCGGCAGTGAAGACTTGTTTGCCTTCAGCGTTGGGGTGGACCGGTGGACTGGAGCAGGTCGCCACTCGCCACTGGCATTATTAGGAATCCAATCCACTTGATGTTTCGTGAAGAAAGCGCCACAGAATTAGCGGGCACAACGTCACGCCGTGACGATGCTGGCCTTACTGTAGCCCTCATGCTCCGCCCTCATGCTCCCACTGGACACCTCGCAAGTCGCAAGTCCCAAGCCAAGTTGGAGCGCACTAGCCACGCGCCATTCAGGCAGACTGAAGAGGACAGCATCTTCTAGGGCACCCTTGGGGACGAGTACTTTACCTACGGGTTTACTTACCCACCTGAAGATCATCGACTCTAAGCTTAAGTACGTCGGTTATCCTAACAGCCGCCTTCACTTCCACCCGTAGCTAGCTTGAGCTTCATCCGGTGGCATAACTGGAGCAGCTATCTGATGAGCACAGTCGATTGCTGCGCAGTGATGTACGTACCAGCCCCAACTTGCTGGGAGTGTTGACAGAGAGTGAGAGAGACTTCAGTGGGTGCCTTCTAAGCTACAGTGGGACCTGAATAGTACTGTGGGGATCTTCACACTAGCCAGATGATGAGATAAGGGGGGATACACGCATTTATACTCTGCGCACCTTTTTCTTCAAGTCAGAAGGTGAGGAGGGTTCGCCGGCACAGAGTGAGCAAGGGATGGTGCATGTGAGTGTCAACGCTAGAGTTTCCAGTTGCGATTGAACAACAGTCACGGTAACCGAAGGAAGGAAGGCATGTTTGGTGTTGGTTGGTGTCAGGCCGTGATGGATCGTCAGTACATAGCTAGGGTGGAGTTAGGAATGTGACTTGGCAGCAAGGAATGGGGAAGGGCGATCAGAGCCGGAAGTGAGAATACGAAAGGGGTTAGTTGACGAGAGATTGGTAAGCAGTGACTAGTTGGGAATATGGTCGATCCATAGCCGTGGCGATGTTTGAGTCGATCTTTTCCAGAGAGCGTGGCTTAGAACTTAAAGAAAGTATTTCTGAAAATGAGATTTGGGGTGCATTCACTCTACAGATGTCTAAGTTCGACTAGAGCGAGTGCCGAGACAGGATATACAAAGTCAAAGCGCTCGCACTTTAAATCAATTAGGAGTTGCCTGTAAATGAATTCTCTAATAAGAGTGCATTCTCGAAGAAGGTGGAAATCGTGGCAAGCAAAATGTCCTGAATTCATCTTGCAGCCTGCTTGATAGTATTCGCTCCTGTTCTCCTTTAGTTCTTCGTAACGGTCTGCAACAGGGGCTCCCTGTGTACAATAGGTAGTGAAGGTAGTTTTTGTCTGATGGATATTCACTTAGTTTTCACTTTCGACGGAAGGGAGTGCTCAGAAGATGCTAACGTCGTGGATTTTCAAGGCGCACTCGTGACTCGTTTTAGGGTGGATTGAGGTTATCAGAAACCACCTCAAAATGCACCCCAAGATTTTTGAGAAGGTCGAAAGTACATCGAGACTTCAGTGTGTTTGCAAACTCGTGCAAGTAGAGAAAGTACTTCGGTTTGACCTAGAATTTTCCGTCACATGACCAACTGAATTTTTTTGATAAATGTGCAGCTTGGGGTCTAGTGGCGGATTGGTGAAAGACCCTTGAGATCAGCCAAGAGAGGATAATTCCTGAGAGCGGAGAACAGCCAATCGCCAAACCCCGTAAAGCATCTTCCTTTTCATATACGTTACCACGGACAAAGAGTTGTGAGCACCATTCACCATTCGATCGCCTCATCGCATTGTGATCCAGATCACGCATTGTTCCAAGTGCCCACACCAAACTTGGGGATTTGGCTCGACTTTCGTGGTGGTCTCTGAGTATAGTTCGAGATGCCAGACCAGGATCGAGAACCGGCGTTCCTGCACACGTTGCGCCAGGACCCCGGAGATGGAGCAGCAGCACGGTGTCCCAGCTGTCGTGGCACGGGGGTGACGTTACAAGACGACTGCGTGTGCTGTGGCCGCGAGGTGGGGGTTGGCCAGGTCCTCCTAACTGAGGACATGACAAACTCGATCAAAGACTCAAGGATTAAAACCGAAGTTGACGATGCACCACAGGCTGTCATCATCCCAGCTTTTGTTCAAGAGAGAAAGCCGGTCATTCCTGTTGCTGCACGTGGTCCCAGGGCATCGAATGGACGCCAGAGGCGTAGCAGCATCCCCACCTTGAGGTACGTGTTTTTGTGAAACTAAGGTGCACATATGATCTTGATCAGGACGTTCTCTATTCTTCCACTTCAATTTTTATGTAGTTTGGCGAAAGGTACTCGACCAGTGGACTGCGACACTTGGTGTGGTTTAGAACACTAATCCTTTCTGCCTCCACAATATTCACGAAAGCTCAAGGGCTCTTAACCTCCTAGGTGGTTATACTCCGTTCTCAGTTACATAAATGTGTATAGGCACAGAACTTGCTGACACATTTAGTGTTCCGACAGTGGAGTCAATTTGTGACACAAAGAAATCTTAGAAACTGTGTATTATATCACGTACTTGTAGAGTAATATGACATCCATTCACTGCGAAGTTGGTATGAAAGCCCCACCTAAAGGTTCCAGAAAACTGAAGTGCTTAAATATCTGGAACCTTAGTCTTTCACTTCCATCGCCTTCCACAAATCCTTCAGAAAGTTGCGAACTTCTGAATTCAAAGTTTCTGTGAATGCATAAATAGTTCGATTAAAAACATTCTCGACATGATTTCGGTTCTGCATCCTTGACACTAATTAATGCTGCTATATGTTGATGCCATCTAGAGCTAGCTAGTCCTTACAGGACTGTTCGAATCATAACTCTCTGGAATGTTGTACTGTGCAGACCTGGCGTTGGAACTAGATATGCATCCCTGGGCCAGCTGCAGCAGCAGAATGCAGTCGATAATTCCCGAAGTTCAGTGAGGATATACCACCAGTACGTAGTAGGCCAGCAGTCGTCGTCCTCGTTGACACGGAGGGCTGCACGAGGAAGTACACGAGGAAGTGCCAGGGGTGGTGCTGGGAGGGGGACCACAGGCGCTCACCCGACCTACAAAGGAGTAAGAACACGTAGAGGCGTGAAAGGTTTTTTGGTGGAGATTCGTCCCCCCAAATGGAAGAAGACTATCTGGTTGGGAACCTACAACACCAGTCTAGAGGCCGCTGGTGCTTATGATGCCGGTACGAACTAACCACTGCACTAACTTTCAATGCTTGCCCGTGCATTGCACTCTCTGTAGGGACCCGGGTTTCAATGCTTGAATTTCCGAGTATAGTACAAGTGCATGTATATTTGTTTTGGGTCATGTATACGTATCTTTCCGCGCGGGGGCGATACCTCGGGTTAGAAATCAAGAGCACACCCCGGGCAGGAAATCAGTTTAGCAATACGTTTTCTACCCTCAGTCAGAGCAAGCCCTGCAGTAATTGGATCCATTACACTGGACTGGCCCTTGCAGGACTTGCTTTAATGTAGCGGCATTACTGACTGTCAAGTTTGTGAGCATATGTAGTTGAGTGTGTATGGTTACTGGAGGCTCGATGCTTGAAAAGATGTGTCTCGAAGATGTCGTAAAATGTAGCTGGTATTCGATCAAGAGCTGGTAGCGGTATAGTAATCGCAAGATAGGATAACATACTGTGCATGGAACAGCAACGCTGTCTACTGACCTGGATTGGCGTTAGTCATTGTCCAAGACTGACACTTATCGTTTCTGTCACGTCGATATGCACGTCTTCAATTCTTCCAGCGTGCATGCTGCGTGACATCATTTCCCAGCAGTTTCTCTCCTTTGTATAAGTTTGTTAAACGATATCACTGCCATGGTTGGCAAGGTAACTTCCAAGTTTTCGCTCAGTGATTGATGAAGTGCGCTAATTTGGTCACCTACCTGACAATCACGGACAGAAAGGCACCAGAGCAACCACGATCGACGATATTGATGACATGAGTCCGTCAGATATGTTCTAACGGGATATAGTTTTTGTTGTTTCCCAGGAGTGTTCTACACTAAGAAGTCCAACACCAAATACAACTTCGACATCTCCGAGGGCACCTTCCCACCCCTTCCGGACCACCTCCGGTTGGACAGACCCGACAACATGAACGCCATCAAGTTGTTTGTGCAGGGCCAAGCCAAATTGGCAGCCCGCCGAATGGGGATTACCAGGGGGATCACCGCCACAAGTGAGACGAATAGTAATCTAATCAACCAGTCTTCTTCCTCCAGCTCTTGCCTCACCGGCAGTGGGTCCACTAATTCAGTCTCCGCTTCTGCCGATCTCCACACGGCAAGCACTGAAGTCGGCGTCGAAATCGACAGTGAGTTTGAGCAGCTTCCACTGGACTTGGACTTCCTGGAGCTCGGTCACTGCTTGCAATTGCACGATGAGAACGTCGCTGAAGAGGCGGCCAGCGCCATGTTTGATTACACAAATTACGTGAGTCAGCAAGGAGACATGGACTTTCCAATGCTACCTGAAGAAGGGGATGTCTGATCGAGCATTTACTACCCTTACTCGGTGGATGTAATGCTTTGAGCCATCGTCCAGTAGGACGGTGTTGGCCATTAAGTCGAATGGATCTTTCCCACATATGGCAACTGTTACGATTCAGTTCCACTGTGTTTGCCAGAGAGTGCTGGACGTATTGACTAGTTGTATTCGTAGTGTTTCTAATTAATTGTGCAGACTGCAGAGAGAAAGCTGTGCTGCCTGTACAGCTTGCAGGGTCATAGTACAACAGTACTTCATGTTGTATTTATCATAAGTTCCAAGTCTAGTTCCTAGTTGTCACATTGCTCGTTTGAAGCAGAGAATGCAATATATCTGAAGGTGCGCACAACTGTCGTACGTGGCGAAGTCATGGAATTGTCGATCTTCAAGTATATTGATGTCTGCAATCGATGTCTATTGAAAGTTGGTTACAGATATATTTTGGAAAATGGGAGGACTTAATTAGTTTAGGAATTGATCCGATTATGTGTCCGACATTTTGTTTTCTAGAATATGACGTTCAGATTGTTGTAAATTGAGGTTTCATTTTTGCTCAACAGAAATACCGGTAGTCCGGTATGTTAGTATTTGGCGATTTGAATTCTTTAACTTGTGTGGCAGATAGCTGTGGGTAGCATCTTTCTCAAAATAAGACCGTGTAACGGTGTTTCCTTTGTAAAATACAAAGAGAATACCGGTCTTATTTTGGGACAGAGGGAGTATTCGCATTAATTTTCTATTACCGTACTGTCTGAGAAATATCAGAAATCAGGAGAGTGCAGAAATCAGAAACAGGTAATTAAAGCCTTCTGGAGAGTGCTGGGAGTAGGTGGGCATGATGTCGGTGGAGAAATCCACTCAACCGTCCCTAATGAAATGCACACTCCGAAATTACAATGTCATTAACCTTGTAAGAACTCTGCGGTCTGATGGATTGTATAGCAGTCTTTCTTTTCTTTTTTTGTGTGCAACTTTAACCCTTAAAAGATGAGGGGCTGAGCAGGGGGCTGAGTGGGTGACCTTGGAAATCATCACTTTTCATTACCGTGAAAATCATTGGTTTAAGAAATAGCAAAAGCACTTATTAGAAATCAAACTAATATAGAAGACCTCCCCTTTTCACAACAAAATTTTGAGGATGAATAGTTGCACTTCTATCCTAATACGATGATTTCTTGTCATCCATTGGACGTTTGGCGTCGATGTCGATGTTTAAGGGTTAATGCTATATCTATTATAAAAAGAATCAAGCCTCTGGAGGACTTCTAAAAAGTGATCAAACCAATCTATTAACCCCTAAAGGTTTTTGACTATGTTTTTACCAAAACCGCTCTAGAACTGCCATTTCTAATACTAGTGCCAAATTTTAGAAAAAAAAACATTTTTGGACACTTGTAGCCGTAGGATATTGTAGTAAACTTGTTTAAGAAGATGTGGAAAAAATTTCAGAATTTTCCACCAAGTGGATTGCAAGATAATAGCGTTTGAATTGACAAAAATCCTTTTTTTGTCCCTGCGAAAAAACGGGCAGCTGCCCTCCACAAGGTCACATTTGTATGAAAAAATGTCCAAAATGATGGTTACTCTTTGGATTTATTCTTCAAGGCAAGTTGGCTACATGCTTGAAAAATTTCAGATCATTTGGAATTGTACAACATATAGGAAAAAAATAGTAAGTAGGAAGAGGTAGAGAATGATTCAAAGCACTAAATTGTCAAGAATTTATTTATGAAATTGAAAAATGCCAATCCCAACGATTGTAATGTTGTAATAAACAATCTACACCCAATGTTTTTATTTTTTTTCAAAAATATTGAAAATCGAGTTAAATAAAGGACTTCAAAGTTTATTTTAGAGTAGAGATTCCATAACTACCCTCAAACTAAGAATCCTCATAACTTTTGACTCATTGATTGGAATGGAATGATTCAAAGCCTCCCACGTACATATAAATCTAAAGAACCAATTTCAAATTTTTATTTTTTTTAAAAGTGATTTTTAAAGAAGTTTTTTTTGCTGCCCCGGCTGCCCGCCGAACAATGAAAATGACATATCATGCAATAACTTTTTAACCACGTAGTCAAAAGTTACGAAAATTGTTGGACCTTAAAGCTACTCCTCGGGCACATCTTATGTGAAAATTTCAAAGAAAAAAACGAAAAATTCCGGTCATAGTGAGCTGCCCCAAATCGCTATGTTGTCAAAAAACGGTGTTTGGTCCTTTAGGGGTTAATAAAAAATAGGTAGCCTAACAAATGTAGCTGCACTGCATTGTCCGCTTGTGTGAATTTCACAAAGGATGTCAAGATTCAATATTGAGGATGTAGCAAAGGTATGTTTAATAATCATCCTCAACATATTACACAATGATTAATTAGCAAATTAAACAAATTGAGTAAAATTAAACCTAATGAAGTGGCTTTCAAAGCTAGTTGCCAAAGAAATCACAAAACTTTAATGGGCAATTTCGTTAAAATGGCATATTCCGTATGCCATTTTCAGAGCGGCCACTTTGAACGGTGAAAGTGACATCTACGAGGGGTATAGATTACATAAATCTTTGTCTTATTTAGATTTCAGAAATCTAGCACTAATGTACATTTCAAATTGCACAGTCTGAACTTTGAAAGCAACATCTATGACTATTGTAGATTTCATACATCTATAAGTGGTTTAGATTTCAGAAATCTAGGATAGTTGAACATTTCAGAGCGGCCGCTCTGAACTGTGAAAACTGCCAAAGTTACAGAATTTCGCCATTTTAACGAAATTGCCCATTTTAATGTTTTTTCAACTAGCTTCCAAAGTCAGTTAGTTAGTGTGTTTAAAGTTGAGAAGAAAAATGGGCAATTTCGTTAAAATGGTGGTATTCCATTAGTTTGGCACTTTTAACTGTTCAGACCGTGCACTTTGAAATGGTCTGAAATCTACATCTATTTTAGATTTCTGACATCTACATCATTTCTAGATATCTGAAATCTATAAAAGTTATAGATTTTTCAAATTTTTCAGTCTAAAATCTATAACATTCATAGACTTCTGAAATCTACAACAGTCCTAGATCTTTGAAATCTATCTTTGTCCTAGATGTCGCTTCTATGGTTTAGAGTGGGCACTTTGAAAATGACACATAGAATACCGCCATTTTAACGAAATTGCCCATAAAAGCTATTTAAACAAGTGAAGTAGTAGTAGGTAAAACAATTCATGTGGGATATGTAAATTAGGATTAAACCCTAAAGGACCAAATACCGTTTTTTGACAACATAGCAATTTTGGGCAGCTCACTAATCACTACAAACGAAATTTTTATTTTTTTTCTTTGAAATTTTAACACATCATTTTCCCGAGGAATAGCTTTAAGGTCCAACGATTTTCATAACTTTTGACTACATGGTTAAAAAGTTATTGCATGATATGTCATTTTCATTGGTTGGTGGGCAACCCGGACAGTTGAAAAAACTTTTTTAGAAATCATTTTTTTTTAAATAAAAATTTGAAATTGGTTCTTTAGATTTATATATACATGGAAAGCTTTGAATCATTCCATTTTTATTAATAAAATGAAAGTTATGAGGAGTCTTAGTTTGAGGGAAGTTATGGAATCTCTACTCTAAGATAAATTTTGAAGTTCTTTGTTTAACTCAATTTTTAATATTTTTGAAAAAAAACAAAACACATTGGGTGTAGATTGTTTATTACAACATTACAACCGTTGTAATTGGCATTTTTCAATTCCATATTTAAATTCTTAACAATTTAGTGTTTTGAACATTCTCTACTTCTTTCCACTTACTATTTTTTTCCTATATGTTTTACAATTCCAAATGATCTGAAATTTTTCAAGCATGTAGCCAACTTGCCTTGAAGAATGAATTCAAAGAGTAACCACCATTCTGGACATTTTTTCATACAAATGTGATCTTGTGAAGTGCAGCTGCCCGGATTTTTGCAGGGACAAAAAAAGGATTTTTGTTAATTCAAATGCTATTATCTTGCAATCCACACAGTGGAAGTTTCTGAAATTTTTTCCACAACTTTTTTCCACAATTTTTTCTGAACTTTTTTCAAACTAGTTTAATACAAGATTCTATGGTTACATTTTTCCAAAAATATTTTTTCTTTAAACTTTGGTACTTGTATTAGAAATAACAGTTTTGGAGTAGTTTGGGTGGAAACATAGTCTCTAACCTTTAGGGATTAATAGGAGCACAACCGTTCACATGTCATATAGGCATAGTAGAATGATTTTTTTCAAAGACTTTGAACTAAAAAAAGTTGATAATTCAATCTAAATTTCATTTACAAAAATCCTTTTGAGTTAGAGAGCCTCCAATCAAAAGTTATGGACAAAGTTACAGAGAATGTTTGAAAATGTCAAAGAAAATGTCCCTTCCAACCCCTTTTAAAATTTTGTCCATAACTTTTGATTGGAGGCTCTAAACTTCATAAGGGGTTATAAAGATAAAAATTAGTTTGATTCCCCAAAATAATTTAGTCAAAGTTTTTTGAAAAAAATAATTCTATTATGCCTAAATGAGGTCTAAAATTCTACTTTGAGCAAAAAAATTATGTTTTGACAACAAGCGTTCAAGCTCTCATCTTCAAATTATTCCATACCTTTTGAAGATTCATGATGGGCAATTGATTTCTCTATAAAAACAACCTCTTCACCCATCATTCTCTCTAGATGTCAATGAATTAAGTCTTTCATATTGCCATCAAAATAATTTCTTAATGTTAGATGGTCATTGGATTATTTTGGACATTGATTTTTTTTCCCACAACTTAGTTAGAAGACAAGGTATCCAATAATCAAAGTTATGGTGCATTAGAGTATTCTAACTTTGATTATTTAATAACTTGTACTTGGATTTTGAGTCACTAATGAGCATCCGACATTGTAAGGTGAGTGGATATAGGGAAAAAATCAATCGTTAAGCAAAATTAAATGTAGTTGTGGGGTCCTTTCAGCTACTCTAGAGTCTAGAGCAACCTTCCAAAAGCCTGAGATTTTTTCTAATGTCACATTATTGAATTATGTTCAAGACATTTTAGTGTATTTTTTTAATTTTAATTGTGGTGGTTTATAAAAAGAATGGTACATTGTCTAGTGTATTTTAATACTTCAATCTTTTTTTCACTTAAATCTTGATTTTGACATTCAAAATGATTTTTTTTTATTTTGAGAAAAATTAACAAATGAATGTTCTAAAATGTAGATTCTATTATATTCAGAAATTTTGAAGAACTCCTTAAAATAAGCATTTTAGTGAAGTTTGAAATTGAGGATCTATAACCCAACTTCTAAATATGGAGTGACTCAAAAATATTCTACACTATAATGTACTGTATACTTTTATTTTGAAAATTTAAGATTTTTGAACATGATTTGTATTTTATATGAATTTTATTCATTTTTTCTTCAAAAATCTATGGTAATTTGAATTTTTTACAAAAAAAACTGAAAATTCTATTAACAAAAATTAGACTTGTGACTTCACCTTTAAAAAATAAAAAATAAAAATTTCATTCATAAATAGAGAATAAATGGAGGATATGTAGTGACAAACTTTCAAGTTTTATTACACAGTTATAGGCTCCATCCTTTAGGTATTGACCATCTAAGAACGTTGCGGACCTAAAAAGTCTAATGGATGACTTCATTGTTAACTATAAAAACAAATAATGCACCTATTGGTCCAATAATTGGAGTATTTTGAGTGATTACCTTGGTCATGGAGGGCCATGTTCTTCCAAAATTAATCCTAGAAAGACAAGACCTGTCACTAAAGTACTTTACTAAAAATAATATGATTTTTAGACAAATAGGTGAATTTTTTATTTCTACAATGATCTTTGAAAATCATCCCCAAAATGATGTTGAGGATGTTTTGTGTCCTTTGGATGATTTCAATTTAAGAAAGGTTGTAGGATGAAAAAAATAGTTTTTTATCTAAATTGAGGGGATTGCTTGAATGTATTTAAAGGAAATAATATTGAATATTTTTTCACTATTGTATTATTGACTTTTCAAAATAAGAAGATACTTAATTCACAAATTACCTTTAAAGTGAATTTTGACCACTACTTATTCTATACTCTTGATATAAAATTTAGCCATAAAAATGATATTTTTTTGAATTTTTGAGCTAACTAATGAAATGAAGTTTATTGAGTGTAAGTTTTATTTCAATTAGAATTTTTTTTAAATTCTTAAAGTTCAATATTTTATTGCAATTTAAAATTTAAAATTTATCATCGTTTGTTGATTTTTTAATTTTTTAATTAAATTAAATTTGGATGATATCATTCTATTAAACATTATAATATATACCTATGGTAAAATTTTCATATATTTTTTAAGTATAATTTATATTTAATATGAAATGTTTCATTTTTTTCTTAAACAATTAATAATAATCTCAATTTTTAAATTTTTTTTTTTATGACTCATAGAAAACAAGTGATTTTATCTCTTAAAAATAAATATATAAAATTTCATTCATATATAGTTGCAAAATGGCACTAAATAGAGTAAAAATTTGTAAAGCTTGAATCTATAGTCACTAGCCCATCTTTTGAAGGTTTAGGTAACAACACCAAAAATAACACTTTCAATGCGTCTACTAGGTGCATAGTCCAAATGATGATTTGTTTTGATAAGAATATTAGTACTTAGAGGAATATAGCTATGTAGGTCCCAATTTGTCAAAATTGACAAAATTTGCCATGAAAAAATCATTGTCCAATTTTGTTTTTATTGGTTCATCTTCTCAAGATTAAAGCCCCTTCTTATGCATGATTCTATTTTTTTAAATCACACTTGATATTGCAACCTTTGTAATCATCTTGTGGCAACAATGTCACAAAGCCAATAAAATTACAATAAACATGACAATCCAACATTTATGGTAGTTAATTTGGTCTCAAGAGATTTATAATTTCCAAAAGATGAAAAAAGGCTATTTAGTTCAAAATAGAATAGTATGACATGTACACATTAGAAGCCATTAGGACTCAAAAAAAGGCCCTATAAGTTATAAGTATGCCCAAAACTATTGTCATCATCCATTAGACACTATCCTCGTTGGCATCACTTGAATTATTGGGGAACCCTTTTCTTTTGAGTACCATGGGGTCAAATTGCACCATTTCAAAATAAGTATATCTACTTTTTGCCAAATAAAAATAGTCTTTTTTTGCCAATAATTTTAATGTGGATGAAATTGCTAAATTTGGATGAAAAAATGCATAAGTATAATTGAAAAATATTTTTTGGTCCCAAAGACGTATGGATGTAGAAATATAATGCTTCACCAAATTTAAATGATTGCCATCTTGGCACTTTTTCAAAAAGTAAAAAAATAAGAATTGATATGAGATATACAATATTTAATTATATTTAAATGGAATTAAAAAAAATTGTGTTTTTTTAATTGCATCCTTGTAATAACATTAGAATCTGCATTAGCGGTATTAACAATTTAACCACAGTGGGACAAAGCTTGTATTTATTTGACAACAAGGAAATATTTGCCTTGTTGACAACAAAGAATATGTCTACATATCATTCAATAGCATGCATTGTCATTGCCTAGGTTCTATAGTAGATGGTGTAGAATGTTTCACATCCAACAATACTTCATTAGTAGCTAAGTGAACAAGAAGAGGCTCAATATGATGAACAAAGTGCATGAAGGAAAGACAATGGGCATGAAGACTAACGTGAATGTTATGCTATATACATTCTAGGAAGCATTTCATACCTATCATTCTTGAAGTCACTAAATTACAATATCAACATTTATATCTATAAAAATTACGTTTTAAATTAGAACCCACTATTATTTGCTTCATCTTTAGACTGAATGTTTGGAAATGTTTTACAAAGAAGTTTTTGAATCCCTTGCAATTGATATTATGATGTGGAACTAAAATAAATTTAAAAAGAAGAAAAGAAGAAAAAGAGATTGATTAATAATAATAAGAGGTACAAGATGAAGAATGATGTGGAACTAAAAACTAAAAAAATTAAAATGACTGATAAATAAATAAATAAATAAATAAATAAATAAATAAATAAATAAATAAATAAATAAATAAATAAATAAATAAATAAATAAATAAATAAATAAATAAATAAATAAATAAATAAATAAATAAATAAATAAATAAATAAATAAATAAATAAATAAATAAATAAATAAATAAATAAATAAATAAATAAATAAATAAATAAATAAATAAATAAATAAATAAATAAATAAATAAATAAATAAATAAATAAATAAATAAATAAATAAATAAATAAATAAATAAATAAATAAATAAATAAATAAATAAATAAATAAATAAATAAATAAATAAATAAATAAATAAATAAATAAATAAATAAATAAATAAATAAATAAATAAATAAATAAATAAATAAATAAATAAATAAATAAATAAATAAATAAATAAATAAATAAATAAATAAATAAATAAATAAATAAATAAATAAATAAATAAATAAATAAATAAATAAATAAATAAATAAATAAATAAATAAATAAATAAATAAATAAATAAATAAATAAATAAATAAATAAATAAATAAATAAATAAATAAATAAATAAATAAATAAATAAATAAATAAATAAATAAATAAATAAATAAATAAATAAATAAATAAATAAATAAATAAATAAATAAATAAATAAATAAATAAATAAATAAATAAATAAATAAATAAATAAATAAATAAATAAATAAATAAATAAATAAATAAATAAATAAATAAGAAGCACAAGATAAAGGGGTGATATTAAATGGCAAATAACTCAAAGACAAATTGAAATATTTTAGCTTCACTTGGATGAATACGGTTCAAGAAACCTAAATCTTATTTAATTTTTTTTCTAATATTAAAAATAATAGCTATTTAAAACTTAATGCAAGATCCTCTACTGTAGTTAGATTAGAAGATCTTCTACTGTAGTCTACTGTAGTTACTGTAGTTAGATAAGAAGGTACAAGATCCTCTGCTGTAGTTAGAAATGAAAAAAAATAAAATTTAAAAAGGTTTTGCACCTTGCAATAGAAATGGTAGTTTTGAATATTGTATGGAGGAAAAAGGACTTGATCCTTTAGAGGTTAACCCATTAAGGACCGTGGTTGATTTGGGGGGTGGGCAATCCTTTGTATGGCCAATTGGGAGCAATTTTAAAATTTTTGAATGCAAGTGCCTATCGGAGATCTAACCGTACGGATGGAAGTGTTGTGCATGATATAGGATTTAGCTTTGAAATTTTTGGTGAAGGTGCGTTGTAAAGCAAGAATTTTTAGCAAATCTTGGTGTAATTTCAGCCCCTATTGTCTTGGTTTTTTCAACCCTCTGGCCACATACCACCTCAGATTGGCCTAGTTATTGTCCTAAACTCTTCACTTCCCAATTCCCCAGACATGTCCCCTTTGCCACATCATCAAATTCAATGACATGCTCTCTCTACAAACCAAAAAGGACCCAAATTGACCACAGAATGGTCGACCGGTCCTTAATGGGTTAATGATTACTCTTAAACAATAATTGCAAAATATAATTTATAGACCATATCCATAAAATTAGATCAACTAGTGGACAAACCAATATATTTCAATTAATTTTGAATCCAAAAATTGAAATTTTCTTTTACAATCGATTGTAGATTGAATGTTTGTGATTTCAATAAGAATTTTAAAAAAATAAATTAAAAAGATTAAATTATAATCATAGTGCTTTTAAAGTGTTTTTTTTTTTTGTTTGTTTGTTTTCTTTTCAAGTCGTTTCTGAGGGGTCATTTTTTCAAATTGAAAAGTTTACTTTTTGAGACCAAACCTACCACTACTATAATGTAAATTTTGCCTATTCAACAAAATCCCAAGACAATGAATTTAGGGGTTAATTCCCTAGAGAAAGGTCAAATAAGTCTAATGTTTTGTGACTAAAGTCACTTGTTTCGTAATATAGATACTTATCTATGTCGTTTTGTGTTTTGTTTTACAAAAGAAATCCAAAGAAATGCTCCTAATGTCAATTTATCATAGTCCAAATTCCAATACTATAATATAGATACCATGTACGATGTCACAGTCCTGTCTAGTGTATGGCTCATGTCAAACCTCAAGTCAATTTGTCTTGATGCATGTTCTAGTCACTTAATAATATTATATAATATATAGAGAGAAATAATCTTTCTATTATTTATTAATGAATTCTCTTTTCTTTCTCTCCTTGTCTAACAATATTATTTATTTTATTTTAATGTTTTATTCACACTTTCATTTATTATATCAAAAGTAATTCGTTTTTCGACAGCTGTGCAATTATAAGTATTCTCAAGGAAGAATTAATTCTTTCCTAGTATTTGGCACAGCCACTTGCTCCATTTCCTTTAAGTCAATTTATCTTAAACTTTTGCAAAATGAAGTAGGGCCAATTTGCCAAGGTCGACACCCCAAGACCGCACATGGACTGAGCTTACCCTTTGATTGTGCTTCTTGTTTCTGGTGGCACCTCGTTCACACTGGCTCAACACGATCTGCACTTTGTCAATTAGACTGGATCCCTGTCATAACAAACAACGCCGCCATATTGACTTTAAATATCAATCCCCAAAAGTTGCCAATTTAACTTATAGGAGTGAAAACAAAAGCATGCGGTTGCAGCTCATGGCAATTTGTAAATTCAGTTTGTATAATAAAATCAGTCGATTTGATAATTACCAACATGACAGGTTAATACTTCTCTTTGGCAATTTATCTGACAAACCGACTCCATTCCAATTTGACAAACTTCAACACATATATGACAAGATAATCTATGTTTATGTTTCACACATCAAGTTTAAAAATTTACACAATTACAGCTAACTAACCATTGAATTGTCCATAACATATTGGTGATTCCAATTCATCTATTTCACACATTTTCACTTTAATCCATTCAATCAAACAATCATACAAAGAACCACTGGTTCAGCTTCTCAGCTAAAGTTTTATTTACTCATGAGCCTCATCAATTCCCGAATGCACACTCTGGCTACTAGACCGTCCTCACATCACACATAACTCGATCAATACGCAACAAGTGGTAAATCTCACACAAATGATACCACTTTGTGAAACACAATCAGACAAGGTACTCTCATCTGTAAACTTGCACAAGAGGTATCACATGTAGTCTACTTGACACAATCCATTCACAACATTCATATACCTACAACTGTGAAGAATTCTCAATTTGCAAGCAAACAAACTGGATGTAATCACCTAACAAGCAATTTGACAAGTCACAGAGTAATCACTTATCGTGGGTGGGTTGCAACTCCATTCGATGTTATCAACTTAATCAGGTGCCTTTATTCACAGCTTCAACTGCCGGTTTCACGTATTCAATTTGACCAACGTCCCTCGCTACATAATGAGAAATCTCACAACTCTCAGATGTAGCAATTACGGTTAATTTGACCAGTGCATCTTTGGTTGAATTCCATACACACAACCTCACATGAAATACTTGGGAAATTACTCGGATAGAATTGACACAATCCTTACTCATATCAAGCATCAACAGTTACACAAAATTCTCACGATTCCAATAACTTATTCTTCATTTCAATCAGGAAGATGACAACGACAATTCTATGATTTCAATCATTCAAATTGACAAACTGGTTTCCCGCTATTTTGCAACATAATTCAAGCTATTTGATTACACAGCTAGATTCAAGTACCTCCATTACTTTCCAATAGGTTATCAACATGAGCCGATCAACATATAACTTCCTCACACAACAACACACTGGATCTCATAACTCAGTGGCATCGCATAATTTGACAGACACACAAACACAATCTTCATGACCTCAAGCATTATCTTGCAGGAAATCCATTTGCAAACTCAACCATTAATTCTCACAAGTACTCCAGCCAACTTGTCCGATCACACTCACTAGTATATCAGTCTGTGCACACAACTAATTGTCCAACGAGTCTTAATGGCTTCCCATAAGCTGTATACTTCATTCAGTGACACGATTCATATATAGTCAATTTGATGAAACACTGTACAAGTTCCACAGTTCAAAAGCTAGAACACAAGGTCAGTCTGCTAATATTTCCACATGTAAAAGCTCACAACACTATCACGCAATCAATTAGACATTAAATAATGCGCTCAACAGCAAGCTGTAATACACCGTCAATTTGACCACAACTTTACTTACTTGGTTATTTGAATTCGACTTGACAACGTTACTACACACAAACAAACATGCCGAATCCCTCAGCCAAATAGCCAGCATACAATTTGACACAACAAGCCCACATCAATGGAGCAGAAAATAACTTAGAATTATATTCACATAAATCAAGAGCGCAAGTTCATAGTATGAGTCATACACTTGTATGAACTGAAAGAAAATCAAATAGACCTTTGGGCATATAGTCCCCCAAACCGTGAAGATGACTCTTCACAAGAGGTTGCATCCTATTAATTTGACTCTTTTAAAATTATGTTAATTCACCCTTTTCCAAACTAAGCAAATACACCTATTTCACTCTAGTTAAAGATTTACATTTCTAATTGACTTGCTAGTGGAAATGTGACAAATTGACAACCCTATTTACACTTTGAAAATCAAATTGACAAAAAATTGAAAATTTTGCAATATGACATATTGACAACTACCTATTGAATAATAGAATATTTGCAAAACAAAGTCTCCAGAATTTGTACCATCATACTACTAAAATTATAACTCCTTCTGTAATATCACAAATGCTACCATTAATAATAGGGGCTCATGCTTGCTATGCTACGCATTCATTGTATCACATATTAGTAAAATTTTGATATATTTGAATAGAATGCATGATAATGATTTCAATAAGTCTTTGAAATAATTAATTTTAATATTTTGTAAAAATATTTTCAATCATGCGTACATAGAAATAATATTTTCACACAATGTTATATTACAGAAATAGAGTAGTAGTTTGCAATCACCTCTGTGATATCACTTTTACAACTTTTATGATTTTAAAATTCTATTGCTACTACCAAATGATTTGAGAAATTTATTCAATTGAAGCGATTTTGGATTTCACAACAATTAAGTTGTTCATGAAGTTTTTGAAATTTACAAGTTTTTTTTTTCAATTCACCAAGTTTTTGGGTTGCCATTGTTCGTAACAATTGAGTCAACTTTTGAATGCATTACAATAAATGTGTATCTTTTACAGTATTCACCATTGCATATATTTCATTCATCATTCAATAAATTTCTATTGTACATTTCAATATATGCTTACTTATAAACAAAATTATACAAAGATTTTAGTAATTTTTATTTGAAGATTTATTGAAATTTTTGTTTTGCATTTTATCTAATACATTAAAATTCTAATAAAATTCTAATGATGAATCCATAGCATAGCAAGCGCCAACCGCTAGTACAAATGTTAAAGAACTAACACAAGAATCTTCCTAAAAAACAATGGACAAAAAAAATCATTTGTGTATTTGAGATGTGTTTGTATTCATCCTTTGTTCAAAATTTGAATGCTTGGTCTTTCAAGGGTAACTAAGCAAGAAGTGACAAAAGTCGCATAAAAAAAGTTCAATCCTAAACCAAAGATCCTTTGAATAAATAAAAAATAGAAGACTAGCAAACATGAGATACAAAATTGAAACAATATTTTTCTTGAGATTTTCATAACACATGAGGAATTGAGGACCCGAGGAGTCAAATAAAAATAAAAAAACATTTTTATGTCAATTGAGGAAAAATCTTTGGACTTTGGATAGGTTCAACAGTTTAATTCCAAGATTTCTAAAAAAGGTTGAAAGAAAAACTAATAAATATTAGTTGCAAAATTCAAACAATTTTTTTTGGTCATCATTATTATATGAATCAATTTTGTACCATTGAGCATGATGGTATAGTTACTATGTCCGAATATTGTTCAATATAGAAATATTTTGTTCTTGTAAATGTTTGATCATGTGCCACTTCAAATTGAACTTTTCATAGATCATATTTGGCTTACTTCATGGATTTTATTATTAACATGAAAGAAATGTGTATGGATATTTCCTTCATGTCTATACAATTGAATTGTAAAAATTCATCACTAAATCAATTTGTGTTAATTTATATTAAATGAATATTAAATGAAACAATTCACTCAAAATTGAATTTTGGTTTCTAGAAACTAATCCATTGTATGCATCATTGGAATTGTGTAAGAATTGAATGTTAATTATACAAGACAAAAGAACTCTACATTATGCAGATTTTTTTGAAAAGTTGAACAAGGTAGAAATACCTATTTTTGACCCTTTCAAAATCTAAGTATGGTTCTAATTGTTGTGTTTATAAAACGGTTGCTATAAGCTTTTGTAAAAATAAAATGAATTACTATATCACTAAGCATGACATTAAATGGAATTGAAATATACTAATCTCAATGGTGAGCTTATTCTAGGAAAAGATCTTAACCCCAAAAGTCAGAGACTATATTTTCACCAAAACCACTCCAAAGCTACTATTTCTAATACAAGTACCAAATTTAGAGAAAAAACATTTTTGGAAAAATGTAACCGTAGGATCTTCTACTGAACTAGTTTGAAAAGTTATTGAAAAAATTTCAGAAATTTCTACCATGTGGATTGCAAGATAATAGCGTTTGAATTGACAAAAATCTTTTTTTTTGTCCCTGCGAAAATCCGGGTAGCCGCACTTCACAAGGTCACATTTGTATGAAAAAATGTCCAAAACGGTGGTTACTCTTTGGATTCATTCTTCAAGTCAAGTTGGATAAGGTAAACCAGCCCATTGCAGTCAGATGTCTCATAGTGGACACCTCATGATCCCATGATGGTTTTTTCAAACCACAATCAATATCTAACGTGACACCTATGGAGTGATTAGTGACCTCATTAGGAACATCCAACTTTTTCAGTGTAGTTCATTGTAGGAAGTGACTTTTCATGGCATTCCACATTAGAAATTATTGTGACCACTGTAGGTGATTAACCCCTAAAAGACCATTGTCCCTTTGGGGGACAAATGGGATTTCGGGCATGTACCTACGGGTGTACAAGTTCATAAGATTTTCTGAAACTTTTATTGACAATGAAGAATTGATAGACGTACGTGGGGATATAATTTTTTTTTAATTCGGACCTTTGAGCGAGAAGTTATGAACATTTTTCTTCAAAGTGGGGGAGGAGGGGCAGGTCGGGCAAGGCCTGTAGCCACTGGGAGGTTGTTGACTGAAGGTGGGGCAGAGAGCATGGGCAGCAGTTCGGGTAGGAGGGGGAGGGGGGGAATCACGACCCGCTCTGACACCCGAGGTCGAGCAGGTCAAGGTGCAGAGAACTCAGAGTGACCTGTAGGTTCGCCTTCAAGAGGACCACGTGGAGGCCTTGGGTGCTAACCACAGACATGATGGTATCTATTCTCCTCCAATGCAAATAGCAGCCACGCCGCCGCCTACAGCCATGAAGGGCAACGACTGCTCCGCAAAATGAAGGAGAAATTGTGCAATCAGATCGTTGTCAAGGCGTATATTTTTGTAACAACAAAAATTTTGCATTCAAGTATGGATAATATTTTGTCGTGGAATTTTCTGGTTTTCTTCAACCAATAAATTGCTTGAGAAATCCTTGTCACTACTATAATATATGCATGCTTGATAATCAAGCATTCAATTCAATTCAAATTTAATTAGAAGCTACTGATATTAGCAAGTCCTTGTATCTGTCACCTAAAAGAATACCTACATGCACAACAACTGCATTGATGTGTCTTGACTACAGTTGCAGCTACATTGTGTAGCTGTGAACATGGCTTCCTCAAGTTGTGCATAGCATGGTTACTCTAACTTTGAACTTGCAGGAATTGTGATTTTGAGATTTTCATTTCGAATTCAGCTCTTTCCATCTCGTTTGTTGTCTCTGTGTCTGCATAGACTTCAAGTATTTGTGCTTCTATTTCTGAAAATTTTGTAATTCGAGAATTGCATGAGTGGTACAGACAAGATTTAGTTTACATACGCCGACATTGAGTGCAAGTATCATGCCGAGAGTTGGGCAAGGCAAAGAGAAAGGCAATGAAGTAAGTAGTCTACACATGAAGTAGACAGCAATGCAGTTCCAAACCTATCCACTTCATTTCCATTGCTGAAATTCAATTACCATTTTGACATTGCTTTATATTTTCTTGCAGGTGGCTTGGGATGGCCTTCCTATTCGACGCAGTTGCCAACTCATGTCTCATGAGGCGTCGACGAGCACAAATCCACCACCTTCATCAAAGACTCCCACTCCAGAACCTTATGCACCATTATCTCCATCATCTACTTATCCTACGCCACAATACGTGCCTCCCATATTGCAATGCTTGAGCAGTTTTGTGGACACTACCTTTGAACAAGTGATTGGAGAAGTCGATCCTGATTTTTTTGACAGCCAAGAACAACCACACGGAGGTAAAAATTCATCTTTAGAGGAATTATCTGAAGATGAATTTCATGAAGGGCAATATGCTGATCCCGAACTGAGGACACTTGAAGAATTAATCTGGCCCCCCGAGATGCTCTTGAATTACTGCCGTGTATCGCAGACCTGAGAACGCAAAGAGGAGAGGAGTACTCGTCGACGTCAACGAAGTCCACGTGAAGAAGGCGGTGGTGGTAGCGGCACGGAAGGAAGGCAGTCCGTTGAGCAAGCTGCCGGCAGTTTGGGTGGAGAAATAGCTGAGGAGGTGGATGCTGTGAACCAGCTTGGCTTACAAAGCAAGGCCCACCCGCCATCACCACGTCAGCCAGCAGGAACAGGTCCTTCAGAATGGACAGTAAGTCCACTGCTCCCTTCAATTTCCTACTACCATTTTCTGGAGATGATTTCTAGAAACTAGATGAATAACTATGAAAATATTTTCTTTTTCTTTTTTTCTTTTAGATGAATTCTTCTAAAGGTAACGTCCAATTGTTCTCTACAATTTATGATTTCAGAAAAATCATCAGAAAGTACAATTTTGATGCATAGTTTGAAATTCATATACAAATAAAACTTGTACATTTTGAGTTTGGCATTCCATTTGTATGGTTACATTCACCAATGCTATAGTTGAGATTTTTTATAAATTTGTAAAGGAAAATTTTAAAATTCTTTCTAAATTTGATTACAACCAATATTTTTTCATGTTTAGAATAAAAGTTATTAAAATGGATTTGGAAAACATTATATTTACATGTTGTTTTTTTCCTAATTTTTTTGTTATTTAGATCAGTGACCATTTCCATAGAAATCCACTTTTGAACTATAATGAATGCAATTTTGGCTTGGTCCACCACTTGAGAATTACTAGTATAATTTTAACAAAATATATACTCTACTATCAACAAATCAAATCATTAGAAAAGACGTAAACTCAATAAAGTATCTCCACAAATTAGGATGACTTTCATTCAAGTAGTAATTAGAATGAAGCTTGTGTTTGGATATGTTTGTTGTCATAAAATTGAACGTTGAAGCACTTTTGGGTTTAGGAGTTCTCATTGCATTATAAAAAATCCTTGGGGACATGTGGAATTCCATTTTCTTGGGGTCAAAAACAAGCAAAAATACTCATATCACATATGCAATTACCTAAATGGATTATGGAAATTCCTCTATCTCTCTTGGTTCTAATGTAGAACCTCTAAATGCCCAATGCACCTAATTCTGGTGTCAATAATACTTTAAAGTCAAATAAAACCTAACCATGTTGTTGTTTTTAATAATTAATTTTTTTATTTATTATTTTTGAAGTCCATTTTTAGCATCAAAAATCCAGTTTTTAAAATGATTGATTATGGTTTTTCTATTCAAAGGTGTGTGCAAAGGTGTCCATTGCAATTTTGACTTTTTGTAATGTTGAGGGTTCTTAAAAATGAGCCTCAAATACATTAGAACTTGGAAAAAAATCACATTAGAAATTCATTTTTAAGAATTGTACAGTACATGTTGAGAAGTCATGAATTGATTGGTGTTATGCACATTAGGCCCTTCATCCTCATATTTTATTTGGTAACCAAATTTTTAGATTTGACATGTGAAAAGAGGATTGGAAGAATGCAAATTACTTTTGCAATTTTAACACTCTCATGATCCAACATAATAATGTTTCAATCCAGAAGTGATCTTGTTGTGTTTGTTTTTTCTATGTGATCTCCAGCATGTGTAATTTGAATTTCTACGGTTAAAATTCAAATATAGTTGATAAACCCTATCAAAATGTTGCCTTTCTATTTAATTTCAAAAGAATTCCTAGAAGCTCAAAACAGGCCTTATGTATTCAAGGGATAACATGATGGTGTGGAACTCAATTACAACATGAGTGCAATGTGGAAAGAAAAAACCATTCCTCTGCCTGTGAAGTTCATATTTCAATAAAATGAAGAAAATATTGTCCTCATTATCATTTCAGATTGCATTGTACAATGCGGTTCATGAACTAAATGTCATTAGTATAAAAAATATTTGTATGAAGTTGAGGTCCATTATGAATACAAAGAGTAAGTTGATATATACAGCAATGATGATTCATAGATGGAGCTTCATCTTAAAAAAAAAATTAACATACCATCATAAGGCCACTTGTAGCATTACGTATACAAACAATATTGGAACTATGTATGTCATAGAGCATGTTCAAGAAAAGTATGTTTTTCTATGTACTTTGAACACTGCCAATTTTGAAGTGTATAAGGGTTTAGCTTCTCAATTGTTATGGTTTTGTTTCTCAATTCCACCAGCTAACAATGAACTATTTGGTGGTGCTCTCCAGATAGTGTGGCCGATCATGATGGTCAATCACCTCGCGGGATGTTTGAGCAATATTATAGTAACAGTGATACTGATTTACCAGAGTTTCACTTTAGTGATGACGACGACGACAACAACGACTTGGATGACCATGACAATGTCAAATACATTTATCGGGAGGAGTCGTGGAATCAAAATTTCATGACTTATGATCCAGAGCGTATTCAATTCATTGGTGCACCTTCTTCCAATGTTTTATGGCAATATTTTCCCACTTTCCTACAATTATTTCAGGTGTTTTGGCCTTTCAATGTTATGCGGGACATAGTCATGGAGACTAATCGATATGCCACAGTTGTTGATGAGCATGGAAAAACTAAGGGGGGACCATCTTGGACACCATGCTCAGTGAAAGAGTTACAAGTGTTTATTGCAATCATTTTGTACATGGGAATGAAGCGCCAACCAAACATTAAAACATATTGGTATAAGAAGGGTTCAATATTCCATTGTGCAACAATTTCAAGCCTTATGTCCCGAGGCCGATTTATTTTATTGACAAGGTGTTTGCATCTAACAAATCCATCAAAATATGTGCATGACAAGGCCCTCCCAGGATATGATAAAATGGGGCAATTGAGGTGGCTACTCAATGAAATTCGAGATACTTGTCAAAGGTCTTGGAAGGTTGGAAAGTTCGGTACCATTGACGAGATGATGATCAGATATAAAGGCACATACTGTCCCGCGAGGCAGTACATGCCGCAGAAGCCACAAAAATGGGGAATCAAAGTATGGTGTCTGGCGGATTCGGTCTCTAAATTTGTATCAAATTTTGAGGTTTATTGTGGTAAGGATCCAGCTATAGCAAATGAGGCATTGCTACCACGTGGGCAAGCTAGATTGGCACACAATGTTGTGTTGCGCTTACTAACATCAAATGAAGGTCGAGGTCATGTAATAGCCATGGACAATTTTTTTTCTAGCATACCTTTATTCAAGGATTTATTAGACAAGGGAATATATGCGACTGGGACCGTGAGAGCAAATAGAATTGGTCTCCCATTGGTTTTGAAAAACATAAAAGATTTTGCTAAAAGTGCACAGGGCACTTTAGAATGGCGAATGCATGAGTCAAGGTCTATCAGTGCTATAGTATGGAAGGATAAGAGGCCAGTGCTCATTATTTCGACTCATATGGTACTTTTGCAATTCCCTTGCCAGTTTCCTGTTGCCAATGTGCCCCGTCGGAATGGTGCAATACGGGAAAACATTCTCACATCGCCTATTCACCTTGAGTATACTACGCATATGCGAGGCGTAGATGTGGCAGACCAACTTCGTGCATCTTATACTTGTCAGACCCGGTCCCACAAGTGGTAGCCTCGGGGTTTTTTTTTTTTGATTGACACAACAATTGTCAATATGTACATCATTTACCTTGATAAGTGCAAGAATAGAGACCCTCCACGTCGACCTATGAAACATTTGCAATTTAGAACCCAACTATGTGAGGCTCTTACTCAGAACTGGAACTTGAGATCACGTTTACCAGATCCAGTGCCACACCGAAAAGTTTGTTATCCCGCAAGTAGTTCCATGAGGGGCCCGTGTGTTGTATGTAATGATGGCTCACGTCCAGTGAAGCGTCCAAAAACATATTGTCCATCATGTGACAATAAGTTCATGTGTTGGCGTTCGGGGTGCTTCCAGAGATACCATGAAAATCTTCACTAATGCAGCATATGTGAATGTGAGTTCATATGATTAAATTTTATCTCATAACCTTGTTAGACATTTATTTGTGAGCATATTTTTATGGTGTTCAATGTAATATTGTAGGAGAAGGTGGAGAAGCAATCATTCAATAAAGAGATTTATGACATACAAAAAAGTAATACTAACAATTTTTTGAGCTTATCTAAGTATTTCCACAATTTATTCACTTACTTAGTAGTGTAGTAATTAGGTGCTACTTACTGTGTAAACGCTAAATGAAAATTATAGATGGCCTTCTTGTTGTGCAGATTGTAACCGTGTGGAAAAAAAGCAACGCTGCAACATGGTAGCATGCTGGATGACAAAACATTTGGATGGAGAGGAGAAATTGGAAAGCACTAGGGAGCTTCCACGAGGGAGCGTCGGCTTCAAAAGGGAGCAGCAGGGCCAGCGTCAAGTCAGGCGGCATCTGACTCTGCCTACTCCACCCCACCCCCGTGCTTTTGGCCGGAAGGGCTGGGTGGATGAGGGGTAGCTTCTGACATTGCTATCCCCCCAGTGCTTGCCATCCCTCCCATGGACAGGGAGGATGGAAGGGCCCAGGCATACACAAGCACCCCCGTCATTTGAAGCAGCCCAAGAAAAAATGAGGGTGTGCATTGGTTTCAATTGGGTTTTTTTGGCAAAAATGTTTTTTTTTTCAATTTTTTTGGTCCTATATTGTAGCTTAATGACATATCTTTGTATTGACCGTTTGGATTTCTATAATTCAAAATTTTATAATATACAAAAAAAAAACTAATTTGGCCTAGTGCATGTGCATATTTTAGTACCTTGTAGCAATGCAGGAATTTTTTCTATGTGTTCTACCCCTCCATTTCATTCTAAAATCGTCCGACACATACCTAACATGCTGTACTACATGGAGGAATTATAACTCAACTTTGTGCAGAGCAAGTTTTTTACAATAAGAGTGGTCAAAGAGAAGTACAAGTTTCGGGCATGAAGGAAAAAAACTTTCTCCTTTTGTTCTGATGTTAATATCTCACTCCATTTCAACTGAAATAGGCTGATTTTTTTTTCACACACACCTCTTGCAGTCAAAGACTAGATCCTACGGTTAAATCACTGTAAAAAATCACTTTGCCTACCTTTTAGCTTAATCCCCCCAAAATGGCAGTTTTGACTACGTTTCTGTCAAAACATAGTCATGGTCCTTTAGGGGTTAAAATGAGCATATTGGATACACTTTTTTTTGTTTATAGGACAACCTGTAGACCATGTTGGAAAGATCACTTCAAAAATATATAACTAAATCACACTTTGTCTAAAAAATAAAATTTCAATTGCTCTCACTATTTTTCAAACTTATATTTGTGTGGAAAAAAATTTGAAAAATTTCAACAATGGCATGAGGACAGACTTCAAATTCTGACCGTTTTACCTTACATGCTTGAAAATTTTCAGATCATTTGGAACTGTAAAACATATAGGAAAAAAATAGTAAGTAGAAAGAGGTAGAAAATGTTCAAAACACTAAAGTGTTAAGAATTTAAATATGGACTTGAAAAATGCCAATCCCAACATTGATAATGTTGTAATAAACAAACTACACCCAATGTTTTTATTCTTTTTCAAAATATTGAAAATTGACTTAAATAAAGGACTTGAAAGTTTATCTTAGAGTAGAGATTCTATAACTACCCTCAAACTAAAACTCCTCATAACTTTCATTTCATTAATCAAAATGGAATGATTCAAAGCTTCCCAAGTATATATAAATCTAAAGAACCAATTTCTAGTTTTTTGTTTCTTTTTAAAGTGATTTTTAAAGAAGTTTTTTTAGCTGCCCAGGCTACCTGCCAACCAATGAAAATGACATATCATGCAATAACTTTTTTATCACGTAGTCAAAAGTTAGAAAATTATTGGGCCTTAAAGCTACTCCTGGAGCACATCTTGTATGAAAATTTCAAAGAAAAAAATAAAAATTCCTATCGTAGTGAGTTGCCCAAAATCACTATGTTGTCAAAAAATAGTGTTTGGTCCTTTAGGGGTTAACCTTATGAATTCATTTATTTTAAATTGTGAAAATTGAGTTCATAAATGAATCCTACAAGTGTTACTAATTTTTTCAAGAAGATGCTATGGTTGCTTGAAAAACAAGATTGTCCATAATTTGCACACAACAAGTCCAAATGGAATGAAATCAAAGATTTTGATGTAGATAATAATACAATCTACAAGAAACAAACTTTTAAATTTTTATGGGACTTTTTTTTTGCCCACTGAACTAAAATTTGAACTTATTGTACCATAACTTTTGCTCCTCGGAACAAACCGGAATAAAAATTATACTCTCCCAAAGCTAATGAATTTTTCTATCTTCACAAAAAAATTTCAAAAAAATTTCAGAAAATCACAACAAATATTGAGATTGTAAGAGCTTGCCCAAAATCCATTTTTTTGCTTGAGGTTGTTGAGAGGACAATGGGAATTTAGGGGATGACAAAAATAATCATGCAATTTACCATTGTCTTAATAATGGGGACATACTTGATTAGTGGGTTGCATTTAATACATTTGACACGGTGAATTACACAAGGACAAACTTTGATGGTAAGCTAATCAATAGGATCCATATTATTCTTCCAATGACATGAAATTAAAGTGGACATACAAAGTAGGCCATGTAGGATAAATTCCATCTTTTGCATTGGAGTTGTAAAAATATTGCCCCTTATTTTGTGCTTGGTTAATTATGTGTTCATCATTTCTTCCTAAGTAATTAGGGTCCTCTCATTCCAAATATGAATTCCAAATTTTCAAATTTTATTATGGGTAGAAAATACAAATTAATGTATTCTTCCAAATGTGTTAATTGTGCAATGTTGGTGGGGACAAAAATTATCCTTTTAACAAATAGAAATGCTCTAGTGAACTCAAAATATAAATAATCCATCTATTTTTGCTTGTGTATCAAGAGCATGATTATATTGCATGTATAGGGCAACAAAATGGTGTTGTGGAGGGTATTCTTTTGATTTGGTGAGCCTTTATAGATTAGATAATTGCAAAGCAAGCCAAGTTATAAAAAATAATTGCTTGTTAGGACCTACCAAGCCATGGCCAATGAGGTTGATACTGAACTGTGATTATTTTTGATGATTTGTCCTACTTTGGAATTATTGAATATGATCTCAATGTAGCCGTTTGACTTCTTTAATTGCTTAACTGATCAAAATATGCTACAATGGCAAAACTCTCTTACATTGAAATTATATTAAGTGGATCCGCACTCATTAAGTTAATATTGGTTGGTAATGGTAGAGATTTCTCTCAAATTTTTCTCAATGCCAAACTAATGAAATTTCTACTTCATATGCACCCTATTGAAAATTTGCACAAGCAAGCAATGAGCATTATCACTCTTAATTTGCCTCTCTTCAATGAATCAAGACATGCCACGCCGGCAAAACTTTCCTGCATTTGATATTATGTTTCTAAAATAGTGAGGATGGAGACTATTGTCGCCTTATAGTAGCTACAGTGACTAACTCTAAGTTATTACCATAAATTTTCAAGGTGGTCAAGTCCCTTTACAAGAAAAAAGTCCATTAACACTGGAATGCTGCCGGTGCCATTATGTGGCACCTGGATGACAATTCAATGAGTTATAAACCTATTGGAAGCATTTTTTCATCCCCGGTTTTTTTGTTGACCTTTCATGTTGGGTTATGAAGTGAGTTTACACTCTTGCCAATGTTTCTCTTTACATAAATGGGAAGGTAGTAAAAAAACAGATCACAAAATATGTTGTTTTAGTGTATTTTGGAAAGTTGTTGCTCCATGCTCTAAATCTAAAATTTCTTCACAAAAATGATAAGTTTTGAGTTTGAGCCCAACTAACAAAACAAAGGTCATCTACTCTAGTTTCTACTACAGTTTGAATTTTGAAAAAATTCCTAATGACTGAATATTTTATTGTAATTTGAACTTTGGATGTATTTTCAATGTCTAATGAATTCTAATTTATAGAATGACATGGAAATTGAGTTTACATGATGATGTTTTTAATTGTAATATACACCCATAGTGATATTTTCAAATTTTTTGAAGCACTTTTCTATTTGATGTGATTTTTCTTCACTTTTTTCTTCAAAAATTATCCAAAAATTAAATTTCCATGAAAAAATCTAAATTTTTTTGTGAAGTAAAGAAGAAATGTAATTTCATCTATGAAAAATAAATACGAAAATTTTCGTACATATCTAGTTGCAGAATGGCAGCAAACTGAGTGATGGGCAGTGAGGCTTGAAATCAGTGGTCATGGGTCCATCATTTAGGGGCTAATTTTCATGTTCTCTTCCTTGTGCTCTATTTGTAGAAGCCAGGGCAGGTTCGGAGGCATCTGCCAACTTACTTAGTTTTCTCGCGGGGTCTGGAAAGCTGGGCAATTCGGCAAGTCTTATTACGAACCTAGCTTGGACTGCCCAGCAATGACTGAAGCCAGAGAAACACAGGACCAAGGCCAAGGCCTTTTTTTACCAAAAAAACACTTAAAACTGCCATTTCTACAGCAAAGAGTAAAAAATTTGAAAAATGTCTTTTGAGCACATCTAACTGTAGGATATTACACTTAACTAGTATGAGAATGTGTGGAAAAAATTTCAGAATTTTTGACCGCACAGATTGCAAGATATCTGCGTTTAAAGTGGAAAAAGCAAGTTTTTCAGCACATAAGAGTTATTCGTAAAGTAAACCCGAGTTTAGAGGTAAAATTGGGGTTTGAACCCCTGCTTTATGTAAAAAAGCAGGTGAAAAAGTAAAAAGCTCGCACAATCAACACTAGCAAAACAAAACTTGGGACCAAACTTTCTTTCGCATCGAAATGGTGCCTAAAAAAGTTTGGACCTGAGTTTACCTGTCACAGAAATTGTACATTGACAATTTGTGAGAATGGAGGGTGGAGAGGTTGTTTTTATAATGAAATCCACTGTTCTTTATGAACTCTCAAAGGATATGGGTTTATTTTAAGATTGAGCTCCTCCAAGCTCTTACAAGTTACTTACAACTCCAACCATTTACATATCCCATATGGGTTGCTTTACCTCCTTTCACCAGTTTGTATAAGAGCTTGTTTAAAACTGGATACCAAACTAGGGACGACTTTACGAATAACTCTATTGCCGATCTAGATTCTTTGACTTTAAACCTTCTTAAATTAAAAAATTTGTACTACAAAGTTTTGAGCTTTAAATCTTTAATGTGGGGAGTTGAATTGAGAGTCCAGGGGAAAACAAAAACATTCAAAAAAACATAATTTTTATTCTTTAACCCCTAAAGGACCAACATGCGTTTTTTGGCAATATAGAAAATTTGGTGAGGTACCTGTGACTAGAGATTTTCATAATTTTAGCTGAAATTGTAATAGAAGTTGTGCGCAAGGAATATCTTTCATATGCACTAAATTTCATGACATTTGGAAATACTAGTCATAAATTATGGCCTAGTATGTTATTATTTTCCTCGGCCGGGCAGTCTGGTCAGATCAGAAAAAAAAACTTTTTTCAGAAAAAAAAAATTGAAATTGGTTTCCTAGAGTTATATATATGTGGAAAGCTTTTAATCATTCCATTTTGACCAATGAATCAAAAGTTATGAAGAGTTTTAGTTTGCGGGCAGTTACGGAATCTCTACTCTAAAATAAACTTTGAAGTCCTTTATCTTACTCAATTTTCAATATTTTTTGAAAAAAATAAAATCTTAGGATGTAGATTGTTTATTACAACATTTCAACCCAATTCCATACCTAAATTCTTAACAAATTTGTATTTTGAATCATTCTCTACTTACTATTTTTTTCCTATATGTTGTACAATTCCAAATGATGTGAAATTTTTTAAGGATGTAGTTAACTTGTCTAGGAAAAAGAATTCCAAGAAGCACCCCATTTTGGACATTTTTTCATAGAAAAGTGAGCTGCTGAAGTGCAGCTGCCCGATTTTTTGCAGGGTCAAAAAAATGATTTCAGTGATTTTGAATGCTTATATCTTGCAATCCACGCAGTGGAAATTTTTGAAATTTTTACCACGTGTTTTCAAGTCACCATACTACAAGATCCTATAGTTACATGTGTCAAAAAACGTTTGTTTACAAAAAATTGGTAATTGTACTAAAAATAGCAATTTTTGAGTTTTTGGGTGAAAACATAGTCATGAACTTTAGGGGCTAAGAAATTATTAAGTAGAAGTCGGCATGAGATAGAAGAAAAATCTAAATTATTAATGTCTCTAAAACGAAATTAAAATGCACTAATCCCAATGGTGAGATTGTTCTAAGAAGCATAATAAATTGTGTGGAATTTTTCTTTTTTAAATTGTAAAAATTGCATTAAGAAATGAATTTTACAAGTTATTTTTTCAAGGAGATGCTCTAATTGCCCCCAAAATAAGATTGTCCATAACTTTCTTATGACAAATTCAAATGGAATGAATAAAAGCTTTCCATGTAGACAAAAATATAATATATGAGGAAAAAATAAAAATAAAAATTTTAGAATTTTATTTTGCTGCCCCTTGTCCCTTGTTTTGAGCTTATTTGCACATAACTTTGTTCTTGGGCACCGGTTGAAAAAAATATATATTTCCATGAAGCTAATCCATTTTTCTATGTTCGAAAAAAATTTCAAAAAATCAGGACAAAAATTCAGCCCGTAGGTACCTACCCAAAATCCTGTTTGTCCCTCGAAGGGACAGTGGTCCTTTAGGGACTAACCCTTGAACACTTGGTCACTGATTGTAAAAATCATCCCCTTTGGCAATGTATGACATCTCTTTAAAAAAATCAAAAGTACTCACTGGAGGTTGAACTAAGCTACTATGCATTATTTTTCCTTTTCACACAAATTTTGGTGGATGAATAGTTGCACTTCTATTCTACACAAAAAGATTCTTTGTCTAACATCAACTGAAAAAACAGCTGAAGCATCGATTAACCCTTAAAAGACAAAGGGATAACCTTGGAAATCATCCCTTTTCATTACCATAAATCATTGACTTAAGAAATAGCAAAAGCACTCATTGGAAGTCAAACTACTATAGAAGACCTCCCCTTGTGACAACAAAATTCCAAGGATGAATAGTTGCACTTCTGTCCTACTACAATGATATCTTGACATCCATAGGACGTTTGGCGTCCTTGTCGACATTCAAGGGTTAAGGGTTAAATAGAATCGCTTGCAGGGTCATACTAACAGTGCTAGTGGCAACTGTAGAGGTCTTCTTCATGCTACCAACATCGTCATCGCTGAACTTTTCGTGGACTCTAGTGTTGGACCATCTTAGAATTCATTGAAAACTTTACTGCAACTGCAACATAGATGTTGTCGAAGCGACGATTTTGCTTTCTTCAGAATTGCACCTTCAGAGAGCCATCACAGTTCTGTTCATTAAATCAGGTGTGAGCTGTGAACTGAACCAATCAAAGTTGAAGTAGTACTACACTCACTGTAGCAATTTCCGCCAAAATGAAACTTGGTGGTGATGCGAATTTTCGAGGTGACGATAAATTTTACCACCCACACTGATAGACAAATCATTGTAGCTGTGGTAGAAAATTTAATTTCGACAATTACCGGTAGCTGTGGTCAACAACTTGAAATGGTCCATTGCAAACTGCAAAGGTTGTGCTTGAGTCGAGTGACTTGTGGTCTTCATGACCCATAAGATGTGGCCCACCTGTGAAGATACCTGCAGGCCATTTTTGAATTGTCGGTACAGAAAGTACTGAAATGCGGTGTAATCGATTACCAAATTGCAGTAGAATGCGGGGGATTCTCTGGGCTCTAGTCGGGCAGAGAGCCCTGAACTGGAAGTCGGTAGTCGTCTGGGCTGCTTGATAGGGTTCGTGTCGCTTGCGCATGGCGTTGGATTGTTAGATTGTTTGGAGTGGCAATGGAGCGCAAGCTTGGTGTTTGGAAATGACGTTGTTCGTGCAAGTGAGGCATGTGTGGACGGCGATTGTTTTGAATTTTCGTGTTCGGTGCTGTTGCGTTTACTTTGGCCCTCGCTATGGACTGGCTTCGAGACCGTTGGTTGCGTAAAACCCCTGCGGATGCCGGGACTGCCACGAGTGGTGGGCAACAGCGCCCCAACGGCCGAAGTAAGCAATTTTTTTCCCACTTATTTGTAACCACTCGACAATCCTATCAAATTCCCCCCTTCTGTCTGGTTTTAGCGTCTTCTTTTGCGCAGGACTATTTGGAGCACTAATCTGTTCACCTGCTTTTCCTGTAGAGAAATCTGGTTCAAAGTATACCTCACTGGGTGTGGATGTCTGGTGCTGTAGACGCCAGCACCAGGTTCTTGTGACCTATATTCGATATGCTCTCCAAAATCGGGGACCATTGGACGAACTTCCTCTGTCATATTGGATCGATGGCGCTCAGAATCGTTGGGAACCAGCTGCGACGATGCAAGTGACGCCAGCGTTGAAACGTGTGCTGGCGCGCGCGAAAAGCCTAAGTGAAGATTGTTGCCGGAAGTTGCCTCCGCTGCAGGCGGCTCTTCGACATGCCGAGCGGTCCGAAGCATTTGTCGATATTTTGAAAGAAATTCACTGGTGCACGTCGGTGGTGTTCCATAACATGGTGTGCAGGAAACTCGAGTCGGATTCGGCGGCGCTGAAAGATTTTCCTTGGCAAGCCCAGCTTGGGTACCATGAGCACATTTCTGCTGGAGAAAGCAGCGGAAGAAGATTGGCAGCAGCTAATGGGAGAGCTGGAGAATTGGCAGCGGGATCACTCTTGCAGTGCTCAAGATTGTGGCAATATGCATTTGCACAAAAAACCATCTCATTGTCTTGCTGGCCCAAAGCATAGAGGACTTTCCCCCGAGGAGTTGAAGGGGGAGCAGAAACACAAATCCTTGTTACGGAGTTTTGACCAAGAAGTTGTGAAGCACGGTCGGCCACTAGGCTCAGGTTCATTTGGTCAGGTTGGAGAAGTAACGTGGTTGGGATTCAATTACGCTCATAAAATTTTTAATGACGCCGGGCTTCCTACTTTACGAGCTGAGGCCGATGCATTGGTGAAAATGAATCACCCACATATCGTCAAAGTATTTGCGCTCTCTAAGAACTCCCTTCTCATGGATCTAATGGCTATGGATTTACACAAGTTCATCAAAAGCCGAATGGAGGGAGGAGCTAGGGTTCAGCCTTTTTCTCTTCCTGCCGCCATCGACTTGATGCTCCAGGTTGCGGATGCTGTGAGCTACATCCACTCTCATCAGATGGCCCATCGCGACCTCAAGTCCATGAACATCCTTGTGAACCCAGTGTCGAGTGTTGCTGCGGATGATGGATTTGTGTTTGCGAAGATTACCGATTTCGGGCTGGTCAAGACCAAGCGAGAAATAACTCGGTACTCTCACTTGACTCACGATGTAGGTACGAGGAAGTACATGGCACCTGAGATATTCGGTGCAAACATCGAGGACGATCATCTGGAAGATGCGTTTCCCATGAAAGCTGATGTTTACAGCTTTGGACTTGTGTGTTTCGAAATCTTGTCAGGAGAGGAGCCTTTTAGGGATGTGCGACTGACTGATTTGTACTCGAAGCTGACAGCCCCCTTTCCTTTGCGGCCACGCCTTCCTTCCAGCTGCCCTGCTAACTTGGCTTCCCTGGTTTGTGCGTGTTGGGATGCCGATCCTCGGGAGCGACCTGCATTTGCGGATGTTTGTCGAGTGTTGAGGTATCTGAAAGGGCTACAACTACTGACTGGTATGTGTTATTACTCTATCTGTACTCCCAATCCATGTTATTTCCTCCCGAAGCCTATTTTGTGGTTGATTCCACTTTCTGTCTACCGCCAATGCAGGAGTCCATGAAAGCAAGTGTTTGCCGATCGATCGGGTGTGGCCTTTTGGGAGATTGACGAATGTGCAGGTAAGATTCTGTAGGGCAAACTGATGCTGCACGTCCTTCATTGGGTGTGGAGGGACTATTGTTTAATGAGTTATAATGCAATACCACTTCACACGATTCCTTTGTTCAATTGCGGCGTAATCTAGGTCCAGCTCCATGAGGTTGCGTCAAATAAACCAGTTCCTAAAGTTTTGTTCTGACAATTTCAGTCACCGGGGAATTGGCGGCTGGATTTCACAGAAGCAGGGCCCCGGGAATGATCACGGTGGAAATCTTCGGCGTAGCAGTGGCCCAGTGGGTGATATTAGGGCTTTCAAAATTCATTTCAGACACCAAAAGAAAGTTTCACTTGTAGGATTTTCTTTCTGTGTCGGAGAGGAGCTTCTGGGTGATGTAAGAACTGTAGGAGGGGGTAGACCGAGCAGTGACTGGGTGAGCACTTCCTTCACCCTGCAAACTCAACTTCGCTCAGAGGCCCACCTTGGTTCAGGCCTGTTCAAATGTACCGTTTCTAAAGAGATTCCCCTTTCGTCTGATTTCTCCGCCTCACAGGTGAAAGACTGCATATTGTGAGTTACGGTGATTTGTTTTGCTCTGTGCGCAGATCAGGTTCGACCACCCCAGAGAATATCTCGTGCAAGTGGAGGGATCAGAATACGTTCGCTCTCGTGTGACGTCTATTCTCTTGGAGTTTCTGTGATACGCGACAACATTGTTGGTTGCTTACGGAATTTTTTGGATGAGGAAGATCAATCCGTTTGACTTCTGTTTCGAGTCCAGCAAACTTAATTACTTGGCCTCTCAGCTAATTGTGGGCCTTTGTTGAGGCTCACGCCTTTCGGAGGATTTTTTATTTTCTCTTTGGACTGGACTCTGAATCAAGGTTGCCAGATTTCAGATCATTGAATGCACATGATCACTTCCATACGTGGTGGTGGTTCTCAATATTTGTTTGGGGACTTTTCCAACAATGAAGTATCAAATTGTTCCTCCTTGTTTTAGATTTTTGACATTTCAGTGTCGGAAGAAATGCAATGGGTAGATATTTGAGTCTTGGTTAAAAAATTTGTTCAAAAGAATTTGCCAAAGAGGGAAATTACACTCACTTTGAGTTGTCTTCCCTCTAAATTGAGGTTTTGGTCTTTGATTTGCAAAGTGGGGTCTCCCCCCTAAATGCATTGTTAGGTGGATAATGAGTGTTTGAAAATTGCCCTTCATCAAATTAACGTTCTTTGAGGGAGCTCCAAGAAAAAACATTTAACACATCAATGCAAAGAAGGATAGTTCTTCATGATGCAATGGCATAGATATTTTGAAGGAATCACATTGATTTTCAATGATTTTCTCAAAATTTTAGTATAAATACTTAGAATGAACAACAATACATTTTTAATTGCTCCAAGTGACCATGACTCTATAGTGTTACCACATATTACAGTATGAAATTTAGGTCTCATATTATTGCACTTAGTTGGGCATTAACTTCTATTGGCTAGTGTAGCAAGCTAGTGACAACTATTGTATTTAGAGAATTTCATTTGCTACAAGAAAATAAGTCTTAACCCCTAAAGGCCCGTTTGTCCCACAATTTGGGTCCGGGTAGGTTCTTGTGACCTCAATTTGTAGAGAATTTTTTTGGGATATTTTGAGGTTGTGCGGTTCTGCGAGAGCTTTGTGGATATAATTTTTATTTCAATTGGTGCCCGGGAGAAAAAGTTATGTCAAAAATAGAGTTTGGCGGGCAGCACAAAAAAATCACAGAAAGTCAAAATAAATTTCTTAAATATTTTTTTCAAAATCTATGTCTTTTTGTCTACATTTGAAGCTTTGATTCATTCTATTTGGACTAATAATGAAAAAGTTATGGACAATCTTAGTTTTTCGGGCAATCTAAGCATCTTCTTGAAAAAATAACTTTTAGGATTCATTTTTGAGTGCAATTTTTACAATTTTCAGAAAAAAATTGTTAGACAAGGTTGAATTTGCTTGCTAGAACAATCTCACCGTTGGGATTATGGTATTTCAATTTTGTCTTAGAGCTATTAATGATTTAGTTATTCCTTCAATCTTGAACCTACTTTCACTTAACAATTTTTTAATGAATACAAATTTAGTGTTTTTTTCTTGAATTTTTTTTCCCTAGATTCTCAACTGAAGTATTCAACATATAAACTTCGAAAATCAAAATCAACAATACAAAAAATTTAAGTTAAATAGGTTCAAAGCCCAAAAATCTAATCAAGCAAGGTGCAAAAAAATTTGTTTTCTTCACTTTGAATGCAAAGATCTTGCAATCTATTTGGTCAAAGTTTCTGAAATTTCTTGCACACATTCTCATACTAGTCTAGTATAAGATCCTACGATTAGATATAAAAAATAATTTTTTTTTATAGTTTTTTGCTCTTTGCAATAGAAGTGGCAGTTTTGAGTGTGTTTTGATGGAGAAAAGGCCTCGGGGCTTTAGGGGTTAATGAATGGCTTTGTAATACACTCTAGTTTAATATATGCTTGAAAAAATAATGTGAAACACTTGGTGGTGGAGCATGTGATTTAATTCAATATAATACACAAAAACTTCATAACATTGTTGAATTGGTGAATGTTGGAGGGCTTTTCTTTTGCTTTGTGAATGAAGGACCCCACACAAAAAATTATTCTTGATAGGCTCAATGAGAGTAGCTCATAGATGTAAGTTAAAAGATTTATTTTGACGTGAATAAGAGGGAAAGAATTATTCTTGATAGGCTCAATGAGAGTAGCTCATAGATGTAAGTTAAAAGATTTATTTTGACGTGAATGAGAGGGAAAGAAGGAGATGGTCATACAATCTTGATTTTATAAATCAATTTGCTTGTCCTTAACCTCTAAAGGACTAAAGAGTCTATTTAGAAATTTTAAGGATTAGGGCACGCTCTATTAATTTCATAATTTGGAATTTTTGCATGAATATTTTAGGATGGAGGCTAACTATCCTAATCTACATATGAAGCTTTGTTTCACATTATTTGAATAAATGTTGCAAAATTAGAAAGAAAAATTGATTTCAATAGCAAACTTGGTAGCTAAAAATAGATTCTAAAAAAGATGAAATAACTTTATTGAATTTTTTAGATTGACACCTACTCAAGAAAAATTGATCCATTTAGTTTCAAATAATAAAAAGTTATGAGAAGTTTTAGTTATAAGAAGTAATTCTCTTTGTTTACTTTTTGCAAACCTGTTATTTTCTTTGGCTTAAAAGTTGTAGTTCAAATTGAAAAGTTGGTTTAATTTTATAAAGTTCTACTTAAAATTGAAATTGCCTTCTAACCTACTTATGATTAGTCAAATCAATTTACATAACAATAATCATAATCCATACCCCTTAACAAATGATATTCTCATCTATAGTGATTATTATGACCCTACCTCATACAAGATGAAGTCTAAAACTAAAAGTTCATTTTGCATTGTTCAATTCATTTTAGTACAAAAGTACAAATATTTTGAAATTACCACTCCAATTTGTTCTCTAACAAAAATCCTTTAAATTTCCATGAAGATTGCAGTATGATTTTAAGATTTTGGAAATATATGCATTTAGAAAATAGATTATAATTAAAACGCCAACATCACAAAAAGAAAATTAACAAAGCTCAAATGGATGTAATTGTTAAAAATTGATTAAAATCATGACTGTTTAGTTAGTCTTGTTTTTGGTAGAAAACCTCTACACATTATTGCAATTCCTTACTCAAGTTCGTGAATGCAAGGGTAAAATTATTAGTGAGAAACAAATGTTAACATTCGAAATGGATGCACAAAATGCCAACTGGCAAAATGCCAAATGGTTTCGCACTTGATTCTCATCAGCATTGAGGTTACTTGTGCTAAAGGATACAAGACTCTAAAAACCTTCATGCAAATCAAAAGGCACTGATCATTTGACCAATTAAAAGAGGTTTTAGCTTATTGATGTTCAACCACACAGGCAAGGTGAAACATTGAAACCTCCCAAAGAAGATTCTTTGCTACACGCAAACCTCCGTTTAAAACCACCTTCCTACGATGACATTCTAGCCGATGTCCTGCACATTTGTCACACTGCCATTCACTGCAGCATCTCTGTTACCACACATTCAAACTGTGTCCTCGTCAACTTTTTCGGGACCCCAGGCAGTCTGATTAAGAGGCCAGGGTGAAATCTAGATATCCTCTCCACACAAAATGAAAAAGTTGCCATGACTGGGAGGGAAAAAGCTCATCTCTACGAAGATCGTCCTCCCAAGACATGAGCAGGAGGCAGAATCAACCCCCAAAAATGCGATTCGACCAGAGAAACAAAATCTATGCCTGGACAGGGTTCGCAAATGTCTCTCCATGAGTGCTTAGAGCCTAAGCTTTCTCATGTGCGATCAACTAATATACCACCAGATAATTCGATCCTAACTCCATCTCCAATGTGTGGTGCTACTCATCTACAACATATCATTATTATTGCAAAATTCCTACTCCTACTGAAGCAAGCCCATCTCAAATTAATCGCTCAGACATCAAGTTCATGTCTCACTCACAAACGTCAAAGAATCAGAACTCAGAATAGGGAACGAGAAAAACTAAAAAGCGGAAGCAAAAGACTAAGTTAGAAATGGTCAACTGAACCTGCGGTCTTGGAAAGAAGCTTGAGCAAAATCAAGGTCCTTTTGCAGGGAGGAGAAGGACCTGACTGTGGAGGATCTCGTCTCTATAACAGCAGGACCAGGTGGTGCCTCAGCCTGGAAACAAACGGTGATGACAGTGATGTTGTCTTGGGATTTACGCTTCAGAGCCTCTCGCACCAGAGCTTCGGAGCATCGCTCGGGGTCGTTGTGCTTGCGCAACTGGCGACGAGCAAAGATGATGGCCTGATCATCAGTGAAGACGTTCCACAGTCCATCACATGCCAGGAGTAAGAACTCGTCGTCTCCAGAAAGCTCCCAAGTCCGAATCTCAGGCAAGACAATCACAGGCCCTGTCCCGTTGACATTCTTGAGGCCGGGCATGTGCCAGTCGCCTATGGCTCGAGACACTGTCACCTGTCCGTTTACATATCCGTCACTAGTTATTGTGCCCCCTGCTAATTTTATGCGCTCGATTTCACCCTTGTTGTGCACCGTGTTGTCGTCTGTGGACAACCGTACTGCCTGGCCGGTTCTGCACAACACTGCACGGCAGTCGCCTGCATTCGCCACCAGCAAGCTCCTAAAGAAGAATCGCCAGTTTGCTTCGTGTTAAAAAAACAAATCAATTCTTCTTGCTCTAGTTCCGAAAACGAGCCAGAAAAAAAAAATACATTGAAGAAAATTGCCTTACGTAAAAGTCTCCATTCATCAGACAGGAAGGAAGAGGTTCCATTCACACAGGTGAACCTTGAATCTTTCCCTCCAACAATCTAGAAACGTGCACCATCTAAAAGTTTGCAAATTTTTTTTGTGTTAAGCTACAAATCAATTGAAAACTACGAAATGTTGATGGGGTAAGTATTTTCAAACTTAGCACAAATCCAAGCTCACTTGCATGGTCAACAGAGCCTCTAACGTACAGTATGGTTCATGGAGCTTCTACCTTACTTATCATATGTTCTGCATCTTCTAAAAGAAGAATACCCAAAACACCAGACCAGCACAAGACAGCATTCTTGTGCATTCTCGACTTGCCATAAACAGCCGTCATCGTGTTTGTCGCAAATAGCATGAACGATTTCTACAATAGAATTAAAATGTTTCAGGAACTTTTTAGACAACATAGGAAATAGAATCTTTCTTGGGATTCATGGGGAGGTCTCCCTGTGGTTACAGTGATCATGCAGACTGAGGCCTCCCCACGATATACAGGGAAGCCAATATGTGATCATCGTAACCACAAGGAGATCTCCCTATGAATTATAGGAAAATATTTGTCATTGATGCAGACAAAAAGCTCCTGAAACAGTCTAACTCTGACTTCTGAAAACAAAGCAAATTTGCTCACTTGATAACAGCAGGAGCATGGGAGTTTTTCAGACTATGCAAATAATGCAACAATGTACTGAACAGATCTCCAGTTTCTTTTACATTCATCTCAAGTATGAATACCAAGTGGTGAGGACATTCCAAGATTCGTGATTCGATGAAAGACAGTTACCTAGATTGTAGGAGTGCAATAAGGGCAGTGGTTCCTGAGTGGATATTGCTGTTCTGTTGACAAGCTTCCAAGAAGTCCATATCAAGCCTCAGGAACTCCTTTTTGACAGCCTCCTCTACCGAAATGGGGAACAGTGCATCTTGGAGTATGCAATCCATCAGCAGATCTCTTGCAAATGAGGCTGCATCGGCGCCATCGTGTCCGTCAAAGACCTGAGACTCAATAAAACCACATCTGGTCAGATACGTGTCTTCACTCGTAAGACATCCTTAAAATGAAGAACACAGCTACGGAGCGGTATACTCCCGAAATAAGCGTCCACATAGGAACCTCGTGTTTTTATTAATACGAAATTTCGTTGATCATATTGTAAAATGCAAAAATTCATAAGGGTCCAAAAATTATATCATCACAATCAGTGAACACAATCAGTGCAGAACATTGTATGTGTTCATTACAACCTAAATAATATTTAGGCCCAAGAAAGTCTTCATGCAACCTACTCAAAACCAATGAAAAAAACAAGAGTTTCCAATGTGGACACTTATCTCAAGATGGGGGGAGGGAGTAATGCAACTTCCAAAAATAATAAGCATCACAAAAGACCGACATTAGATTGACAAAACTCTTCATGTTAAGCTAATAGGCAATGGATTCATATAGTCCCCATCATGAGTAAATGTTCAAGTAGCACAACTAGTGTTAGCTTAATATTAGTAAGATGGTAATGCCATTCACATTAACTTGATCTAAGATTGGCAACTCTTAAGTCACACTAACTTGACATTCCAACAAAATTAGAATTTACTACTCTTGAATATTCTCTAATAGCTTGGAGATTACAAATTAATTTTAGTGTTTACAAATGGCCAATGTGTAGTGCAATTCAAGCCTCCATACTCGACCTATCCTAGAAACAATAATTTTACTTGTGAAAACAAAACCCAACACTTAAAGAGGCTATGACACGCACCCCATAATATGCACCTCGAGAGTGCAATTGAGGGTGAAGATCATCTATGCAAATCAGGGCATCTTCCAATGTTTGCCTCAGGCCACGGTCAGAGCATCCTCCAGATCGGTATTGCGGCACAAACATATGATTATTCCTCCCTTCAACTGCATTTCCTCGCTCGTTGTCCACCTGAATAAGATCACACCCCTTCCCTTCATTAGAGCCTCTTCAATACAATAGGAAAAGATATACAAGCCACTTCTATCCCAAATAGAAACATATAATTTTTAGTACAATCTATAGTGTAATTTCAAAAACTCTGTTTCACAATCTTCATCCTTTAGTGTTCAACTTGAAGATAGAAGGTAGACTTTAAAAGCTAATAGTTGATCATAGTAACTTTTCAAAGCAAATTATGTAGTTCAAAATTGTAGGGTATGATTTTATCTTTCAATAGTTACATTCTATTGCCTTCTTTAAAACTTCCAAAATGACTTATTTCAACTCTTGTATGATAGATACACTTTTGCTAATGCTTGGATAAAGTACTATTCATCCTCTATTGCATATATTTATTGTTCCATAAAAATGTACCTCTTTGAATCCTCTTTATTCTCCTAGGCATTTCTTTCTTTCCCCATTTACTCAACTATTCTCTTCAACATTCTTGATTGATAGCTTCATGTAAACTTACACAAGGTTCTTATACATAGGATGGTCTTCGAGAATGTAATGGACATGACCACATGTCACAAATCTACTACTACTATAATACACACGACTACATATCAAAATTCTACTACTACAACAAGGATACATTCTTTAGTATTAACTCCAACCAATATGCTCCCATTGTTTTTAACACATGTCTCATTTTCATTGGACTCAAAGAACTTTATACATTTTCAAAACATTGCTTAGGACTAGACCTATCACCAAGGTACTTTGCCAAAAATGGTTCAATTTTTGAACCAATAGATGCATTCTTTGTTTCTCCAGTAATCTCAAAACTCATCCACACAGCCACTTTTTGGCACACGCGTCCTTCAGAGTTAGTCTATTCCCTGATAACAGTTTTGTGTTTTGACCCAAAACCCTAACAAGCTTAAAGGCATAGAGGGTTACAAATGAATACCATTCTGATCACCCTGAAAACATTTCCATAAGAGTATCGCTGCTACAAATTTTCTTCCGAGGCTCTGCTAAACGAGACAACCACACAAGTGAGACATAACGAGACATGAGACAAACACTGCTAAGCATCATTTTGGTAATTCTATGGTAACCTATGAGTGAACCCCAAGTTATGCACGGCCACAACCACCACTACGCCAACTCCGATGATATCCTAGGTTACGCAAAATAAAGACCCAGGCTGCCTTCCTGCGCCCATCAAATCATGAAAATTCTCTATGGACTTCCAAGAATTCACGAAGAAACAAACCCCCATGGCATACTGAGAAGGAGGAAATTTCTTAGTTCGTGGCTCCAACCTCACACAGTTTGCCAATTCCAACTTCTGGGTTTTTTCAAGTCACGAAACATTGGAGACACCCTCGCTCTAAATGGCGTCAAATTTACAGGAACCCTACTGAAAAAGAGAAGGCAACGAACGAAGAAAACAAACCCCAAAACAAGTCTTCGTTAACTAGATTTCGGTCACCGAAGGACTCGGCAGGCGCATAATGGTGAAAGGACTTCCTTGCCAAATTCATAGGAACCTAAACACAGCAGTAGCAACACTCTCTATGCCAATTCATGCATTGGGGAATTCGCCCGCCCACCCTCGCACCAAAACCGGCAGCAGACCTAATCAACTCCGTCAAAAAAGAGAAAAAGAAAAGAAAATCACCACACACGTACCACTCGCAATCGCAGGAGATGACCCAAAAAACAAGATCAATCACACACTTGGTCCCTTCTTTCTTTCCTTCCTTCCTTCAGCTACTTTTACTTTTAAGCTTCGTCTTTCACCAACTTAATCCTGCCCAAAATCACCCCCACGAAACACACACATCCACACACACGCTCTCAATAACAATTAATAACACTAATCCTCATTCCAAGTTCAATCAAAACCCACAACGCATGAAACCCCAACCAACCCCTAGAAGATTGCAAACCTCAAAAAAACACTAAAAAACACTAATGCACTCACTGACGCTGCCCCACTCAACACATCCATGCACACATCCCTACTCAGCTTAACTATTGCAAGGGGGGGGAGAACTGGAAGGGAGAGAGAAAGGGGGTAAATAACAACAAAACAGGCCAGGCGGAGAAACCGATGCACCAGGAGGATACTACTTGTGACTTTGATTGCCTAACAACCAGCAGCAATAGCAGCACCAGCAAACATGCGGATGCCTCAACAACTGACGCTGTCCTTTGGAAAAACGAGGAGCAGAACATGGAAGCATTGAAAACCAAGGAAACGGACGGATTCTTGATTAGAATACACACACAGGTTTCACACATACTTGTTGCAGCACAGACCTACAAAAGCAGGCTTTGCTTGGCAACAGGCAACCCTCACCACCCCCACCATTGATTATTGCAAGAGCCAAAACAATTCTTCTTTTTCACAAACAATCATCTTCTTCTTCTTCTTCTTCTTCTTCTTCTTCTTCTTCTTCTTCTTCTTCTTCTTCTTCTTCTTCTTCTTCTTCTTCTTCTTCTTCTTCTTTTTCTTCTTCTTCTTCTTCTTCTTCTTCTTCTTCTTCTTCTTCTTCTTCTTCTTCTTCTTCTTCTTCTCGTTCTCGTTTCCGTTCTTGTTCTACTTCTAGTTTTACTTCTATCGGTACAGAGAGTGCCTGAGGACCTTGTGTATTTGACGAGCTAGAGCGGAAACTGAATCTTATGAGTTACATCAGGTCTTGGTCCCCTCGGCTATTGCAATTTGGTACTGGTTTCAAGAATCTGGCACTCTGAGAGAAAACTCAGTGTCTTGTCCTTGTGGAGCTTCCTGGCAGGTGGTCATGGATCTATCTTTGCTGGGGTTGGAATATTATTTCTGAATAATGCGGTACAGCAGAAGACTTTGCATTTATGTTTTGGGAATAATTGACAAACTTTGTATTTAGAATTGGGCTCTAGGACCCGTAAGAATCTCAATCTAGGTAGAGAATTGGAAGAGTCAACAGTGGATATTTGGTCCAGTTCACACAAGGTTTGTGTAAATATGGGGAGGTGCATTTGGGAAGGAAAAAAAATATGAAGATAAAACAAGTCACTTTTTACCAAAGGAATCAAGTATTGTGTTTAGATTGATGGGCTCTAATGTGTGTGCATCGAGAATTGTCCTAAATGTGGTACCTACATTTGGTGACACTACAACCTAGATGTTGATGACACAAGATGTTAGTATACAACACAACCAAATTATGAGAGCCCAGGAGAGTCCAATGTCAAGTTTTAGTACACCTATATTTATTATTTTGAGATTTCAGAAATATATTCATAGGGGATCTAAATAATGCATGCTGAAGTGCGTTAAAATCCTCTTTCACTTGCCAATAAGAATTAATAAAAGTAATTTGTGATTCAAGATGGTAATTATGCTCAATTGCAATGAGTGTCAGTTATTATTGCACTTACATTTAATACTCGTAGTGTTGCAAAACTTCACTAGGGCTTGTAATTACATCTTGGTCCTTAGACAACAATTTGCTTCAATCAAGAATACAAAAGAGTGTTCAATGCAATAAGATAAAATAAGACTTCTAAATGGAACTCACACCATCCAACCTTTGTGGAGAGACAAGCCTAAAAGGTTATCTCCTTTCATCCAAATTTTGTCTTCTATAATAGAAGATTACTTATTCTTAGGATAGACTAGGATCTTCCTTCTAATTTGGGTTGTATTTTGAACCATCCATTCAAGTAAAAGTTATAGTAAGTTCTTTCTAACTTTAGTTTTCTACTTCTAGCTTTATCTAACCATTCACTAAAAACACCGAATTAGACATTCTTGCACTTGGGGGGTGCGACATTGCACTTGGCTAGTACGGCATCTAAAATGGACAGTCTCAAATGTTGTGGGGGGGAGCGATTATTGCAAACATCGTTTGCTCTTAGTAGGAGAAATTGCTTGGTGAAAAGTTGTCAAACACTCCATTTTTTATAATTACTTCATAAAAACCTTACACACTTTTCACTCCACACTACTTTCAAGACTTATTAGTCTACGCTTCACACTCAAGTACTTCTACATACCTACAACTACAAGTACGTCAAACAACACTGCATAATATCATATCTCACTAGTACCTATTCAAATCATTCTGCAGACGTTCGTCATCTAGGTTCTCCATCTGCATTGCCATGTACTCGAGAAGATGTGCTTTAGCCTCTGCTGGAATGATCACTGTCTCCTCTGTATTCACGCCATACATTGTAATCTTGGAACCTATAACATGACCACTTTTCCCTCGACGAGGGACATCCGTCCATGAATATATAGCGGCTTCCTTCTCGGTCCAGCCCAACATCTCATCAGACGGTTCCCACGTTGACTCCATACAGTTCGTGTACCTCACTCGGTTACTACCCGCTTCATCATGTGCTCCAGGTCTTATAGTAGGCCAATACCACAGGACCTTCATCTTCGAGGCCCACGTCCCCTGCCCGAATTCGAGCACCTTCCCTAAAAAAAAAGGTACTCCTCCTTTTACTTCCGCTAGTTCTACGGTAAGGGCTACGTAATGCCCTACAACAACGTCATTCTCTGGATTGAATGGAGGAAACGGATCTTCCTCTGCATCTTGTGGTACCTCTGGTACAACTGCATTCCTTCTGCCTCGAATCCTTCCCCCAGTCACTCTTCGTGATGTTGCTTGTACAAGTCTATCTCTGCGAGGTCCGAAATACTCCCTCCTCTCAGGATTTGGCATTGTCGCCATTATCCTGTCAACGACTGCACTCTCCGTCGTATTTCCATCCTCATCAGCAACTGCATTTGGAATTGTACCTCTTTCCACGTCAAGAACAATTCCATCATCCCTGCTTTGGTTTAGAACATCGGTGGGCCAAAATGGTAAATCACGGACGCCTTCCCTATTTCGTTGTGGAAATTCCTCCAAATACTCTTTGAACTGTTCTATTTCGTCCACCACTTCCATGTTCCTGATCGGGTTGAAGCCTCTGTCTATCATCTTCTTCTTGTATGGAATGAACTCGTCCAATGCTTTCAATTCCCTCTGATCAGCTGCAAACACCTCCGCGAGGTCCGGTTTCTCTGCTACGCTAAGCAATGAGTTCAGACACAAATGCCCTCTCGTTGGGCCCCACTCATCTGTGCAGAAATGCTTGTGTTGCACACGGACCAACCCATTCTCCACGTAAAACCTCATATGGTGTGGAAATGTGATGCCCGTCAGTGATTCCCCTCCTCGTAGTAAATGAGGTGTGATAAATGCCTTCCAGTCGCGAACGTGCTCAAGCTTGCGAGCACTCACAAAAGCCTCTGTGTACGACGTTCCCTTCTCCACTAGCTACAACATCTCTGTCAAAGTGTCTACGTCTTTCCTCTTCAGTACGTTCGAAATCACACTGAACCTCTGATCAATGTCTTCATGTGTGTGGCCCACTATCAAAAAACAAAGATGCACTTCCTTGAAGAAACCAAGCCCAACTAGTGCAGCACACATGGCAAACATGTAAGCGTTCTTGTTCTCCCTCGTGGTGTTATCCGCTTGAATCTTCAATGTCGATGGCAATGACCCCTTCCTTTACTTCACGTCGCATATGACGTTCATCACCGACGTTACAACTTGATTGCTATCATGCTTGTGGTGAGCATCTATCCACACGTCCGCATACAGGCCGATACCATGTACAAGTACACCACACAAATGAGTCTTCACAAACCAAGATTCGATGTTCTTCACGGTCTGCCTCATCTTTGGTATCATGGTCGTATTCTGATCCATACCGTCAACAATCAAACACATAAAAAAGTCCGGAGTGATCATCGCGGACCTCTTGAACAACCAATAATCTCGCCTCTCTTCTATTTGAAATCGAATGTGCAGCACGTACAGCTCTTTTATCTTCACCTTGGCGACTGCATTTGTCGTGGATTCCATCCCACACTTGTACTCCCAACAATGATAACACTTCGAAAACCGAGAATAAGGTGGAATTTGCACATGCGAAAATTCCTTCCGCCAAAGCCGACGAAACGAAGACATTGACAACTCCGACCCGTCCACTAGTTTCTTCACTTCTTCGTTCACATACTGAAAAACATCCAACTTGGTGGTATTCATTGGCAACAGAATCAACGGGAGAACCGCACTGTCCATTTTCCTGCGAATCGATCGATGGGGCTGTTGACAATCGGCTTCGTTGAAAAAAACGTTGAGGCTCTCCCTAGCTGCAGACATTTTTGCACTTTCCTTGTGCTGACACCTGTTTCCATGAACGGCTGCCACTCTGCCATATACAGCATGTGCTGTCTTCAATTGCTTCAAACGCCTTTGAGAATAACCCAACGCCGCGGCGTAGCATGCATTGCACACGACCCTGCCATCTAGTTTTGTTACGTACTTGTCTCTTGTCGGACCCTCCGTGCGCGTGTAAAAGGCATTAAGCATTTGCATTATCCAAGTAGCACGTGCTTCGTACTTCTGTCCCTAAGCCATATACCGTTGGTCCAGTACATATTTTGCATCTATTTCACGCAAACAATTCCATTTACATGCTCCCTTTTCCTTCGCACACATAACACTGTCCAGAGTAACTTTTTGACTCGCAGACTCTCCCCTCTCCCGTGGACTTTTCACTCGTGCCCTTCGATTTGCCATTGAATACCTCCTCCTCGGTGCAAGCTCTGGTAGTCCTTCTACTCTTGTGAATTCCGCAGTGCTACCTTCAGAGCCTTGCATTATAGGAGAACTTCTTTCTTGTGTGCTTCTTCCACCTTCACTTGGTGGCGTGCATTCGGAAGTGCTTGGGTTCTCTTCTACGTCATGGAAATCAAACTGTGGTGCTGCAACAGGAGGAAAAGAGAAATTCTGCCCCTCCCTCACATTTGTTGCCGTTGTTCTCACCTCGTAGAGACGTGAAGAACGAACTGAAGTACGACGCCATCGTATTATTTTATCTACACAATCTCCCATAGTCTTCCCTACCAACTCACCAACCCATTCTGTTTCATGTACAGCATGTGTGACACGAACCGCAATCTCAAAAGGACGCAATTTCTCTTGGTGAAGTTCATCACCACATTCAAAATTTGTATCCACCACACCCACACCCACAACTCGACCTTCATCTCCAAGAAGTTGAACCATGCCATTGCTAGTTTGGAATTCTCCATCTCTTGGTGCACGATCTTCTTTTTCGAATAGTCTTCCTCGTACCACACGCGTCAATCTTTCCCCTACGCTCCTTCGCTCTGTAGCAACCACTGTTGTTGCTACTGCATTGAATACCACTGGGCTTCCAAATGCTTGTGCTGCCATTTCTCACCTCCTCAAGTAATATATAATAGTCATGTATTTGGTGCAGAGCTTTTGTAGTTCAATGTCTTCGCAAACCACTATCCTCTCTGTATTTTCATTCACACAGTACACAATAAAAAAAGGGGTCCTCCATCATTTTCGAAGAATACTGAAATCCCCCCGACCATGGCTACTTTTCAAGCCCTCATAAATAACACTATATAAACAAATCCAATGTTTCTGTTCCTTTTTCCCCTTCATTTGCTTCTGTACAAGTCTGCAGATATACTTGTCCATCATATTTAAGCAAACATTGCATGCTCTTCATACAACTTCCACATAATGAATTTTTTGTCAACCTCACTATTCTAAATGTCCATTTCGTTTAATTGCATAACGAATACACTCTACATTTAGAGGGTTCCATTACCTTTTTTACTCTATCAATTACTAATGATGTTTTATAAGTGCATACTTTCTATACTAATATAATTGTATTTTCAGCTACAGACAACGTACAAAATCTTTTGAATCCTTGTACATTGGCCACTACAATGTACACATTCAAACCACACCATCCCATTACAACTTCTGCTTCGTGCGTGCTAACATTGATAGCTTTAATAACATTCGTCATGCTCTCTTTTTTTCTAAAGGTTTTCATGTGAAAGTTCTAACCACATAGTCTACATATCTAAATTACTAATTCGTTCATGCCATATGCCAAGGTGCAAAGAAATTATATTCTTTTACTTTACATGCAAATATCTTGCAATCTACATGGTCAATCAATTTGAAATTTCTTCTCCACATTCTTACACTAATCTAGTACAAGATTCTATGATAAAATATTCAAAAAAATTAATTAATTTTCTTTTGTACTCTTTGCTCTAGACATGGCAGTTTTGAGTGGTTTTTGATTGGAAAATGGCCTCGGGACTTCAGAGGTTCAGTTCAAAAAATCACGTCAGAAATTTAGATTGCACAAGCCTATTCAAAATACATTCTGTCCCCTGTAGGACCAACAATGCCACTTCAGGGATTATCTAAAGTAAAATTCATACTCATCTTTAACAAAATTATAAAGTGAAAGGTGAAACTTGATGAAAACAATATCTAAATTGCTAATATATTTGATATAAAAATTGGGAATTACAATCCTAATGCTAAAAATGTTTCCTTAAGCAACATGTATTCTATGTTTTGTTTTTACTTGAAAATTTTCAAAATTTAGTTCAAAAAATGACTACATATGTTTTTTTCTACTTTCATTGCATACAAAACAGAAATCCTCACAACTTTCAATGTCACCATTTAGAATTGATTCACATATTTTTATGTAGATATCAATCTAAGCAATGATATAAAATTGATCAATCTTTTTAAGAACATACTCTTAGCCACATAGTTGACATATAAATAAAAAGACCTTCTTGACTTTTGCAATATTTAACAAAATAGTGTGAAAAAAAATTTCACATATGTAGCTCAGGATGATTAGCATCCATCCTAAAAATTTTATGCAAAAATTCTAAATTATGAAGTCAATGGAGTTTGCCCAATTTCTCAAAAAATCCAAAGTGGGTTCCTTAGTTTGTCCCTTCAAGATTAAGGGGTTAAACAACAAGTTTTTTTTCTTACATCATGGCCTTCAAGGGCAAGCCACGGACCTTGAAAGTTTTTTTAAGTTGACCCTTGACTCTTCCATAAAGAAACCTAAACAACCTTTGTTAGCTAACAGCTAACAGGTCTATTTTAGAAAAATGTCAAATTATAACTATATTAATGTCTTCTAATCTCCAGAAGATTCATCCACTTGACTATTTTTCATCCATTTTGAATACATTTTCATCTACATGATTACCTTCCAAATTATTTCAACAACAATATAATATCATTGCTTGCTATTCGACCTAAGGTAAGAAGATCTATTATTGTTTATTTAATTGATGTACATAGATGGAGTCAAAGACACAATTAAGTATTATTTATATGTAGTAGACAAATGAAAATCATTAAGAGTCAAATTCAAAATTTAAAAATTTAAAAAGATCTATATTTTTTGTGAATTGAAAAAATCAACACTGTAGAAATCTCAAAGTCTTCAATAGGTGCATGTTCAAAGCACCTTCACTAAAAGCTTCTTACTTTACCACCATGAAGCACCATTTGAAAAGTAAGAACTATTCAAAGCAAACAATTTAATATCATATTGGTCCTACTTCAATAGACAACTCTTTTACTATAACCCCTAAAGTCCCGAGGGTGTTTTCTGCCTAAAACCACTCAAAACTACCACTTCTGCTATATTCAGTTAAGGAAACCAATTTTTTTGTTTTTTGGAGAATTTAACCATAGGATCTTGTACTTAACTTGTCTGAGATCATGTATTCAAAATTTCATCAAATTTCACAGTACGGATTGGAAGATATTAGCATTCAAAGTTGAACTAAAAGTTTTTTTTCAAGAAGATGCTTAAATTGCCCGAAAAACTAAAATTGTCCATAACTTTCTCATCCATAGTCCAAATAGAATGAATCAAAGCTTCACGTATAGGTAAAAAAATAATCTTTTAGGAAAAAAATTAAATTTTTTTTTTTATAACTTTTCGTAATTTTTGTTGGGCTGTCCGAGAATCTTTATTTCTTGCTCACTGTGCCATAACTTTTTCATCCGGCATCCGATTGAAACAAAACTTATATATCCACAAAGCTCTTGCAATGCTACACAACTTCAAAAAAACTCAAAAAAATTCACTTCAAATTCAGACAATAGGAACCTACCCGAACCCAAATTGTCCCCCGAGGGGACAAGCGGGACTTTACGGGATAATCAAGTATATACCAAAAAATATATATACTTTACATTAAATTTTTGGTAAAGAAAGCCTCACACACACTCTGTCCAACAATTATTTTTGAGCGATATTCTGTCCGAAAGTGATACATTTTTTTAATATAAAATTGGTGATATATTTTCCTACTTTTGTGGATGAAATTGTTGATTTGGTACATATTTTAAGAACAAAATTGTTCTTTGGAGGATGAATGTACACTCTTCAGGATGAATAGTTCTAATTTCATCTACACTTGACATGTTTCTTGACATTTTTATAGATGTAAGCAATTTAATCACTTCAATGAAAATTGCTTTTTGCATTGCCCAAAATAAATATAAAAATAAGCACTACCTGGGCTTAATTCAAATGACCCAACCAAAGTTTGGAGAGAACTGCTGGTTAGTTCATTGTTAGTCAAAGAAATTGGGAAAAAACCCGGTTGCAATTTCAAAACATGTGAATAAAACATGTGAAAAAATCTATAAAATTTCTATTGAAAGTTAAAAAAAAAACAAAAAAAACACCCAAACTAGTTACCGTATGTGAAGATTTGAATCATCAGTCAAGTGCTTATAATTAAATTTCCTTGCCAAATTCTCATGGGACCATACCATGGCACCTCACAACAATTACAATCACAACATGACATGTGGCACTTTATATTATTTATTATTTTTCCAGAGATGACATAATTTATGCTATATCTCACCTTTATGTGGAGTACTTGAATTAAAAAGGAAATTAGCTATTAAAATTCAAGAAAAATCCAGAACCCTGAACCTGAAACTTCCAAGGCCGATATTCAAGCCAATTTCCGTTGAGATCGAAACCGAAGGACGGAGTACTAGACCCCAGTCATACCGTCCTAACTCCTGATAAAATGATTCAGACCATTTTTTTTTTTTTTCCTATTTGTTTGTTTTGAAGAAGTGGGGAGACCCCACTACATTCAAGTTGAAATTGAGACCAGGTTTAAAGTCCGAAATTTACACACATCTCAGGCGAACAAAAGAGACGGAGCCTGACTCTTTAATGGTGCTTTTCCAATTCAAATTTGGAAATAATTTGAAGTCGCCTGCATGTTCCGCACTTCCGCAGCATGGAAGACCAGGGAAGCGAGGGACAAATTAGAAAGCTTCCTTTAGCTTAGTGATAGAAGCCATTATTAGAAAGACAAAGGTTCGCCTTGAGGAACCTCCCGGATGAAACTCCAGGAAAGTCCACCATTTCGGAATCTGGCTGGGCTAGCGCTTTCTGGACAATACACAGACGCTTCCGCAGTTGGCCCTGCAATTGTTTCTCGCCTTCTCCGTCCATCGATCTCAATAGGCTTCTCAAAAACTAGATTGATAACGGTGACACACTTCTCGTTACACTGAAATTGTTGATGCGCAGTCCCTGGCCGGAACTCGCCTCTGTGCCTCTTGCATCGTCGATGTCATCGAGCACCTACAGCTCAAGCGGTCTAGGAAACCTGGACAGGGAGCATCTGGAACTCCGACAGCATCTGGAATTTCAAAACTTCGTCGCCTCTTCAGTGATGTTCAATTCTTTCCTAATCGTTCGTTCATGGTTTGAAACAGTGTTCTGCAGGAGACCCCCTCCACGCGCGGGGGGTCTTGCGGCAAACACTGTTCACTAGGTGAATAGTGTTTGCGGCAAGACCCCCCGCGCGTGGAGGGGGTCTCCTGCAGAACACTGTTTACGGTTCACTGTTCACTTATGTGCTTCGTCGAGACTTCACTCATTAGCACAACTGACTATCTCTGCCCGTGCATGACTTCTCCAGGTAAAAGGCTAAGATCGGGACTCACCAGGTTTCGGTGGAGCATGCAATACAACGGATCTTCCAACGCCGCTCCCCCCATACGCCACGGCCACCGCAGGTATGTCCCGTTCTCCAGTCGCTCTTCGCTCCAGCAACTGAATCGGCAATATCCGAAGAGTTCACCTGCATTCCGGTCAATCGCGGCAATTAGTCCCGCTTTAAATTATCACCAGTCCTATGAAGTTTTGTTTTCCGAAGTTCAGCAATTCTCTACCAAATAAGCTCAACGGAGAGCTTTCAAGTAAATACATAATTCAAACGGGACACGTTCATTGAACTGAACCCAGACAGAACGTTTCTTGACAATACAGAAACCCACCTGAACAGAGTTAGATTTAGTAGACAAATTTCGACGCCTGGGCTTCCTCGTTTCCAGCTTTGTTCATGAAGTGCGAGCCGAGAAACACAAGTGCGCCAGAAATTTTGAATGCTAAGGTTTTCGATTCTTCTGGTTCTACTAGCTAGTTTGACCTTCTCGGCAACTAATTCCTCGGATTCTGCAGGTCAGAATATTGATATTCGTTACCAAACCAAGTGAACTCTGTGACTTTCAAATTTTCAATTAAACGAAGATTATAAAAACTGTGAATTTTCACTAAACTAAGGCTGGCAATCGATCGAGTGAAGGCAAACTGCGGGCATCGGAAACAGTGACAACCTCGTGAAAGAATTTCGAATTCAACGACGGAGAGGAAGATCTTCAATTCGCAGGAAGCACTTCGAAGTTTCCATTCGACTAGAGAATCCGCGGTTTGCACCTGCCCTTCGATTACACAAACAACAGTGAATTGGTGTTCCCTCGACCAATCGTGTGGCTGACCAAGGACAAGAATCCACTTGATTGGGGAAGGTTCAATCGATTGTTACATCAACATCCGGAAGATCGACAGTCCGGCAGTTGACAGATTCTGACTACGGTAGTAGGTGTCTCTTCTCTTCCCCAACCGGACAACAGTTCGACCATGATCTTCGATGCTGATAGGAAGTGACAAAATCTGGATTGGCAACTCTAAAGATTGATGAAATTATTGTCCCGAATTGCAATTTGCATCACACATCTTTACAATGGAGGAATTCACACGAAAAAATCCAAGTTTGAATTCAGCTTCTTCTGACCTTGAATCATTCCTCTCACCCGACCATCGTCCCTGCAGTTGTTTCGGGAACTACTGAATCTGTCGTGAACACGTAATTGAACTGAACAACGGCAACTGAAGACTACAGCTGCTCGTCGGGAGAGGAATTGGGCGATTATCATATTGGATCGCAGTAAGGTAAGTGGCTCTTAAACCGACCCTTTAAGGGCTGTTGGGTATTTTAGTTCTGTTTTAGATGCTCAATATTTTTTCAAACCTTATGTTTTATTTGAAGCGAAATTTAATGCAAAATCTAACACAACTGGTTTCATAATTTTTGGAGTATTTATGAATTACTTAAGAATTTTCAAAGAATTTTGCAATAGGCAACTGTTTGTGATCTTAGGTTTTTAACTCCAAAAGGTCCCTAGAACCCAAACATAATGCTCCTTCGTCAAACTTAATTGTAATTTTTAAACCATTCCTTTTTATTTTGATCTAAATTTAGGAAGTGAAGCCCACAACTAAAATTATGTCTTTACTCCTTTTCAAAAATTTGAAGAAATCCAAACATTCAATGAGTTATTGCAATTGGAAGCTCCATGCATTAATCCTTGAAAGATGAAATGGTGACCATGTAAATCATTCCTTTATATATTGTGGCTTTAAAAAATGCAAAAGCACTCAATAGAATTCAAACTACTGTAGAACACCTCCCCTTTTCATACAGAATTTTAAGGGATGAATAGTTGTACTTCTATCCTATACAGAAGGATTCCTCATTCATCGGCTAAAAAACGGTTGTAGTGTTGCTTATGAGTTAAAATCCGAATAACACAATTATATTGTATGCATTTCTTTTATCTTTCTTTCTTTACAAATAAACTTCAATTTCAAAAAATCAAAAATATTATTTTTCATTCTAAACTTCATTTATGGTCAAATTTCCAAGTTATTCAAATATATATATATAAAGTGAGCACACGAGTTATTTTACACCTTATTGAACTACATTTTTGGGCTATCAACTTTTGTAACTTATAATTTTTACTCTACTGATTTTGAATTTTAAATTTTATATGATAAAGTTTTGAGTTGAGAGTTATAGTATAGTTTTTACATAAATACAAAACCCACACACATGCAGTCTGAAAAAAGAAATGTCTTCACCCAAAACCAACACTGTGGCATGCAAAAAGTAGTACACAAAGTTCCTGAATGTGATCCTTACTAAAATTAAACGTACCCCACATTCTTTTAAAAATTTCGAAAATGCAATTGGATAATCAATTCTAATTTAAAAAAATTAAGTGAACACACAGTGACTTTAAAATGTATCATCTCTAGTTCGTAAAGTTTGAAGCAATAAATGACAAGTCTTAATTATGCTCACATTGATGACAGTCCATTTAATGTCCGTTTTAGAACCAGCACTTAATTTTTATTTTGGAACCAACTACATAATTGTTTCAAGAAGCGGATCGCTTTATGAACCACTTACAATAGAAGATTAGAAGACGGGACTGTGAAATGCGTAAGTTCATGAATTCAAGTTGTCAAGTGCACCCCATTTAAATTGAGTGAGAAATAAAAAGAGTGAAAGGGACTTCTCAAGCTAGGGGGACTTGATTCCAGTATTGCCTTAATTTTTACCCTTGCAAAACACATTGAAATTTCTTTGTACTCCACATTCGATGAAATTTTCAATTTCAAAATTCATATTTGCAATCAGAGGCTCCGAATTAGTGAACCCCTTCAACCCCGGTTATCCCTTCGGGGGACAACTTGGGTCTGGTTAGGTTTCTAACTTCCTATTGTCTCAATTTGAAGTGAATATTTTTTAAATTTTTAGAATTGGGAGAGCTTTGCAAGAGATTTTTGGATATATAATTTTTGTTTCCATCGGATGGTGGATGAAATAGTTATTGCACATTGAGCAAGAAATGAAGATTGACGAGCAGTCAAAAATAAATAAATAATTATTTTTATTGAATTTTTTTTCTAAAAAATTATATCTTTACCTACACGTGGAACTTAGATTAATTTTATTTGGATTGGGAATAAAAAACAAAATTATGGACAATCTTAGTGTTTCGAGCAATTGAAGAATTTTTTTGGGAAAAAAACTTTTGTTGAACTTTGAATGCTAATTTCTTCCAATCCGTTAGTTGAATTTTGATTAAATTTTTCTATTATATAATCTTTGACAAGTGAAGTACAAGATAATACGGTTGAAAATCCAAGAAACAAAAGAATTGGTATTCTTAAGTTAATATAACAAAAGTGGTAGTTCTGAGTGGTTTTGGCAAAAAACACCTTCGGGGTTTTATGGGTTAAGAGACGTGAAGAAATACAGAATTGGAGTCACTAAATAGGGGGCAGTTGTTACATTTATCCTTCCGATGGGGCAATGCACAAGGCAGTCCTCCTTGGCCGATTTATCGGGCTTTGACATCTTTGCATTGATTGTCCAAAAGAATATGTTTACTATGTCATGGTCCTGTATTGATTGTAAGAACACTTGAAATAAAAGAAAACGAACTTGGAGAGTCAAAATAGTGAACCTGTGGAACTAGGACTTCACAATCTGTTGCAGAATGCCAAAATCAACAAATTTCTGAATTGACATGCAAGTTTGTTGTACTTGTCGTCTGTGTTCAAAACGATTACAATGTGGTCAATAGATATAGATGAGGACAATGGGAGGAAGTTGTCATTTGTTATTGAAAAGAATTATATTGGGTTTACAGATTGAGTGGTTTTATTGAAAAGTAACACTGACATGAACCTGAATATTAATGTAGGCAAGTACACTGTTTTCAATTGCGTGTTCTCTACTACTTAAAAATTAAAATTTACAATTACTAAACCATATGAGAGGTGGTTGAAATGATTGCCTGAAGGCTAGTGTGTCTAACTCGATATTTTAAATTGCTTCACTCTTTAAAAATGCTAGTGAAGTTTTTTTCACTTAGTGCTCAGTAGTGCAATCTTAGAGTTGTATCAATGTTGTCAGAGCTTTCCTTGAATTGTTTGTAAATTGAAGGTTATTATGGTATATGAAGTTAATTCAGTGCTTAAGAGAATTTTAGACCTTCATATTTGAAGTCTATATCCTGAAAAAAAATGAATGGTGGAGTTTTTGATTGTGCATCTTGGTATAGCAGATATTTCAAGAAGACTGATGGTTGTGAAACGCAACAATCAACAATGAAGGTTGCATAGTCACGCATGTTACATAGTTGCCTTTAGAATCAAGAGCAGCAAGAACATCTGCCTGAGGTATTGTTTTCACCTTTAAAAAAATGAAAAAATTTATTCATAGAAGTCTGTATTTAATCACGCTGCTTTCATTCCCATTCTTTAGAGGTTGTTATGTATTCTTTTCATTCATAAAAACTGTATGTAGAAGATATGAATTTCTGCCAATACAAAAAAATTTGTGATTACTTATGAAGAATTTTTTAAATCCAATGAATTTCAAGTTGAAGATGTAGTGAAAGTCACTATAGAACTTATAACTAAAAAGTAAAAAATGTTAAATCCATTCACTGCATACAATGTATGCAGGACTCTTAAAGGTTCGAGTTCATAGCCTTTAGTATTTTAAGGTTTTGTTATATCCAATTCTGATAGCTTGTTTCATTGGATAGCGCATGAATTGAAAGTAAATAAACGAAGACTTTATGATTTCTGAACTTGTAAAATTAAGACTTGGTAATATTATGGAAAATACAATTTATGAATAATTTTGTCGTGGTAGTAAGGTGAGATGTATTTATCATTCTATATTGTCTCATCTGCTTTATTTATAGATCAATATTTTTTGGAAGCCGTAATGATGATCGTTCTAGAGAAATGCCACTGATAACTAAAAATTATAGTTTGTAGAGTAAAGAGTTTATTAACATCTTAAATTTTTCTTCAGAAACCTCCAACAAGAACCAAGATAAACAAAACTTCCGCAATCATTCAAAATTTGTTGTAGTGATATATATGTATTTTTGAGGTTCTCTTTTAGAATAAAGTTTAGCGCCAATGTTTTATACAAGTGAAATGTATGATTGTTTCTTGGAAATGGTTCACCTCAGCTATTGTGTATTCGAAATGCACAAAAAAAATAAGATAGGAAAGATTGAATAACTGTTCAATATTTTTTAAGGAGTAATTCAGGAAGATGTTGAAGTTCGAATTGATAAGTGCATTCTAAAAATAATACAGAGGTTTAATTTTCTATTACAAAATTTGTAGGAGTAGATATTGAATAACAGCTACAAGTTATCTAATTATACAACCTATGATGAATTTGTCTATCAGTAGTTCAAAAAGTAGTCCATTACAACTGCAATATATATTTGAAGGTTCTGAACTCTGAAGCGTGAGTTCTTGAAATTGAAATTTTTATGAATTATTTATTTTTTGCTTTGCATTAAATTTATTTTGCATTTCTTTCATGGCCGTTGTTATTGTGTAAGTGGTTTTTCAATTCGATTTGCTATTGGAGCATTGGATACAAATATGTTACGTATATTCTAGTTACATTAAAGTTGGATTCTTGTCGTTTGTTTTCATTTAGGAATTTATAGTGGAAGTGATGTCCATCATATACATATACAAATTGTTGAGCTATTATCAACAGAAGAGAGACTGGACGCTAATAGAAATAAGTCTTTTATGTAGTTTTATTAAACTCAAGCACATTGTTACAGAGGAAACATAACAGTATATGAAAATACTCATTTCAATGAGGTAAATGAGTTTCAAATTGGGAGTTTAGGAACTGAGTGGAAGACTACAATTGTTTTGTAAGTTAATTTTTACTTCAAAGTGTGTAAGTGATTTTACTTTATTTGATAGACCAAGGAACAACATATAAAGGTAATCATAAAATCATACATATAATGTTCTATTGAGAAGAGATGTATAGGATTTTCACATGCCCATCATAGTGAGTTTTTTGGGATTGAAAGTGTAGTGCATTTGTTAGAACTATTGTGGTATTCATTGTCGTGCATAGAACAAGTGTTGCCGGAAAATAATTGGGTTCGAATTCCGAAATTGGTTTGTTTTTGGAATTCAGCTTTTGAACTTCATTGGTCAATTCGGTCCTCTATGTAATTACATTTAGTAACATGGAGAGAATATTCATTTGTCTTATTGCATGAGTTTTTCAAAATTGACAATAACAGCAGTGTGTTCTTCAAATCTGATACGATTTGAATTATAAATTTTTAATGTATTATAATGTGTTTAAAAACTTTTGAGAACGTCAATGAATGCTAAAGTATTGTTGAACTTTTATTTTCAGGGCATCATGGCACCGAAGATGCACTTGAAGTGGTTGGAGCACGGATGGTGGATCGTAGTAAACGACAATGACAGGTTTTCTTTATGGATAACAGATTTTCCAATTGGGCAGGGGCGTTATGAGTCTGCATTGGCGTCCTCACATGGAGTCATCGAGGGCCTCACGGGCACCGCTGACGGAGGACTGACTGTGTCGGTGACCACAACAGAAACGACACTTGAGAAGTATAAACTGCAGAAGATATTGATGATGGCTCCGGTTCCGCCACAACTCCTCTTAGTTCTCACTCCGATGCGTAGCTTGAAGAGTGTGGCAAATGATTGGAAGAAAGTGCCTCATGAATTGCAGGTTAAACGAGAGAGAGCGGTTCAAAAATTCATGGGGATGACCTCTGAACAAGTGCGAGCATTGCGTCATCGATACCGGGAGATTCTGAGCCGTGAAGAATTAGAAAGGGTGAACGCAGGTGTCGTCCAAGAGCGGTCTGCACCAAGAAATCCAGAAGACTTGAATGAAGTATATCGGGATCTTGCTACGCTAGTGAATCCGAATTGGGTTCCACCGGATGAACGGAACCGCAAGCGAGCTGCTGTAGAAAGGGGATTAGGAATGCATGCAAATGAGGGGATTCATCCTAGTACACCGAGGGCACAACGTCAACGCCTCCAATCTGCAGCAACAGATGTTGTTGTTCAACCTACAAGTGATATTGAAGAGGTACAAGTGCAAGCGAACGCAGCAGTGAGGCCACCAGTAGTGGAGATGGAAGTTGCAGAAGAGTTGTTGCAATCGAGGGGGGAGGGAACTCAGAATCCTGTACCAAGCGAACTCCCGGTTTTTCTTGAGCTTCTAAGTGAGGGAGAAGAAAGAGCTCCAACCACAATCATGGAAGTTGGATCAGGATCAAGATCAAGACAAACAAGACCTGCCTCGGGTGGAAGAGTTTATAGGTCACGTGTTGTAATGGCCAACGTGGATGCTGCAAGGATTGCCAATCATGCAGGAAGGGGTGTTGTTAGGGGACGTGGTGCTGGTGGAGGACGTGTTGTTGGTGGAGGACGTGGTGCTAGTAGAAGACATGGTGCTAGTAGAGGACATGGTGATGGTGAGGTGCAACGTGATTCTGCAGTGCAAAACATCTCAGAAGACCAAGCACGGCGTCGCATTCGTGCAACGGATGCTGGAGAAGAGCAAGGCGCTAGGAAGCGAACAGCAGCACAAGTACGCCGTCGAAGAGCAGCCTTACAAAGTCGTCCTCCACAAGGAAATGATGGCGAAAATGCTGTCGTTGATGATGATTCGTCTGAAGGTGATCCAGAACAAGAGCCTAGAAGAGTATTGCCGAAGAGCATTACGAAGGCATCTGTTGTTTTTCCTACTGAGACCGAGTACAAAGCAGGATATATATGGGGACAGAGTCTGATTTTTGATGCGAAGATCGAGAGCATCCGTGATGTGGCGAACGCAGAGACAAACCACAGGGTGCTAATGGATTGGCGTGTGAATGAAATGTACAAGCGCCTAAAGGGATTTGAAGCTGATGGAGTAAGTGCGATTACCCTTCGTCCCATTGCATATCGCTATGACAGTATCAATGACGAAGGCGAGACGGAGGTAACGGAGGTACCGTTTAGCCAAGAAGGGACTGCACGTGAATTCGAAGCCGTGTATTTGAAACATTGCCAAGCGGATCCATCACTTTCGAGCACCGCATTGCAGAGGAGGTGGCTGGAGAGCAATATTGTGTGGGAGCCAGTAGATGGCCAACATATTGTTTGTGCTTGTAAACGAGCTGAACGGGAGAAGGAAGAGGGACATTTATCCAATGAAGAGTACCGGGCGCAGTTTGTGAGCCGGAAAGCAAAGTTTGTGGTGTACAACAACCCACAATTTTATATCGAAGCATCGGTCAAAATTAATGCAAAGGAGTTTGACAGGAAATTTTTCACAACGCATTACGAAAATCTCATCAAACTGCGCGACATATGGAAAGCATGTGGAAGTCCAAGTGTGGCTACTCGAGCTGACGATGCATATAGAGCGAAAGCGTTGGCAATGGCAGCGAGTGCATTACATTTAAGTCAGAGCTTATCAAAGAATGTATCGTTGGGGGAGTTGTCGAGGAAGATGGTGGACTATACACGGCATGCTTGGCATGAAGACGAGGAGTTCTACAAGGCTATCTTGCGGGTGTGCAAAGATTATGAGGACGGAAAACTATTTTTTAGCAAGAAGGCAGAAATTAAGTGGAAGAAGATGGCTGGAGATCAAAATCTTGATGTCACAGTGGATGGAAACCCGAAGCGGAAGAGGATGGAGAAGACGTGGTGGAGGCCATTGAACAATATCTCTACGGCGAACTATGTACGTGTGGTGAAAGAGATGTCTGCAAAGGATGTAGTGAACGGAAAGCGTCCTTCGCAGCGATACTATTTCAATGATGCTGCTTCCGCGAAACCCTCCAAAGGTACAATAGCGTATGCGGTGGACCGAGTACAGCGGAAAGATGCCATCAGAAACCAAATTCGTTTTCTTATGGTAGAAGCAGGGGATGAAAATCCATCATCCATGGATGATTTCTTCTCCATCAACGCAAGCAAGTATGGAGATTCAGAAGGAAGGCAATTCATCTTGATGGGGAGGACATTGGATAATGACACGAAGACCTCGTGGTGTTTTCCTGCAGTGACGACGGTTCAAATGCTGAGCAGTTTGGAGAATGCCGTCCCAGCTTTTGTGAGACAACACTTTGTGGATATCCGAGCGGATCGCAGAGGTTATGCGGAATATGGTTGAGACGTGGAGGATGTATCCAATGCTCGTTGGAATTGGCAAGTTGCAATCTCAGTAGCACAACACGAAGAACGTGAAGCCTCATTTCACGTGAGATGTAGAGAAGGGTTCTTTGAGGACGAATACATTGAACTTGGCAAACCATGTTTATGGATTTTTGATTGTAGACGTGGAGGTTCGCAAGGGGCGGACATACCTTGGTCGAACGAGGATTACAGCAAGGTTATGCAGCAACTCAAGAACTGGATGTCTTGCATTTTTCGTTGGAATGCCGTGTTTTTGTTTCCGCCAGGCGTATCCTTTGACGAAGCGATGGAGTCGAGGATGGCGTTGCCAGAGGGCTGCCACGTGCTCCAAGGTTCTTGGATATTTCAAGCAGAAACCGTGTCCTCATACGTGAATGATCTACGTCATGGCGAGCAACGACGCCGTGGTGTACAACCCGTTGGTGGCATTGTCATCATCATGAATTATCCCAAAGAGAGTGGGTTTATGGAAAACCTTCCTAGCGGTACGGATGACTTACATGTTATATTTCAAGACACTTGGAGTACAAAGGTGATGCCTCGAGCGCAAGACAAGTTTGAGAGGACACCAACGGAGTTAAAAAGATTGGTACAAATGTATTTGCCGCGGAATTGGGGGTTGGTGACATTAGGCATCGCAATGGCAGTGCCAGGAATTTTGGAGACGGGATATCTGGGCAATGATGTTATCATTATGGAATGTGTCTCGTTGAAAACGTAATTCGTGTACGAAAAATTGCAAACGATGTATGGGGAGAAGTTGGTGATGGTGAACAGTGTGAGTCTGGCCGCCGAACGCAGACCCTCACAGGGGTTGACTAGAGAAGAGAGCTTGCCCGGTCCTAGTGTTTCTGAAGCAGATGGAGCTGTGCCACTAGGTAGAGTTGAAAGACTACCGCGGTCATCTAGGGACTCCTCCTACGAAGAAGGGAGAGTTCAAGCGAGAAGTTGGAGAAGGCGGAAGGGGAAAGCTAAAGCAGTTGATTCGGGAGCCTCATCGACGAACGAAGATGAAAGTGATGCCGAGCGGACACAGTCTGATAGATTACCAAGTGCTGGCCGAAGTTTAGGTTCTTGTGACACCGATGCAATTAGTGACGCCCGTGGGGACCAAGCAAACTTGATGGAAGTGGAGCAAGACCCGGATTTTGTTGTTCCAGAAATAGTTGAGGAGGTGGACAACGTCGTCCTGATGGAAATCCTTCCATCATGTAAATATATATATTTATATATATATTTGTTTGTTTTTAATAAAGGAGTGATTAGAACTAAAAGGGTTGGTCGTGGTGAGAACCACGTTTTAATTCTTGTCACAGTGCAAAGCACAGCTCAGGGGGTAGGTAGTGGGCAGTCGGCCTTTGTTTCCTGCCTCTTCACCAACGTGCCAAGCCGTGGCGCCCCGCCACTCGACGGTCCCATCGGGGTTCGAACCCGCGATTCCGGATCAATGGAACGCCTTTGACCACCGCTTTCCGGCCGACCAAGGTCACAACTTGGCGATCGAAGAGTGATTCCAGATAGTTTTAAACACTCTAGTGGCACGTGGCTATCCTACGATTGCTTGCCTTGCATTTGTTTCCTTTAATTTTTAGTTTATATTGGCTTTGATAGATGTGTGTGAATAGTTTTGAACTAAATAAAATAGCCAAGGAGTTAGAAGAGAAAAATGAGTGTGAATAGGGAAGTAGATGGGATCTTTGGTGGGGTCTTAGGTAGGGAGATAAGGGGTATGGGCTGATGTGCTCCCACCACCACCTTAGAGAGGGGAGAAAAAGAGAGAGAGGAATCTTTGAGTTGGGTAGGAAGGGAGAGTTTTGTGTGTGTGGAGAAAAGGTTGAAAGGACCGAAACTTGTTAAGTATGTAGCTCATGGAGCATGGATTTTTGAGTAATGAAATTTGAGTATGTTATTCTTGATGATGAGAGCTTTCCATAGAGTATTTGCAAGTTGCAATTGAAGTGGTGAGCAAAAAGTTATTAAGGTTTGAAGTTGTGAAGACCCAAGGCCTTCCATTGAGAGGGCAGAGGCTTCATCAAGCCATAACTTTTGCGTCGTTTGCTTGTTCATTTTGAAACTTAGAGGGTTTGTAGATCTTGTTTATAGCTTTCTAAGAAGCTATTAAACTTGTGATTTGGAGTTTGGAGTGAGAAGTTATCATCTGCTGAAGCTTGGAGCAAAGATTGAGCTTGGAGCAAAGATTGAGCTTGGAGGAGGAAGGCTGAGACTTCGACGGCCACAACTTTGGGTCAGTTGTTTTGTTGAAGTTGAAACTTTGGGAGTAGTTAGAATATGAGCTCACCTTTTTAGAATGAGTTCATTTGTGTGATTTGAGCTTAATATGCAAAAGTTAAGTAGTAATAAAGTTTGAGGTGTTTCTTGCCTTCTTAATTGAGAAAGCCGAGACCCTACACCTCATAACTTTTGGACAGTATTTTGGATTGTAGTGAAATTTTCACAAGTTGTATATGGTAGGGAGGGCTTTTCAAATTGCTATCACACTTGTGATTTGGAGTTGTTAAACAAAAGTTATTGAGTTTTGAAGAAGCAGTAGTTGGTTGCTAAGGGAGAAGAGGACCTCTACTTTGCTCGCTAATAACTTTTGGACAGTAGCTTAGTTTGAGTTGAAATTTATAGGATAGTTGTATTATGTTATTAGCTTTCCAAAAAGCTAAGACACTTAGAATTTAAGCTTGTAGATCATATGTGGCACTAGTTTGAAGATGGCAGCTTGTGTGGGGAAATAGTTTCTTTTGAAACTAGTTCAGATTTCTTCAAATTCGAATGAAGGAAGGTTTGAAGACTCAAGACTCAAGATTTTGAAGACTTGAAGATCCTTAAAAGGATCTTCAATGTGTTGTGGCTTGTGGCTCGTTGTCTTTTATGTTATTCCCAGCCGGTTTTGGAGGCTAGTTGCATATTTCCTTTCTGCTTTGTAAAACCTGTTGCGGGCTTGTGGGTATCCAATAAAGCCCCGTTTTATATTTGTGGCGACGAAGTGGGATTGATCACCCACATGGTCGATCTTTTATGTTGTTCCCACTGGTGAAAGGCGCTTCCTGGTCACCGTGGGTTTGAAATTTAGGAGCCAATCTTTCGGACGGTCAGCTCGTGGTTTGGCCGTCCCGTTTTACCCGTCCGAGGACTTGTTTCTTATCACACACCCTTACCCTTGGCCCTATAGAGCCACTACAGGATAGGCCAACGGAAGATCAAGTGAAGATTCGAGTTTTCAAGAGACCGACCCATATCATTCAACAACTTGCAGCTAGACACCCCGTGTGTTCCCTAAGCGCGCTCCTCTCTACCCGACAACGTGGAACCGGAACAAGTTGAAGAGGCCGTGGGAGAAAATGCAGATACAACAAAACAAACAGAGTCTATGTCAGCGTTGTCAGCATTCAGTCAATTGGATCAAATGAGCTTCGTCCCGGATGGTGAGGGATATTATCGTAATAGGGACAACGTTCGGTTCACTCGGACAGGTGAAGGACCACATTACATTTATTACCGAGTGACTTCCATCTTGGAAGGACCTTCTCTGACGCCAACTTTATCAGAAGGAGTGACAACACCCGTTGCAAGCACCATGGTGGATACGGCGTTGCAGTTTATCTCTTCGCCTCCAATGAGTCCAATCGGTGGACTAAGTGCACAGGATCAAGCGGAGGCAATTGGTGGAGGAGAAGGTGGAGACTTGGTGCAATCATCTGCACGAATATTAGAGACACCGGATGAAGCAGGACCGTTATAAGAGACATAGTAGTACGTGTGATGGTAGAATACGGTGTGTGAGAGTATAGACCTTGTTTGCTAGTTTTGAAAGACTATGAAGATGTTCGAATAATTGTATGGTTTTTGATTGGTGTGAGCACATAATTAAAAAATGTGAAGGTAGTTGCTAAACCTTCACTGTCATTTTGGATTTATAAATAAATATTCTAAGAATTGTAGTGAATATTGCTGTACACATAGTATACGCATATAAAAATTATAACATGAATGTAATTGCAAAGTGCTGAGCATGAATGTTAATACATGAGACCAAACCAAATGATTGATAGGAAGAAATATTATGTGTTGGACTCGTATTTCTCTTGGAATAAATGAAATTGCATCCTCATAGAGAGTTTGCATTCGAAGTGATAGCATTGCATGATGAAATTTAAAAATTGATCTCTTGAAAACCTGGGGGGTACTCAAGCTTTTGATAATACATTTTTTGTGAATAGTTTTGCATACGATCATTGCACTTGGCCAAGTGCAAGAATGTCTAATTTGGTGTTAAAAGTAGAAGTCCTACTCATACTTAGAAATATTCAAAATCCAAGTGCACACCCTCGATTATCTACTTAGCTATTTCTAGTTCCATTGCATTTGTCTTTTTTGTGGAACTATCTAACTTTAATATATTGTCTAGTGTACTTAGCATCATTTGGCAAGTGTGTAATTTCAGTATACTTCATTCAAATGGAGCTAACTCTAGTGCACAAATTCCTCATCTTTACATGCCTATTTTTTTTTTTAAATTATTAGCACATTCATTACAACCAATTATAATTAGTTTACATCTCATCATAAATTAGTTAATCTACTAATGAATACATCCATAAAGACATAATCAAAATTTTGACACTTAGGAATCAAAATCTTTTGAAATAGTAGATGATTTATTTCAAAATAGATAAATTTATATTGTAAGTTGGATTTATAAAAGACAACTTGTGAATTTGAAATAAAACAATTTTATCAATGGTGTCCTATAATGATATTTATGAAGGACTCCCTCTACACTTTTGAAGAAAATTTGCAAATAGAGAGAAGACAAGTAATGAATGGTCACTTAGTGAGTGAAAATCATGTTGTTTACAGTGCACGCCATTGGTTAAGACTTTTGTTTTGCTTTACCATCTATAGTGAAGATGTGTAATTATATGTTCTGACAACTGCTATGTAATGCTACCATCACCATATGACATGCTTTAAACTTCAGGCCTATAATTTTTTGCATATTCTATTGAAATCTCTACAATTAAACCCAATAAGACATCTAATATTTTGTTAAAGAATATTTTTGATGTTGAGGTAAAACAATTTGGAATAGTTAATATATAAGATTTTTACTATAGCACCTTTATTAAATAAATAATAACTGTATCATTATACAAATAACTATTAGGTCTTGTTCAAATACTTTTGAACATTTTGAAATTCTTATAAAAAATTCAACTAATTCAAGAGCTTGTAGATACTTGTTTCACAAAGTTTATACAAATTGCATAGTTTTCTCTTATAAAAAAACAAAAGTATGAACTTGAAATGATTTTTTTTACCAAGGACATCATATAATAACATCTCAAGGTATTGTCTCAACATGATTGTCCAGAAAAGAATCCAAAACTTTTGTATACAATTTGAGGTAGGAGGTGTTGAAAGCTATGGGTAGAAGATACTTATTGTTTTCCTATTATGTGAACACTATGAAGACTCTCTATAGTGAACATGATACTTAGGCTAAAATATTTGGTTTTGTTTTTCCATCTATAGTAGACAACTGGACATGTGTCCAATGTTTTGACCTCTAAAGGACCAAATTGCGTTTTTTTTTGTCAAAATAGTAATTTAAAGCAGCTTGCTACAGATGGAGTTTTTATTTATTTTTCTTTGAATTTTTTATACAACATGTGAGCAAGATTTTTCCTTAAGGCTGCAAAATTTTCATAACTTTTGACTACATGGTTAAAAAGTTATTGTATGATATGTGGTTTTCAATGTTTGGAACTAGGCAATCTAGAAAAAAAAAAAAAAACATAAATGAAAATGAAAATTTGTTTTTCTAGATTTATTTATAAGTGGAAAGCTTTTAAATATTCTATTTTGATTAATGAGATGAAAGTTATGAGGAGTTTTAGTTTGCGGGCTATTATGGAATTTCTACTCTAAAATAAACTTTGAAGTCCTTTATTTAATTCAATTTTCAATATTTTTTGGCATTTGGGGAATATTTTAGAGCATTTTTGCTGAACAAAAATGGCAGTTTTGGAATGTTTTTGATAAAAACATAGTCAAAGAACTTTAGGGGTTAAATTTTGGGCCTATGATTTTTGCAAATTCTATTGAAATGCTACTATTGATCCCAACTAAGACATCAAATATTTTGTTATATAATGTTATGATGTTGAGGTATAACTATTTTGAGTAGTTGATGTGTAATGTTATTTAGCACCTTGTTCATTAAATAAATAACTTTTAGGACCTTTTCAAACACTTTTGAAAATTTTGAAATGCTTATAAAAAGTTCAATTGATATAGGAGTTATTAGTTTTATTTGGACCCATAAGTTTATTGGAATTGTTTGATGTGCATTTGAAATAAATAAAAAATAGAAAAAGAGCAATTTTAGTAATCATATTATATTATTATATTGTCATAGCATTCTCAAGGAACTACCTCGGGGAGGTCACTTAGCTCTACTACAATAAACCACGTGCAAACAAGTGGTTTCTAATAAACTATAATTTCAACCTAAAATTTTGAGCATTGTTTAACAATGACTATAGGTTTCTATTGCCAAATTTTCCAATTCAAATAAAATATGAAATGATTTCTAGAAGAAGTTGAAAATGGGCTAAAATGGCATATTTTTCAACTCAAATAATTATAGAGAACACATTTAGATGACCATTGAATCAATATTCAACTCAAAATGAGCTTTCAATAGAGAGTTATTTTTCAGAATTTTTTGTTTATTTTTTAGACAATTTTTTCTTATATAATATAGGGGTGTGAAAGTTATTTTTCAGTTCTACAGTGTATCTTTTTACTTCAAAAATTTGTAACTAATTATCATTAACAAATAAAAATATCAATAATTCAAAACATAAACTTTCAAAGTAGGAAAATCTATTCATATTTTTTTTTTTTTGATTTAAAATTCAAAAAGTAAATAGGGGGTCTAAAGTTTTGATCGCACGTGGTTTCTAATGGACACTCTAAGTGACCTCCCCGAGGGAACTACTTCAATATCCTAAAAAAACACTCTTTTTATTCATGTCAAATTTCAAGAAGGAGGTTCAAAAAGACAAAAGCAAAAGACATAGTGTAAGGCCACTCAATGAACTCCATGTAAGCTTTCTGCAATGAATGTCACAATTTTTTTAATCCTTGTTTTTGTAACCATCAACAGTGGATACTATTGAATTCTTAGAACTACCTCAAAAGAATGTTGCCATCACAATTTGATATACATGATATTTACACATTCTATTGAAATTGTGATTGTTGCATCCCAGCTAAGCATCTAATATTCTATTGTAGAATTATATAATGATATAATGTTGAAGTATGTAATTTAGTGTTGTTGATGCATTAGTTTGTTGAGCACCTTGCTCTCGACCTTGTTTTTGTAAATAAGTAATTTTTAGGTTCCTTTCACTCTTTTTTAGAATTTTAAGATGCTTTAAGTGGATTTCAATCAACTCAAGAATGAATAATATATATTTTTATAATTGTGAAATTCAAATTAGCACAAGTGATGAATTCCATTAGAACATCAAAAGATAATTAATAAATACCTCTTATTGAGAATTCAAGGTAAGTACTAGAATCCACAATTATTTACATCTCTATTTTGCTAAAATAGTTGTAAAAATAATGTAATATTATGTCTTTGCAAAAAAATGGATATAAATCATTTTATTGAAGGTTGTATATACCAATTTATAATATATATTACTTTTCCAATTGATTTGATGTTCCCAAGAGGATTATTTAATTTGAGGGTCTTTATTTTAATTATGTCAAAAGTTAGTCATTATGCTCTCATAGATACTTGCAAAACCAACTTTGACTTTGGTTGTTGATAATCTTGGTGTTTGGGGGACATTTTGAATCATAAAACAGAAAGATCATTTAAAAAAAAAATTGATTATAGTTACATTTTCAGTGTATTATGCAACGATTAAGCATTTAATACCCTATAAATGTTCTTAGATGACTCTTGGTCAATCAAAATTAAAGAATATTTTTCAACATTCAATATATACCCCAAAATAATCACCACAAATAAAATTCATGAATTATATGATTGGGACAAGCACATGCATATTGAATAAATTTGATAATTAAGCATATAACTTGGCAAGTAGATTCAACATTGCCCTGAAACCTAAAACACCATTGACCTTAAACCTAGAACACCAATCATGATATTTTACTATCTTTTGACAAGTATAAACAAATAGTAGATAGGGAAATGCAATTTTTCATCCAAGTTTTTATTAATAGAACATGCACATTATTAAGCTACGTAACTATTTTAGTGAAGTCATTGATATTATGCATTGTGTTGTTCTAGCATTAGCATCTTTATTTATTTTTCTCTTCAAATGTGAATGTGACTTTCAAAAAGTTTTTTTTCAAAATTTCAATAAAATCAACAAAATGAAGCTTTCCAAGTTCAGTTTCTACTCTCCTTGCAAATGTTAAAAAAAATCCTTAAAATAAATATTTTATTATAGTTTGAAGTTTAGAGACTATAACAACATTTAAAAATATAGAATGACACCACATTTTGATTTTTGCCATAGTGTTCAAGACTTTGACTTTTCACGTATGCTGAATTTTTAATTTAAAAAAAAGTTATTCTTTGTCTAATATGAATTTTCTTTCACATTTTCTTCAAAACTTCACAATCCTTTCAAATTTAGCACCAAAAATTCTGAAAATTTTATGACATACACAAGATGCTTTTATCTCTGGAAAATTTGACAATGATGAATACAATATCATCATCTTGTGTCTGTCTTCTTCCTATAAATCCCCATGCTAACCTAAAAATGACTATAAAGAATGATCTACAACAGTAAAGAATTCATTCATGAGTGGAGTAACAAACAAAGTACTGAAAACAAACAAAATAATGTTTCTTTTTTTGTTTCTTTTTTGTTTTGTTTTTTGACACACAAAAAACTAATGTTTCTGGGAACAGAGTCAACTAAACTAACCTTCTCAGTTCTCAAGAAACTACGGTATGCTTATGTTAACCCCTAAATGCCAAATCTGGTGTTTGCAAAACTTTGAAGTTAAATAAAAATAAATTTTATTTTTAGTATTTCATATTTTTGAAAAGTTATTCTTGAAGTCTAGTTTAGTATCAAAAATCCGATCTTGAAAATAAATTATAGTGATTTTTCTATTCAAGATTTTGTGCAAGGGTACCCATTGCAATCTTGACTTCTTGTAGTGTTGAGAGCTCTTGAAATTGAGCCTCAAATACACTAGATCTTGGAGAAAAAATCACATTCAAAATTCATTCAAAAAAATTGTAAAAGAGATTTTTAAAAGCCATAAATTGAATGGGATTATACATGTTAGGCCCTTTAACCTCATATTTTTTTGGTCACCAACTTTTTAGATTTGACTTGTAAAAAGAAGATTGAAAGACTACTTCACATCACTTTTGTAGTTTTAACACACCTCATGGTCAAACATTATAATCTTTCACTCCATATGTGATATTGTTGTATTTTCTTTTCCTATGAAATCTCTAACATGTCTAGTTTGAATTTGTATGGTTACAATTCAAAAGAAATTGATACAACTTATCAAAATGTTGACATTTTGTTCAATTTAGAGTAAATTTCAAGATGCTCAAAACAAGCCTTGGGCATTTAGGGGTTAAAGTAAACCTCATATTTATACCCAAATCCAAATGCAACCTATTCGTGCCACAATTACAATTTGAAATGGCACAAATAGGTCACATCTGAATTGGGACACTGATATGTTGACTTACCTTCCAAGTATTTTGGGCAAAAACAATAGCTTAAGGTATGTTTGCACTTGGTGTTAAAAGTGTTGTTACTGAGGCTCTTAGGAATGAATTTAGACTTTCTTTTGGACCAGATTCACATGCCAAATAACACCTCTAACACCAAGTGCAAACATACCTTTAGTAAGTCTCCACAGCAACTGCTATCAGTGACAGCACAATATTTGCAAAGAACAGTTTTCTTCATGAAACAATCAGAAATCAGTTATGAAAGAAACCTCCCATTCAGAGAACTAACTGACCTTTGCTCACCATGCTCATTATTTATCCATCTTGAACGGCAAGTTCCATATTGAAAATACTGGATCACTACAGTAATGCATATGGACATGATCTGCAAAGCTCAAACAAGGTTGCATTTACAAGTTAACCCTAGAAGGGCATGAAAGTCTTTTGCGGTCGTATAGTATATTATGAATACGGTGGTGTTTGACCAGAAAAATATTGACCAAATATTGTTGAGTACAAAGTAACTTAATGATCATGGTAATATGTAAAGAACAATGTATCACAATTCATATAGTAAACCATGATTGAAGAGTTATAAGGCTAAATAAGGGTCGTATAGAAGGACCCCAAGGGCTTTCGAGGGTTATGGTAGCAACATCCATAAGCACCACTGTACCCATAACCGCTACCTCTCAAATCTTGAGAAATCATGGGAAATAAATAGATGTGATTACAAGGATGTACTACATTTGAGTATCAGATCTTAGTGTGTGGTATTAGATGCATCTATAGTCGGCTCTTTAAAAATTCACAACTTATACTTAAAGGATAACTTTTTTCAAAAAACTTTGAGTTAAGAAAAGTTAGGAAATCAAGCTAACTTTCATCTTTAAAAATCTGTTTGAGATTTGGAGCCTCCAATCAAAAGTTAGGGACTAAATTTAGAGAAGGGTTGTGAGGGACATTGTCTTTGACATTTTCAAACATCTTCTCTAAATTTTGTTCATAACTTTGATTAGAGGCTCTAAATTTCAAACAGATTCTTAGAGATGAATTTTAGCTTGATTTCCCAACTTTTTTTAGATCAAAGTTTCTTGAAAAAAATTATTCTACTATGCCTAAATGAAGTTTGAAGTTCTACATTTCCTGCATTTTGACAATGAGTGGTCAAGCTCTCATCTTCAAATTGTCCCATATCCTTTGAAGATTCGTGATGGACACTGGATTTCATTATGAAATCAATCTCTCCACCCATATTATAGTAGACATGTATTGGCATTGAAGAGTACTAAGATCTTCTCCGATACTTGGATTATCTTTATAATTCATTTTCCTTGGATTTGGCTAGGTGACTTGTTAATTTTCATTCAGACTAGTGTGCCTTATGTTGTTGCCACAACCCAAATAAAATTAAAATTAATTTTGTAATTCATTAAAACTTTGAAAGTTAATAGCTTTCACACCATAGTGTCAAAATTTGCATTTATGGCCCAAATAGAAAGCTTTGTATATGAAGGAAAACAAAGACTCTTTTTTTGTAGTGTTTGGACATGCAAAGTGAAAGTTATGTTTTTTCCAAAATAAAAATGATTTAATTCAACTTTTTAATTAAAAAAAATCCAAAACTTTCACACTATAGGTCCAAACACCATGAAATTGACATGGGTAGAAAGCTTTGTGCATAAAGGGGTGCAAGGACTTTGTTTTATGGTGTTTGGATGTCAATTTGAAATGACATGTTGAATGACATTTTTCAAAAAATGTCATTTCAACCATGCTATGGAGAATTGTCATTTCAACACCCACTAGTGTGCCCTATGTCATTGCTATAGCCAAAATTAAAGTAAAGTAATTTTGTGGTTTGTAAAAAATTTGAAATTCAATTTTTTCACAATGTAGTGTGAAAGATTGGTAAAATAAAAGTAAAAAATATTTATGTATTAATAGAACCTTTTTTTAATTATTAAAGTTTTTATATTAAAATTATTAAAATTTTAGCTTTCTATATTATTTTTTAATTTTTATATAATTCTCAAAAAAGTTAAAATTATTATATTAAAATATTAAAAATTAGAAGTACCTAATTTATGATTTTTGCATTGAAGTTGGAGAGAAAAACTTTGTTTTGGTGTGAGAGGGTTTTGTTTTAGATACGAATAAAAAAAACTTTATGCATGTGAGAGGTTCCAAATATGAATAGAAAGCCCTGTGCACAAAGGAGTGGAATGGAAGGACTTCATATTTTGATCCGTTTCGACCCATTTCATGCCAGTTCAATGAAAATTAAAAAATTTAATCAATTTCCAATTCATAAAAAATTTGAAATTCAATCATTTTCATATCATTTGTCCAAACGCCACAAAACAAAGTCCGTGCACCCCTCCTTGTCAAGGGCTTTCAAGTGTTACAAAGAGCGTCATCGGACGCCTCCTAGTTTTTTAGATCTCAATGTATCAAACAAAACAAAACAACCTAATTTTAAGGTATAGACTAGTGTACCATGTGCTGTTGCCACAACCCAAAAAAAATTAAAATTAATTTTGTAATTCATTAAAACTTTGAAATTCAATAGCTTTTACACCGTAGTATGAGAGTTGCATTGAGAAGTTGAGAATAGAAAGCTTTGTATATGAAGGATCGCAAAGACTTTGTTTTGTAGCATTTGGACATGCAAAGTGAAAGTTATGTTTTTTCCAAAATAAGAAATAATTTAATTGAACTTCTTAATTTTCAAGAATCTATAACTTTCACACCATAGGTCCAAACACCACAAAATTGGCATGAAGAAAAAGCTTTATGTATAAAGGAGTGCAACGACTTTGTTTTATCATATTTGGACGAGCAATGTGAAAGTTATGATTTTTTGCAAAATAAAAGATAATTAAAATTAATTTCCAATTCATTAAAAACTTTGAAATTCAATAACTTTCACACCATTTGTCCAAACGTCATGAAACAAAGTTCATGCATCCCTCCTTGTGAAGAGCTTTCAAGTGGATTGGAAGGACTCGTTTTGACCTGTTTTGACCCGTTTCATGCCGGTTCGATGAGAATAAAAAATAATTCAAATCAATTTATGATTCATAAAAACCTCTAAAATTCAATAACTTTCACATCGTTTGTCCAAACGCCACAAAACAAAGTCCGTGCAACCCTCCTTGTCAAGAGCTTTCCAAGAGCATCACTGGACGCCTCACATTTTGTTAGATCTCAACGTATCAAACAAAACAAAACAAACAACCTAATTTAAGGTATAGATTTTGAAATTTTGATTTTTTTTCACAGAGGGTGGCTTCTGGTTGCAAGGGTCCGGTCCCAGAAGCCAGTTGAAGAAGTATGAGCCATGTGTGAACTGCACCAAGTTCAGAAACTCGTATAACAATACCTAACCTGTACTTCTGAAAAAAAACATTATTTTCTTCTTATGTGGAAGTTTTATCATTTAACACATGCTCTTTGCAAACACCAGGTGGGAATGGGCCTGAAGCAACACGCTTCAGTTGGTAAGTCCACACAAAAGGGAAAGCAAGATTCTAAGTTATGTGCTATTTCCTTGTGTGGGTGGCTATCTGAGACGTTTCTTATTTACTACTGGAGTGAAGATGCACATCATCTTCCACCAGGGCCTGCATGAATTGAATGTTCTTCAGAGGAGGTCCTGGTTGCTGTAAATTGTGCAAAACTGACGAAGTCTCTGCACCTGGTACACAACTTCATTTGCATCTGGTGAATAAGGTAGGAGGTCCTAAAATGGAGCGGGTTCTAAAACCAATCAAGCTCTAGAGGTACATTTTGCACTTTCCAATGTACAAGTGGTGTGCATTTGAGGAGGTGGTCGCTTTTAGAGCCCACAAAAATGCACTTTTCTGCAACTTCAGAAATTCATAACTAATTCTTCAAAGCTTCAAAAAGTATGAAACAACTTGGGTTAGATGCCAATTTCTCTTGCCTTTCAAGGAAAATTTACTGAAAATCATTTTAAGACGTTCTACCTCCCCCAAAGTCAGCTTCAGCTCTTAGATGAGCAGTTTATGGACCTCCTACCTTAAGCAAAATAAATCTACTTTCTGTGTCTAAAGTAGGCGGCTCGAAATGTGACCCTCTTTTTCAGACAGTCCTGTAAGAAGCTGTGAAATGGAGACTAAATGGTTTTAACCCCTAAAGGACCAAGGCCATTTTTCTGCCAAAAAACACTCAAAACTGTCATTTCTATAGCAAAGAGTAAAAAAATTAAATTTTTTTTTTCTTTCACATCTAACCATAGGATATTATACCTAACTAGTATGAAAATGTGTGGAAAAAATTTCATAATTTTTGACTGCACAAATTGCAAGATATCTGCGTTTAAAGTGAAAAAAACAAGTTTTTCAGCACATTGCAGGACTAGATTTTATGACTTTGAACATTTTTAACTTAAATGTTTTGCACTGCAGAGTTTTGAGCTTTTAATCTTTATTGTGGAGAATTGAGTCGAGAGTCTAGGGAGAATAAAAAATCCAAAAAAACTTAATTTTCATTATTAAAAAAATTGTTAAGTAGAAGTAGGTACAAGATAGAAAGAAAATCTAAAATATTAATATCTTTTATATGGAATTAAAAAGCACTAATCCTAATTGTGAGATTGTTATAGCAAAAAAACTAAGCCTTGTGGAACTTTTTTTTTTGAAAAATTATAAAAATTGCATTCAGAAATGAATCCTACAAGTTATTTTTTCAGGAAGATGCTCTAAGTGCCCGAAAAACAAGATTGTCCATAACTTTCTCATAACAAATCCAAATGAAATGAATCAAAGCTTTCCAGATAGACAAAAATATAATCTATAAGGGAAAAAATTAGAAGAAAAAAAAAAAAATTCGAAATTTTCTTTATTGTCCCACGTCCCCTGTTATGAGCTTATTTGGGCATAATTTTTTTTCCCGGGCACCAATTGAAAAAAAAACTAGATTCCCGCAAAGCTTAGCAGTTTTTCTATCTTCAGAAAAAGTTTCAAAAAATAACAACAAAAATTCAGACGGTAGGTACTTGCCCAAAATCCCATTTGTCCCCCGAAGGGACAATGGTCCTTTAGGGGTTAAAATGGACTGCCAACCTCTCTTAGTGTAGAGTGTTGCATAATTAAGGGGTGTCTGTGGATGGAATAAGAGCCAAGGAGGGTTCATTTCAAAGCCAAAGTATGTCCATTTAATTTTCCTAAATGGAAATTGATTGCCCAATTGTCTTCTTACAAATGGTAAAAGATTGTAGGATCCATTTAAGTTTAGTAAGGGTCGCATTTAGGAACCTTGTGTATTACTTTTTGAATGTTGCAGTGTTTGTTTTGAGTCAAGCCATATTTTTTTTCCAGACTGCACATGAGTGAGTTTTGCAAGACCTAGGATCACAAACAGGTGCCTGTGGCAGAATTCTTTGAAAATTCATAAGTAATTCATAAATGCTCCAAAAAGATATGAAACCACCTGTGTTAGATTCCGCATTAATTTTTCTTCAAGTAAAACATAAGAGAAAATATTTTTGGGGCATCTGAAAACCAACAAAAAGGTCCAATAGCCCTTAAAGTGTCACTTTTTGAGCCACCTACCTTATGTCGAAAATATTTTTAGAAACAACAACATCAAGTCTGTGAGGTGCTTCAGTTGATTTCATCTCTAATTAAACTAAATTCCATGGTGCCCTACAACTACAAACAAGAAATCGTATCAGATTTCACACTTTGGGACAAGAACTGCTCAGCCAACCCTAAACCCTGAAATTCACACCTCTCAAGTATCCTCTCCAGTACTGTACTGTACACCATTCACAGGGTGTCTCCTGAGCAGCAATCCACACCAACCTCTTGAATGCATGAGAAGGGTACTGTTTGTCTTCAAACACAGCATGAGCTGAATCAATCCGAAAGTCAGAAATCACTAGAAACTCAAACAGACAGTTGTTGTAATGCAGGTTATCTGCACACCGCATGTGAAAAGACACCGTCTCAGCGTAACCGTGGATTGTAAGTTATAGCATGGACTCATGGAGTAAGTACGTAATAGCATGGATTAAGTTATAAGCAAGGCCAGGGTAGCTAAAGAAAAATCCTCCACAGAAAAAAGAAAAGAAAAAGAGCATTGCACAATATGAAACCTGACAGTCATCTCCACTTGCTTGTTTTAGGGAAGTATCTGGCAACATCAGATTTGCTCCGTACTCAGTTGACACGGCTTGTGTTGTCACTGTGCTGCAGAGACCCCTCTTTCAATAATTGTTACTGAAAGTGTTGTAGCTAGTAAGTTAGCGTGTTTGTGAGCTGGAGTGTTGATGTTAGTTGTCAGTGTTTGTAAATGGCAGATTTCATGCAAAACATTACGACTTGTGTCCAGCAACATACATGCATGTCCTGGACACAAATTAAAACCCTGGAATGGCAACTGCACTCACATTCATTACAACTAGTCCAATACAGCTTGGAATCTTTCACAAAAAATGATGAACACCATCCAAAATTGAAAGTCATGGATAATCCCAAGTTCTAGGTCCATGCCAGCGCTTCCTTAAACTGAGTTGTGCTTCCTTAAACTTAGTTGAACCCCAGTGTGACCCATGCCAACATCAGACAGGCATTTCTCGTTTCCAGACAACTTTTAAGTGCAGTAACTGCTGGTTAATGTACGTCTAGCAGGCAACGTACTGCCAGGGTCGAATGTCTCAGGGCCACTTTACACTAAGGTACGAGGTCCATAAACCGCTCATCTAAGAGCTAAATCTGAATTTTGGGGAGGTAAAACTTCTTAAAATATTTTTCAGTAAATCTTCCTTGAAAGGCAAGAGAAACTGGCATCTAACCCAAGTTGTTTCATATTTTTGAAGCTTTGTAGATTTAGTTATGAATTTCTGAAGTAGCAGAAAAGTGCATTTTTGTGGGCTCTAAACCGACCACCTCCTCAAATGCACACCGCTTGTACATTGGAAAGTGCAAAATGTACTTATAAAGCCTGATTGGTTTTAGAACCTGCTCCATTTTAGAACCTGTTACCTTATGGTGGAGAAGTGCTCCAATTGTTCAAGTGAGGTTTGGGCCAAGACATGGTTATTTTAGGCACCCACTCCAACTCACTACTTGTGGAATTTCTTTGTCTATACCAACTCCATCCATCTTCCTCACATTCTCCCTCGAAGCTGCAACTATCAACCATGCTCATACAAACAAATTGCAAAAGAATTCACTTCTATTTTCCGCATTTAGTGTGCCTCAAACAATTTTCTGCATTGAATGTTCTCAATGAACACTACTAGAAAGACAGTCAAAATAAAGGCAAAATAAAGCACAAGTATGTTGGTACCAACACAAAAATGAATTTGTCCAATCAAATGCGTTGTTTCAGACTCCATCAATAGATTATTTTGTTGGTTCAATGGAAATCAATAAGAGTTCTGCCAAAAATTTAAGAATCTTTTGGGAATCCTTTTGAACCTTTTTGGAATCTTTTGGAATCTATTGTAACTTTTTAGGAATCTATTGAAATCTTTGGAAATATATAGAAATATATTTGAGGCTTTTAAAAATCTTTTTAGAAAATTGTAAATTCTTCATTGAATCCTTATAGAATTTTTAAAAACCATTTAGAATCTATATAGAATATAAATTCAAAGCTTGAATTTAAATCAAATTTTTAATATATTTAATCTAATTTTGAATTTGATTCCAATTCTAATGAAGTTCAATAAATACATTTCAACATTAGAAATTGATCAAAATTTTAATCAAATTCAATTGTAATTTAAATTATGGTCCAAACAACATAATGAAAATTAAATAAACTCTAATCAATTAAAATTATGAGTAGTTCTTGTTCAATTTCTACAAGGTAAAATTTGATTAGAATTCAAACATAGAATTTGATTATATTTTTAATATATATTTAAAAGTACAAAACAACTATAAGTAATGCATAATGAAGATTTCACCAAAAAGCTTAGATTGCCTAAATTTTAAGATTACTTATCATCATTTCATTGCAAATCCAAATAGAATGAATCAAAGCTTCACATGTTCACAAAATTATAAAATCCGAAATTCGAAATACATTCATAGAAAAATAATAATGTTTTTTAGTTTATGACAAAATTTCAATAAAAATTGAGGTGATAATACCGTAGTTGCATGAAATCCATTTTGTCATCTAAAGTGACTAAAGTGATTTCAATATGAGTTCTAAATGTTGAACTATTCAAAATGAATTTTTTAACTATTCAAATTACTAACTTTGAACTATTTTTAGTTATAAATTTTGGCCAAACTACATTTAGAAAAATGCTTGTCAGATTTATTTTTTAAAATTAGGATAAATTAGACTTAAGTATACTATATTTCCAACAAGTTTCATGAAAAAATAAGTTTTTTTGAAGGAGATATGGCCCTTCAAAGTCTGTTGACTTTACCAAATTGAAAACAAAGTCAGTAAATACAACTAACATTCCTCACATAGACATGTGACTTCAACCATTGCTCCATGGTTACAACTAAACACTACTTCCCAAGAGGTTCTTGGTTTGAACCTCCGGGGTTGGGGAGTTGTCCACGTGGCAAAGGGGATGTTGTCTACATGATAGAAGGAAGGCTGATTGGACAAGTTTTAAAAGGTTTTATGGAAAAAATTTAATTTGTTAGGGGGGCTCGACTAAGACAAAACTAACAAAAGCATGTTGATAGAACTAGCAACAAAAGTGTGTTGATAGGTGGTCTGAACCAAGTGTTCCTAATCCACACAAAATCAGCATATTTTCTCTTGGTTTTGTTTTCTTTTGGATCGGATTTCTCTGCTATTGGAACCTCACTTGTAATCCTCCTACCAATCCTTTGACGATTATTAGCCCTCAAATTCTTCACTTTCTCCAAAGAAGTGCAATGAAGAAAGTCATGTCATGGGGCACATGGATTTAGAATATAATAGTTGTGCTCCTATTCTTTAATGAAAGTATTCACAACTCTTTGTAAAATCGACGACTCATCACTACGGGAGAGATGGGCATAACCAAGATAGAAATAAGATAAATGTATTGGGACCAAGAGAAAAATGAATTTTTGTAGGAAAAATTATTTTTCTAGGTATGAACCAACATGTTTCATTTTGGTTCTAAGGTAACGGGGCTTACTGACTGGTTTCTTGTTGATTTATCATTACATCATTTTGTTTATCTTTTCTTGTGAAAATGCATCAGAAGTAAATGAAAGATGAATTTGACAGTACAGTTTGTTTTTGAACATTATATCAAACAAATTATACAACATCACGTACATGCACTTTGATTTCATGCAAAAGTCTTAGAATACCAGGCAGTCAATGTATGTATATGGCAATTAGGATTGTATTGTACGATTAAAAAATATTTTGTATGAAAACGTACACCGAATTGTAATCAATTTTTTTCCTGTATCATTGCATTATAAAATTTCTTGACATTCAAATGTCTACACTTTATAGCCTGCAGCTATAGCTTCAAACCTCTACTTAGAACCACTTGCTCCACTAATTGATTTCTATTGCTACGCACATGTCCTCATCTACATTCCATACTCTTGAACTGCAATCACTATTTTCGTCTACATTTGTTACAATAACAAGTGTTGCACATGTTCCATACGTTCAACATTGCACATAATTCCATATTCCTACATGCATAGCACTGTGCTTGTATAACATTTGCTGAACACACATAAAACAACGAAGTGAAAACCAAAGAACCAAACTTTTGTGCATGAATTTGAAAGAAGGCCTCCTAGATTTTTATAGAATGCGATACCTTTTTAGTAGATTCCACAAGATACTTCGTGGATCACGGGAACATGGAAGTCTTCCGGATGAAGCATGACAAGTCCATCTATTCTGCACACGGAGTCCTGCTGTATTTCTCATAAACATCTTTCAGTGAACATCTACTCTTATCTCCTCTGTCAATTTCAAAGAACGCTTCAGTAACCCAACATCACTTGACATGTGGTTCAACATTGCAATGTATCTTACTACCTGAAGTTCCTTTAAGTAAACATTTTTTTTGGATGTATGACAATCTATTTTGCATACAACTGTTTCCTAAATAAAATGCTGACATTCACTGTACTGGACGTACAACGCTTCATCTGCAGTCAAATTGAACTTGCGTACGACATTCTTCTTCCATGTGGAACTGCACATATGTCTTCCTCTTCAGAAGTGCACTCCTGAATACCACATACTTATTGTGAAAATACCGTGACGATGGGGCTTCTTTCATGGAAATTTTCAAACTTCCTCTGTTAGCCTTCGTAGTTGTCGTACATTGTGTACATGAGTTGAGCTTCGTCACCTACTACCCCAAGTCCTGAACGCACCGAAACCCTGCACATCATAGAACATATCTGGCATCCAATCCCAATCTAAAAAACTAGAAAGCATGTGCCACATGTTTTAAAAATCCTGGATTTTGGGTTCGCTGCTAAGTGCATACTACAGAAACAGTTTGCACGATGCTTTCTGTTTTTCTATAAGTATTGCACACAAAGTCTTTGCATGTTTGTACTTACAAAAACAATTTGACGCTCTTCTATATATTTCTATTAACCAAATATTGAACGCCCTCATACTTTGTATCTCAAATTCTCAAAAATATACATTCCTTCAACAAGCCTCGCTCTCTCTTCTAGTCTCTGCACTGAACAAGTGACTTTGCACTGTATCATATTATCTATATTGAAAAACGTATTCGCCTTCTTCGTTGTTATGGTCTTCTTCTATTCAGCTTGCTCTTCTTCCGCACAACATGTCCACAATGACATTCACTGACTATGTAACAAAATTTCGTTCACAGCCATAAAAAACTTTGAGAACAACTTAGAATTCTTGACTTCAAAACAAACTCAATTTCACTTACGTTACAAGTAGTGCTTCTCTCCGGCAGTTCTATACCCTCTTCAAATTACAATTTCAAGTTTGTCAATTATCGACAAGGACATACCTACATTTCTCAACAATTTAATTAATCCTTTGAACATTGCACTCAATCATGCCTTCAAAATGTTTAATTCCCAATATAATCGCCGTTTCTTGTATAAGGGCCCATCCCAATAATGCAGGATTCCACAAGCACAATGCACTCACAAATCATTCAACAAACAACTTTTTCATCTTCCCGAAAGCCACATAGCTGCATGTTCATCCACAAATGTGACTCACCTTTCATGCGTCTTCACTTTTCCATGCTCTACGTTTGTATTGCATGCCGCTTTCCATCACTACAATCACGAGTGATAAAACAAATACTTTCTAGCATGCACATGTCTACAAATCCACATCTTCAGGACTTTCACAAATAGAAGCTTCAGTCTGACACTGCTAGTAATGAAGCTTCCAAACATGCACTGATTACTCCAGAATCCCAGATGAAATGTAAATCAAATGCGTACTGACGTCAACCGTATTGCTCACTTACTTCTTCAGAAGTTGTACATGACAAATCCAATATACGACCTCAAATGCTCTTCCAAAAATGCCTACACATTCAGAAACATTGGAAAGTTAATCACCATAAACAAGGTTTCCGCTCGACTGCCCATGGAGTCCTTCGCACTTCTTGACAGTTTTTTATTCGGAACGCCTCCTCGCATGCCGTGCTCTACTGGTTATTTGAACCTTAGAGAGAACATTCCATAGTGTATTAGAAATCGATGTGAAAAACAAAGCTATCTACTAAAACTAGTAATTATTGTTCTACATGGAAGCAGTCATTTTTATCAACTATTTGTCCAATTCCTTTCTTGTACTTTGACGTAGAAATTCATGATTGCTCACGTACTCAATTGTCATTCATTGAAGCTGATAATTCACTACTGACCCTAGTAAAGAAGAAATGTACCTACCAAACTGTTCGCTGCTCACTGAAGATGAGTAAAGAATTTACTTGTTTCTTAGTGAAAGCAATGCTGGATTGCGGAACTGCAACTTACAGAGCTCAAAATTTGCTACATAGTTCTCTTCTTTTGAACGTCATCAATTCTACAGATGTAAATCTAAAAAACTAAGTACATTTCCGTAAACCTTACTGTTCACTGAAAGGACTGAAAGGACTGAATACCAGTAACTCCGCATTCAATTCGAGTCCGACGAGTCCCCCACGTCCCGGTCAAATAACTCTTCCTCCTGCACTCTTTCTTGCCGTATATCTTCTCCCCCTATCTCTCTTCCTACAACTGAACGCGGAGGAGCCTCTTCCAATATCATTTCTGAAGGACGAAGACCTTTGTAGTCATTGTCATATCCTCTTTGAAAGATTTGTGAATTCTCCAGTTCCTCACTTGCATTCTGCACTCGTCTACCTCGAACATCACGTCGGAGGACAACTCTCCAGCCAGGGTACTCTGAGGCGTCATTGAAAAAAATTTGTTGGCAATGCTTTGGAAAAGCAAAAGACTCTTTACTAAACCCCTGACAAATTCGGAAATTTGCGAGGGTGAATCCCCACTTGTCTCTTCGAACACTTGCATTGGCTCCCCTGTAGTACGCTCTTACCCACCTACAGACAAAAACAACAACACAAGTCCATCGGTAGTCCAACTCCACAATTTCTTCCAATTCACCTACATATTCGATGTCGGCTTCTACAAAATTTTGATCTCTTGCGCTAGATCGCCATGGTCTTCTAAAAGTAGCGGCCACTTCTGAGTCTTGAATTCGTAAACTCCTCTCACAACTTGCCACTCGATAATGGTAGCCGAATGCCCACATACTTTTAAACTTCTTGCAATTATGTTGCGATGGAATAGATATATCTTTCACAATGTCTGTAACTTGCAATCCACCCTCCTCTGCACATTTTACATTATCTTCCAACCATTTTGGAAACTCAGGAACTTCTGATAAATTTTCAGGAAAAGTGAGCCCTCTTCTTCCGCTCTTGTTTGGATGTCTACGACGCCAAGCTCTACTGTGCTCCATGACATCTGCCTTCGCCTCCTTATAACGTCTACACAATGGGAATGCATTTTGTTCAGTACCTTCGACTTCTCCATTTATACCCACTGGACTTTTTCCATATACTCCTATGTGTTCCTTTCAATTGAAATAGGTCTTTGACAGTTACAGTCTTAGAATTCATTACATGTACAACACTGATATTGACCATTGTATTCTTTGAATACAAACGTGTTGTCCAACGTTTCCGTCCACTTCTACCACTACAAAGAAACTAGTGAATAAATGACTGGAGGGAATGACTCTAAAGTGACTATATGTCCGAAACAACTAAAGAATGACTTTGAATTCCATAATTGCACCAGCGCTGGGGCAGCAGCATTGGAACAGTCATTTGGCAGTCACTTTCCTGAACCGCGGATGTGGTTGCAATGAAAGTAGAGTTTCATCTACGACTTTCAGTCGTCCTTGGGAACGAGTGGAACGTCGGGAACTGAGGATCACGGTGCAGCGCACGCCTTAGTCATTCGAAAGTCACTTCAAGTCACGAAAATACACTTTGCATGTCTTAAACGTGAATACAAAATGACTTCAGGGATTTGGGTGGTTCATGCTACCCGCTCTGGCGGACTTCGGGCAGCCCAGAAAAAAATAAAGCATGGACCTAGTCTAGGACTTCGAAGACGCGGCTTCCGGTAACTTCAATGAGACTCAGAAATGTCTAGGAACTGACAAAGTGCTGAATGAATTGATTTACACTGCCACCACCGGGCCAATGAAGAGGCTGACGTGGACACCAGTCACTCCGGGGTGACTAGTATGCGACTTCGACGTTTCTTCTAAGCGACTTCAAAATGACTGACATGTGAGCGTAGTTTAGACGGTGCACGTCCAGTACATAAACCACATTCAAAATGAAGGAAGGTCCCTCATAGAGACCACCACTGGCGTATCGCCATTATTTTGGTGGACTTCAAATGCAGGCTTCCTAACAGATTCCTAATGTTCGATATAGTTTCAAGAGTGGAAGGATATATTCCATCACGTTTCACATCATCAAAAATGATCAAACATCAAGCTCCTTGGTCCAAAGTCACCACAAATGTCTTATGAAGGATCACTTGCGAGAACTTCGTCTCAACATTCGAAACTTCGGAGGCCACTAAGGGTCAGACATGTGAGAGATTACCAAAACAAAAAAAGCAACGAATCAAACAGTAGAGAGTCTGCTCGAGTAAGGTGTCGTTTAATGAAGATAGATGGCCCAGGTGAACAGGATATTCTTCTAATTTATCCCTATAAATATTCAAGACTTCTTCTACATTCTTGAAGGACTCAGAATAGGGTATGCTTTTTGTAAAAGGAGTGCCACATTCACTACTACAGACGACCGTCCATGATGACTTCCAACTGTCTTACAAATGACTACTACAGTCATTTTTCAGTCATCAACCAGTCTTGGCGGACCATGACTTATAGGTACTGAAATCAATGCTCAGGGTACTCATATGTTGCCTAAGTACTAATGTCCATAGAACTGGATTTTCTTCTAATTTCTCTCTGTACAGGCAGAAGGCTTCAACGACATTCTGTGTGCTAAAAGGGACGGCTAATGTTGTAATCACTTGTACATGCTCTGCAGAGGTGGCACCAAGTATGAGCGCTTCATGTATCGGAATGACACTAATATCCTGCCCGTGCTAACAAGTTCTCTTCCTCGGACAATTCTATGGCCCCAATTAAATTGACTGTTTCGGTTGGAATTGGCAGGTTACGGGGAGCTCTTAGCCCGTCACTCTCCACTGTTGTGTTCATAAATGCATCGGATGTGTCAACAACCTCTCGTTGAGCTCGTGCCTCTTTCCGTAGCACAACTTTCCACCCCGGTCTTCCTGTAACGTCTGAAAAAAAAACTTGAGTAGCTTGGCTTGGAAAAATGAACGGGTCTGTCAAACGAGGCAATTTGTGCTGAAAGTTCACTACGAGGAATCCAGCCTCATCCTTCGTATACGTAGGGTTACCTCGATTGTCTATGGTTTTCACCCACTCACAACGCAGCAGAATTATCTTCGTACTCAATGCACCATAATCCAGCTCAAAGACATTTTGAAGTACTCCCACGTAGTTCAAGGAGGATTCCTCAACATTTCCAACAGTCTCGTGGAAAACGGACGCTACCCCGCTGTTGTAACTCAACAAGTGTCTTGTAGTGTCATCCTCCACTCTAAAGTGCAGCCCAAATGCTGTGACTCGTGCATATCTAGTAGCTCTCCGGGACGGTTTCTTACTGAGGAGAAAGCGGTCCATGTGCTCTGGGTTATGCAAATCCAAGTCCGACTCTCCGACTTTGCGTTGCATCCAATCAGCTAAGGATGGCGTTTCCGGATTCTCTTGTGATTCAGTCCTCCACATCCTGGACAATCCAGTGAAACACAATTAAACCCAGAAGCAGACGGTCCCCACTCCAAAATAGACCCAGCAGGACGCACTGTGTAGACTTCAGGAGTAATTCTCATCAGGCAGGGGAAGGGCTATGACTTCTCCGTGACTTGAAGCAGTCACTTCTATGTCGACTGCGAGTCATTCAGCATCTGCAAGCACTGTCCGAAAATGACTACACTACAACGAATGCAGAACTACACAAGATTTCAGGTCTAAATGTCCCTAGCTTACACAAAAGGCTTCACTGTTGAGCCATATTAGGGATCAAGGTATCACAGGGAAGAGTGAACTCCTTAACTTACATGAAGGAATCCTGCATGGCTGCAGCATTGGAAAGCACATAGTGGTGGGCCACATCTCTCAACTCGGAACTCATCACGTACAGCCTTCTTGCCCCTTGCAGAACTTCCTCAGCATCTCCATATTCTTCGTCTTCGTCCCATACACGCCTGTGAGAGCCCTCAAAGCTGTGGAGGTACTCCGTAATGAATCCAATGCATTCATCTTTCAAGTACCCCTCCGCCATGCATGCCTCTGGTCGTGCCATGTTTCGGACGTGGTTCTTCAATACTTTCATGTAGCGCTCCACTGGATACATCCACCGTGCACTAACTGGACCACACAAGTCCAACTCCTTTGCCAAATGGTATGGGAGATGAGTCATTATGTCAAAAAATGAAGGTGGAAATTCGATCTCCAATAGGGCCATGCTCTCTGCCACATCTGCTTCTAGAGACGGAAAGTCTGCTGGATTATATACCTTTGTGCCCAAGCGACGAAATACCCTACACATTCGCATAATAGCCATACGAGGTCCTGGTTCCATCAGATCACGAAGAGCTAGTGGCATGATCTGCTGCATCAGAATATGGTAATCATGTGACTTCAGGCCACCAAAATTCTTCTTCCGGAGACACTTGCTCAGGTCCGACGAGTACCCCGCGGGCGTTTTCAAATCTTTTATGCACTTGACAAACTTCTCAAACTCCTGTTCGGACAAAACATAAGATGCTTGTGGCTTCACCATCTTCCCTGCCTTACGTGGGTGTGGAGCGAGCCACAGGTGCCTCCTCACATTTTGGCGTTGTAGATCCCTCCGCACTTTGACTGTGTCCTTCTTCCCTGATATGGTTTTCAGAAAGTTCTTGGCTAGATTCATTTTGCAATGCATGAGGTCTAGCGTGTAGCGAATGAGAAGATACTGGCAGTGCAGACATGACCAACAGATTAGGTACAAGTCCACAGTCACAACCTGGTCACATACTAGTCATTTTGTAGTCAAACCTTGACGTATCCATGTAACCATAACTTGAAAATGACTTGGGAGGAACTAGAGGGTGACTGGAAAGTCACGTACGAGTCACATCTAATGTTTTCTGCTGAGAAAGGCGAAAACTGGTAATCTTACCTTCCAGTATGGCAATCTGAATAGAATGCTCAGCCGCTTGAGGCCAAAATTTTTGGAGGGGTCCCCTGCGGCACCCTCTCTGTTTCTGGCAGCTTTCCATGCCTCACACTGCTGTGCGTGTTGCATTTGCTCCTCCACAATCACAGTCCGGGGTTTCGAGTGGTTTTCCATTAATCCGTCAAAGTGGTCCTTCATACCTTCTGATCTGTAAGGATGATCTTCAGGTAGCCATCGATGAGTCCCACCGTAAGTTTGCTTGGACAGTTCAATAGAATGCTCAGCACCAAGGTCTTGACCACACCATGGACACGCTGCATACCCTTGATGACTGAATCCTCCAACTGTGCCATACCCCGGGAAGTCGTGTACAGTCCATAGCAACATGGCACGCAACTGAAAAGCCTTTTCACCTGCATCTTTAGTGACGTCATGGGCAGGGACCCCGGCCCAAAGCTCCAACAACTCCTCCACTAGTGGCTCTAAATATACGTCAAACACGTCACCCGTCACGGACTCCCTCCCTGGAATTAAGAGTGCCAACAAAATGAAAAACTTCTTTGTGCTCAACCAAGGTGGTAAGTTGTAGTTCAATAGCAACACTGCCCATGTTGACCATGATGTCCTATTCTGCTTGTAAGGGTTCACTCCATCAGCTGCTAAGGCAAAGTGAACATTCCTAGGATCTCGTGCAAATGAGGGATCCACATTTTCCTCGAAATGCTTCCAAGCTTTGGAGACACAAGGATGCCTGACAAGGCCATCACCTCCGTCACAGTTGCTCCGATTCTCTACATGCCAAACCAAGAGCTGCGAGATTTTTGGACTCATGAACATGCGCTGCAGTCTGGGAATGATGGGGAAGTGGCGCAGCACTTTCACTGGAAAACAACGCCGCTCCTCGTCCCGGTATCTGCGATTGCCACACTTGGGACAACGTAGGTCTTCCTCATAGGGCCCCCGAAACAGCACACAGCCTCGTTCACATGCATGGATGGTATTATATGTCAAACCCAATTTCCCCGTCAAGGCCTGCGTTGCGTAGTAGTTTTGAGGCAAGTTATTGTTCCTTGGTAGGAGATGAGAATGCAGAATGCTGAACAATTCGTTGGCGCAGTGGTTGCTTACACCATGCACAGTGCACAAATTCATCAACAAGACCGTCGCCGCGAGCTTGCTCGAAGCAGCTCCATCATACAAAGGCTCTAGGCACCCTTGCAATGCCCTGGCATCAAAGGTTCCGTCACTGTGAACTCCATCAGTGGTTGCACCTGGAGGGCGGTGGTCGTCAGTGTCAAGTCTGTCAGTCCCTTCCGAGGGAGGAGTATGCTCGTCACGACATTCCTCAGCCTCCGCTACATCACCGTGGAACACCTCCATGCACTCGTCGTGGATAGATTCCGCCGTGGAAAAGGCATTCCTCACTTCCTCTTGAATTCTTTCGGCCGAAAATGTTGGAGCGTCCACTATATTCAATGCCTGATTTAGCATGCCTATCGTATCAACATCAACATCTAGGGCGGCCATGCCGGATGTTGCCTGTCTATGGGGTCCCCAAAATTCTTGCTCCCACTCCTCGTCAGAGGAATCCCTTGCGCCCGGGCCTCTCCAAATGCGGCAATCCGGATGCCTTCCATGACGTACAAGGTGAACTTGAACGTTCTTCAGGAGAAGTCTCTTGCGACCTCTGCACTTCGTGCAAGGACAATGCAGCTTCTTCACATTGTACTCTCTAGCTCGTTGTAACTCCCTCAACCAGAGGCGCTCATCTCTAAGTCTTTGTCTACCGCTGTCGGACAATGGAAGCCTAGCGGGAATCATCTTCACCGGTTTGGCAAATTTGTTACCATGTCATGCACAGGAACGAAATCGGGAGGGTAATGGAATAGAACCTGTGAAGGGACCTTCAGAGCAGGACTTATTTAGCCTCCATCACTGATACCTTGTACTTCCGAGAAACGCGAGTCGCAGTGCGTCCTTCAGCATTCACTGGCGTCTTCCATAACTCTTCAGAAGTCACTGCGTAGTCGAAAAATGACACAGATAAATGACTCACATATGTCTTCACAGCATGAATTCAGTGTAACTAGGTATTGGCGTCGACAGATTTTTTGCATATGCAGGTGTCATCAGAAACGTGATTAAGTCTTTCACTCCCACTCTCTCAGTGAACGTGGATTGTACTCGAATGCAAATCAGACTGGATCAAGGCTACCGCATGTTCTCAAATCGTGAAAATGTTGATTACTACTGTCAGAATCCTCAATTTAATGACGAGCCGCCGGTAACCGACGGCGCTCATCAAGAGAGAGCCCTCCATCACCGATCGCGACAATATCTCATTTCATCCTTCCAATTGGAGTTAACCACAGCGGCTCACTCTCTCTCTCTCTGCTACGATTGCGGAGGTGAAGGACCAACCACCTGCTAACGAGGACGACACTGAAGCGGCGAACTGGGTGATCGGCGAACTGGATGATCGGGCAACTTGACGAGAGATCAGGGTTCGTCGTGAACCCCATCGTGACTGGAGAGCGTCCAGAAGACTTACACCGCACAATGGAAGCGCCGACGGATAGTCCACCGCCTCAGAAGGGAGTGTACGAACTGCTACGTGACGAGAACGTCATGCGGGTGCAGCAGATGGCCGCTCCAGTCTTGGCAGCGAGGGCGGAGCTGTAAGTTCCGGACCCCTTCCCCTCAACACAGCTTGATCAGATTTCACAGAGCCAGTACGCATTGAACCCGCGACCTTGGAGTTGTTCCTGCCTACGTTGTAATTTGAGCTCCATGGATTTGCCATGTTCATGTGCTGATAAATGCAAGAGTTCGAAGTTTGCAGAGGACTCCACCTCCTCGCGAAAGTACCGTTGTTCTCTGAGCCTGTCCCGTGCACGGTTTTCGAAGCAGAGAGGCGGCACATTCATAGGGTTTCCCACACCCAATGCTGTGTCCCAAGGATTCATTTGCCCAGAAGTCATAAGTCTGTCGTTCATGAGAACCCTCGAAGTTGAATTTTATGTCTTTGGGCTTGTTGGTGACTCCGTCAAAGTCACATGACAGTCACTTGCGAGTCATTAACTAGTCACATTCCAGAGACATGGTTGAAGAAGCCATGTTCCCGACGTGGTCGCCACGTAGGAGCCGGCATGGTCTTCTTCTTTCTTTGAGAACTGTGTCTTGCTTTAACCCTAAACCCCTGTCCAAGCCTGCCTTGTTGCCCAGAGTCAGTGCACGCTAGTGTCAATCTTCCCTCTATCTGTCGTCACCGCTGAGTGTCTTTCCCTGCTGAGGCCGTATCTCTTTCATTTGACGCCACATTTCTTGGATGTCGGGGCAGGGATAAAGCGATTGCCAAGGCCCAGGGTAGTAAGCAAACTCCCACTTCTGGAAACCGCGGCGGAGTTGTGTGGAGGAGTTCACAGCGAGCAGGCGTCCCACTGAGGAAAGCAGCGGAGGCAGAGGGAGGCAAGCGGAGCCTGTAGATGAGGTCCGCGTTCTACTCGTCGTCGGAGGCGACAAAATCTGATGGCGATGCCATCGCGACAGGTATGATGCACCTCGCAATTGCTTGTACACATGTTGAGCGGCAATCCGACGAGGAGAAAAAGTCCGTAGGTAATGCTTGTTCTCTTATCGTTTCTCTAGGATCAGTTTCGCAGTTTGGGAGATTCCTGTGTCATCCAGGGTTCACTGTTTTAGGGTTCTTCTTCGGAAATCTCGCGATTGGTCTTCCTGTGATGCTTGTAGCTTTACCATTGGGATTAGGGTAGTGAATTTATGAATTGTTTTGAAAAATAATGGCGTCTTTGGTAGGATCGGAGGAAGAGTTTATGGACTCTTCTGAAGACAACCTAGAGCTGGAGGACGAAGAACCTCTGGTTGACAAGAGGACGACGACGAAGAGGAAGAAGACAACATCGTCGGGCCAATGTGCGCCAATGCACATTGCACCACTACCGCGTCCTCCTCCAACAATAGAATCCAGCCAACCAAACCTCGCATGGGTGCCAGGGCACTACATGCCAGTGCAGCCGCAATTCCAAACTGCGTGGAATTCGGGAGCAACAGCAGTGATCCCAGATGTGTGGGGTGGACAGAATGGACTTGCCCTTGCAGAAGACGGCGAAGATCGCAGTGGTCGAAGGAAGCAAAAATGTGATTACGACTTGTCCACTCGCCAACGTGTCCTTGCGGGAGTGAAGCCCAATCGAGCGTTTGTATTACCAGGCGGCGAAGTGGATACCACATGCGAAGGGAAGAACGCCTGGGATGAAACTTTGCGCGACCTGGTCCCGAAATGTCTGGACGTAAGTGTGGTGAGCTGGTCCAAGCATGAGCCACACACGCTGCAAAAGCTTCGAGCCGCCTTGGACAACGAGTTCGAGTGCTTGGGGAATCCGCTGAGTATGGTGGGATTTAGGTTTAGGGTGTCGAGGTACCTGAAGGCAGAAAGATGTTGCCTCAAGAATCGCTATTTGAAGGGAATTGACACTCCTCCTCTTCATGTCGACAAACCAGAGTGGGACCGCCTGAAGGAGTACTGGAACACGGACAAGCAGAAAGACAAGGCACAAAAGATGACTGTTGCACGACAGAGTGTGAAGAATCTGACGTTGGTGGGGAGGAGAGGAAAATCCGGTCGCCCGTCCTCCACGGTAAGTGTCCAATATACTTCTTCAGTTTTGTTATGCAATAGTGAAATGCAAGCATGTGTAGGTTTGAAGGTCCACACAGTGGTTTCTTTTCTTGTGCTTAGAGGACAAAGATGAAGTACTGGTTTCTGTAATGTTGACAGGGAGGAGGTCCCGAGACAAGCAATGCCATGATGGACAATGGCAAGGGGAGTCTTTCAAGTGCACGGCCAAGACTACCTTCTAATGTGAGTTCCCCTTCCGGTTCAGCGGTAAACTGTTTTGTTTGCGTGTGTGAGGATTTGGGCTCTTTGGTAAGTGGATTCAGTTGTCCGGTCGGGTATGTGGTAGGGGACTTCTACCTATGTGGATGTGGCAAGCAGTCGCCCGTTTCGGATGTGTCAAGTCAGTGCATGCACTATGTTGCCGAATGCATGAGAACTGGCATCATCCCATAATCATTTGAAGCACAACGTGCCCATGTCTTGTGTTAGCAGCCTAGGGTGCAGTAAAATGCCGCTGCAATTGTTCAGTCGCGTTGAAGTCATAGCGAAGTTGTGTTGAGTCATATTTGAGTCCCACAGTCATGCGTGAGTCATTTAAAAGTCATGGTTATCTGAAGCGCATTACCTTCGAGCACGCGGTCGGGGTTTCATTTCCATTGAATATTTTTTTGGGCTTCTGTTTTCCTTCCAGTTCTTCCAGAGCATAATGTAGTTTTCCTTCCTCGTCTCTTCTGGGTACAGCAGTAGTTCTCATAGTCGAAGTCACTTGGAACGACCCTCCCTTGTTTGCAGTTGTAGCTAAGTCATTTCGTAGTCACTATGCAGTACCAGTCATATTTTGTGTCTTCAGCGTAACTCGGGGTCTTCTAATCTCATTCACCTGTACGTGTCTATGAGTAGGCGGGGGGAACAAGTGACTCAAGTCGTTGGGAGTCCCTGGAGTTATGGAAGAAGCACGTCGACGTGAAGCTCCAGGAATTCGCAGCAAATTCCAGAAGCACTTCTACGGCCATAGATGAATTGCGTTCAATGTTCTCCACCTTCATGAGGAATTTTGCACATGGGGATGAATAGAGTCCCTCCGGAAGTGGTGCAGCAGAAAAGAGAAGAGGCCCTTTTGCCAAACCACGGAAGAGATCAGGAAATCGGGTGACTGCCGCGGCTGCGGACATCACGTTGTCTGAAGATGAATTCGAATTGGACCCTCGTGAAGCCACAGTGGGGATCCCACCTGAAGCCCATGTGGTTGACCTTGAACGCATGCCCAAAGAGTGGAAGGTGGCAGAACGAGTTGTCAACGAGCCAGTGATTGAGGAAGTTATGGTCTCTGAAATGCAGGTAGACTTGCAGCCAGTGACAAAGTCGATGTTGGAGTCCATTGTGGAGGTTGACGCTCCACTGTTGCATCCCCCGTCAGCTCCGGTGGCACCAATACTCTTGCAGTCTCGACCTGGTCCCAAAATTGTAACCCACTCTCTCGAAGGACGTGAAGAGATCTCAAGAAGCTTAGAGCCACCGGTGGTGGGTGTGGATCCTGCCGTCCGAGAGTGCGAGCCGGGTACGCCCGATAGTGGTGGACCTTCGCCTGCAAACAGCACCGGCGTGGCAGGGGAAGCAGAGGAAGACGACGGTGACGCCGAAATGCACACACGTCAAGCAGACCCCAACACAGCAGATGTGGTGGAGGTTACTAGGGAGAGGACGAAGTCAATGGGAGCAACCTCCGGAGCCCCATCGCCCTCACAGAGAAGGTCTAGGAAACCACGGCAATCGCCGTTGAAGGTATTTACCCCGCCCGGCGTTTGTCCAGTGACGTCAAGTGAGGTGAGACCTGCCGTTCCTTCCGTTATGCCTCAATTTAGAGACTGTGGTCACCCCAAACTAATAATTTTCAATGTACATGGTACATTGTTAGATTCTAGCCTGTTGTCTAGACAATCCCCAAACCCTGCAATTTGAAGTACCATTCGAACTACGCTTCGGAGAGTAGTATTTCGACCATGGTTGAAGCCCTTCCTTTCTCGATGCTTTAGCAATTACTGTGTGGGCTTTTGAGGTAGTGGCAGTAAGCTCCATATGGAGGACGTGTTGTCCACAGTCTTGGCTGATATGAAAGCTGTAGGGTCCGGAACCCCCTTGTTTGCTTGGTCAGGTAAAGTTCTTGAGGGTGAAGACATCGGAGAAGGATATCCAATCGAGTGGGGTAAGCAATTGGAGGCAGTGTATGCAACATGGCCCCGTTTTTGTGCAGCTAATACAGTGATAGTAGACAGTAAACACAGTAGGGTCCACTGCAATCCAGAGGCTAATGTAATCATTAGTACCCCATTCTATGTGAAGTGGATGTGCTCATTGGCAGATGACAAGGAATACCTGAAACGGTACCTATGGCCATTGTTGGAGGCTCTGCACTCAAGCACAGACGTTGCTGATTTTTGATCCAAATTTCCTGAAATTGTCAACGAATCAATGCCACAAATGCTGCGCAGACGCCGTATTGGACATGCATATGAGTTTCTGGACATTCTGGAAGGTGAAGGGATTAGCTACCCACGCGCTTGCACATGTATAAGCGCCCCCTCACCTTCCTGTGATCTTCTTTTCTGATGACGAACTTGTACGTGTGCAGGTAAAGGAACAGAAGCGGGAGGTCCGACCAAGGACTGCATTGGCGGCAACCAAAAAAGCTCCCCTTCCGTCCTCGAAATCAGTAAGTTCAACCTTGTAATTGTAGTTCCACGGTAGACAACGATGTAATGTAGATTTTGATTCTTCTGTCATGATTTAGAAGCGGTTTGCAAATTTGCTCTACGTCCATGGTAGTAGAATGGAATTGTTGGGGCAGCCTTTCATGAAGTTCAATTGAATGTGAGAGTGGGTCATTTTGCTGTAGTTGGTTGAAAGAGCTTCATATTAATTATTGTCCGTGAAGGGTATCCGTGGCATTTTCACCTGTCTGCCTGAAGTGGCTTTGTCCAATATGCTGTGGTGTCGTAGTCACAAGGAAGTCATGAAGAAGTCATTTTCCAGTCACGTCACAGTCATGAGGACGACAGCTGCTCGTCGGCCTATAGTAGGTTTGTATGTGGATCAACTTCGATGTATTATTTGTGCTGGGCCTTCATATATGTTTGCTAATCAGTGGCCTGCTTGCAGTATCGCTGCGGAGACGAAGTGTTTCTTCTAAATCCGCGAGCGCACAAGCAAAAAGTGGCGGTGGGTAAGATCAGTGGATTACCGGGGAAACATAAATACCACGGTGACGACATTCCCAAAACGTGGTTCAAGGTGGACGTCCATGAAATTCACCAGGGCGAGGTGGCACTCATGTTTCCTAATCCCCAAGGTAACCAGGAAGTTATGAAAGATGTGAAAGGGTCATGTACCATATGGAGCCAAAAGTACTTGAAGATTACAATGTGAGGTGGCCTTTCCCACTCTATTGTTTGACATTGTCTCCAGACATTAAGGCTTCCATTTTTATGTACAGTCTTCCGTGATGAACGGAGTATTCTGAATGCACCTCTTTTTGGCACTGAAGGCCTTTGTTTTTATATTGGGCCCCTTCCCTATTGCAATAGAAAAGGATTGTGGAATGCATGAGGTCTACTTTCTTAAACCCATATGAATGTCGTCGGTCGTTGCTTTCTTTGCATTCACCGTAGGAGAGTGCTAGTGTGTTAGGGGCTACATAAACGTGTTAAGGGCAGAAATAGATGACAAAGCAGAGACAGCCTTACATTGAGAACGTAATTGCATCGCATATGTACGTTTGTAATGACAAACAATAGCTTTGTCAGTAATAGAGGAGAGAGAAAATGACATGCAAATAATTAGGAAATGACTACTCCCGAGATCGAGTCGACGCTTCCATAAATTTCCTAACCTGAGTCTGACTCTCAGGTGACTGGAAGCGAGCACAGCAGAAAATGTAAAAATGTGTTGTGCATCTACCTCATGCAAATGACGACCTACAAATAACTCTGGTGTGACTCACAAATGACTCGTTAATCAACTATGTGTGAACAAGGATGTTTGTCACCCCCCTAATCCGACTGCAAAATAACTCTACAGTGACTCGCAAATAAATCATCACATTGCCACGTGTCAGCAATCCCAAACATTCCATACCAGCAGAATGACTCTAAAATAACTTACCCTCGACTTCCAAATGACTTTAGAAAATTACCATTCAAACCATGCGGAGCACTTTTCGTGACTGTAGAGTGACTTGTAAATAACTACAGAGTGTGCTGACGTGTCAATCCATCTCCACGTGTCAATGACTCCATGGTGACTTCAGAATGACTCCGAAATTGCTGACGTCATGCCGCATCTTGAAAATTCCGGACTGAAATGGGCAGCTGCCCACACTTTCTGACAGCACTGTCCGAAAATCACAAGTGCCACGTAGACCCTGTCATCCCCTTTTCATCCAAGACGGTGATAATAAACTGCTAGTCACTGCAGTCACACACCTGTCCACAATGACTTCAGGTCCTGAAGTCACGATGTAGTCGAAAATGTCCTAAATGACTGTTTTGCAGTCATTTATCGCAGTCATTTATTCACTGTTTTTTTTGGTAGTGTACGTTCTTCTGACAAAGCTAGACGTGACATTCAATCATTTGAAATTGGAGTACCTCAATTCTCTACAAATTCAAGAGAAACAATAGTGTCTAATTCAAAAAAATTATTGTGCACTTCAGTCGACTGTGGTTTTCTACTTCAATTGATCTATGAACTCCACTAGACATTTCGATGACTGGGTTCCTAGCTATTTCCAATTACACACGGAATTGAAGGACCGAAGACAAATAGAAAGAATTCAAGATAACTCAACAATCACTTACTGTCGATGCTCTTCCAAGTCTCCGGACGTGTCAATGACAAAGTTGTGAAACAATTCCTGCCTTTCATCTGTTAGTGACCTCGTCACTCCATGGTCCTCCAAGACTTCATCTACTATGATGGGATCCTCTTGCGAGTCCCAAACCCTACTACTTGTTGATGTGTAATTCAACATGTACTCCGTCATGTGTCCTGCAGCTTCTTCTAGCTCATAACTTGCGGTCATGCTGCCTTCAGGTTTCGCAAGATTCCTCACAAAACTTTTGAGTCCTTTATAGTAACGCTCGTACGGGTACATCCAGCGATTCTGAACAGGACCACAGATGTATAATTCTTGTACGATGTGGTAAGGCAAATGCATCATAATCGTGAACGTTGAGGGGGACAATTGTTTCTCCAGTAATACCATGGTCTCCGCTACGTCTTGTAACAACCCATTCTTGGAGTTTTTGCTAACGGTCTTCTCACAAACTCTTTGGAAAACTCGGCTCATTCTGATGATCGCTGACGCTAGTTTCTAATTCTCAATGTTCCGCACACACACATGAAGAATCTGCTGCATGATCACATGAAAATCATGTGACTTCAGTCCATGAAGTTTCCCCTTCTCAATTAATTCACGAAGATTGGATACGTATGTACTTGGTGTCTTCAAATTTCTTAGTGTCTGCATGAACTCTACCTTGTCATCGTCGGAAAGAACATACTCCGCATGTGGCATTACAAACTTATTGCTTCCCGGAGATGTTTCTTGAAGCCAGAGGTGCTCCCTCATACATCTGTCTTCCAAGTCGAGCCTGACAGCTGTTGTATCATTATCTCCCAAAAGGTACTTCAATACTGTTTTGCAAATGTTCTTCTTGCAGTGCATGACGTCTAAGGTGTGCCTGCAAGGATGACTCTGCAGCAACAAAAATAATTTTAAGCCGTCAAGCTTCTTCTTTCAACAGAAACCCTGTTCAAAAAGGCTTTTCCCTATTTCCCCAAAAGATGAAAGAACCCACTCATGTCATATTCTTGTTTTTGGAACAGAGATGTAGCAACTGTCAAACTGAATACGAACTTCTAAGCTCTTCAACACAACACTCTAACCTGAGGAACATCGTGTCCTTTGAAAATGACTTGTGCATACCCACATGCTTCCCTTCCGTTCCTTCTAAGTTGGTGACCAATGCCGAGGTAGAAATTTTAAGAGTAGACATTGTATGACATTATTATAAGACGTTTTTGCATGTCTTTTCCATTAGTAAGTGACGTTCAATCTTCTCATGTTAGAAAATCAGGCTACGAAGCTATAGTCTTCTATCCAAAACTTCATCTCTTCGGTTTCTTTAAAAGTAACTATTTCACTTAACGGCAAACGAACACAAATACAACAACTTACAGTTTCAATCTTTCAAAAAAATACATGTGTGTGTCCGTTCTTTGTGCAAAAACGTCCTATTCACTTATTCGCATGTACATCACATATTCTTAGAATGTTTTCAGCAAAACTGAAAGACTACTGACAACCAATTTCATAGTACACATACTTTACGGAACGGGTAACCAATGACTTACCGCCCATTAAGGCAATTTGAAGAATATACTCAACCGTTGTACTCCATGTTTCCTCACTGGGTCGTCCTTTGAGTCCTCTGCTCCACCTTCATTAAAAAATTTCTCTCTTTCGAGACCATTGCAATATATTTGGTCGCCTGTTTGACGCTGGGGAGTCGGAGCCCTTTTTGACCGGCCATTGAAAGCTTGTCTTGCATTTCTGAAGACACGGTCCACGTCAAGAAACCGCCTTGCACCTAGATAAACCATCTTCCTCAAAATGGAAGAATGCTCCGCACATGTATCTTCTCCACAGAGTGGACAACCTTTGTACCCTTTTACTTGTTGCCCGGATAGTAGACCGTAAGTAGGGAAGTCGTGAACAAACCACATTAGTATTGTCCTCAGCTTGAAACGCCGCCGACCAATTCGTTTGGACATGTCCACAGCAGGAACACCCTCCCACAATGTCAATAAATCTTCTACAAGAGGCTCCAAATATATGTCCATGCATTCCTCTGATGGTGCTCTAGGACTGGGAATTAAAAGGACCAACTTTAAAAAAAAGGTTTTGCTAGTCAACCACGGAGGCAAATTATAAAAGGCAATAAAAAAAAGCCACACAGAGTGCTTTGTGGATTGGTTACCGTAGGGGTTCACCCCATCACTTATGAGACCTATGTGTAGATTTGTAGGAACTGAAGCAAAATCAAGGTATTCTTTGTCTACGTGCTGCCACTGCTCCCCATCCACCACTGACCTCATGAAACCATCCTCCGACTTATTGTTTTCATGGAATGTCATCATTTCAGCAATCTTTGGGTACTTGAACATTCAACAAAGCTGCTCTATAATAGGAAAATACCTCAATACTTTTGATGGTACACTTGTTGATCCTGCAATGTACCTTGATTTTCCACAACCGCTATGAGGACATGTGATCAGATCTTTGTGCACTCCCTGGAATAGGACATGTCCATCTGGACAACAATGAATGGCTTCATGCTTTAGTCCTAGCTTCAAAACCATTCGTCTTGCTTCATAAGAAGTTCGAGGTAATTGGTTTGACTTCGGAAATAAGTCTTGAGAAAGAAATTTTAGTAACTCATCCGAAAATGCATACGGAAGGGAATACAAATTGCACATTGTAATAAAAACAATGGCAGCTTCTAATCGATTCACTCTGCATCCTTCAAAGACTCGCTCACTTGAATCTCGCACCAACTCCTCGTACTCAGGGCTTCGCATTTCAAAGTCGTCTTCCAATTCCAGTTCTTCTTCACCTTCTTCAGACTCCTGCATTTCATTGTGCAAGTTATCTACTCGTGCAAAGGCATCTCGAACTGTTCCAGACACGTCCACAGCATTTCTTTGCGGCCAAACAAATGCATTGTCTCCTGTATTGTCGTTTTGTAACCCACCGAAGTAATCCTCGCCTTCGTCCAAGCCTTCATCTGTAGGCTCTCGAATGCTCTGACCATCCTCAACCTGTACAAAGAACTTCTTATGTAGTAAATTTCAGCTCTAAAATTCACAAATCATAACTACGGACGTGACGGTACAATGGCGTCTATTCCCGAACTCATCATTTCAGCTTTCCCAGTAGTATTCACCGGTTTTGATAAGAATCAAATGACAAAAACACTATGTCACTCTATTATTTAGCAGACACTTTCTTGTAAATTTCTCCTCTTCTCCATACTATAAAAACAAAACACACTTGTGCCTACAACAATGCAGCTTTTCATATCTTCGTAAAAGGAACTATGTGTGAAATTAAGAACTCGCCAGAATAGGGTACTATAAATAAGGGTCTTGACCATGTAGCCTATGATGTCGAGAAACGGTCTCGTACTTTCGAATTGCGGCTCCTCTGCAACGTCTACAAGCACACAAGTACTCCGAAAGTCCCTGCTTCCTTGCAATAGACCGCTCTATGTGATACGCTCCCGATAGTTTACTCTTCCAATGCATTTTGAAGGTCACTGCAGAAGATGCAACGTCACACACTGCTCTCAGCGCTATCACTTCACACGAATGTATTCCATAACTATCATTCTGAAATTCAACTGTTCTTCAATTCTTCTACTGAACCCTGCATCTTTCCACTGACTCATTTGAATTCCACAATAGCATGAAAATAGAAGTCCAAGCTCTTCCATCCATACGTAGAAACCTCTATTGAATTTTCATATTCATGTCAAGCTGCTTCTGAAACACGTTCTGCATTCTAATTTTCACTTCGAATGCATAACAACATATGTCCAAGTGTCCACTAGTGCCATACTACAGTAGTGCGCTGTACATAGCAGACGACAACATGCATGGACCTATGGAAGACTATGACATGCCGTATTATATGCATAAAGTCTATACGACAACTAGCTTCAACTGATGAGTACAAAATATTGAGGTACTTCAAACAAAGTCATTAAAGACACAAGGGCAATGAAGTGTTGCACTGCTCTCATAAAAAACAGAAATGTGAAGGAGGCAAATAATGAAATAAAGAACTTCCTTTCTGTAACATGTACATCACGTCCGCTTACTTGGAATTCAAATCAACTAATAAGAGAACTTCAACAAATACTTCTGTTTAATTTCCACTGTAGAATATGAAAACAAAGCGGTCTTCAGAAATATTCCCCTTCTGCCTCAGTGATTGGCTTTGACAATGGTTTTGGACAAACTCTACGGCAGTAGCTTTCTGTGCAATCCAAGTTTTTCATACATTGCTCCTATTCCGTTCTGCATATGAACCTAACTGCAGTGGCAATGGAATAACGATGTCATTACAACCGCTTCAGATGCAAGTAATACATGCACAGTACGGTTGTATGCTTCTGAAATGCACGGCAACTTTGTCTACTATGTTCAAAAACCAAGGCAGGACAGATTTCATGAAACCACAGTACGCATTGTCATTACACAATCACATCTTAGTAGTATTGTTTTTTAAATCAATGTACTTCGAGAATTTCCTTTTTTGGCATGTGCAGCAATACGCATGTTACTGGCAAAAATGCTTCTATGCTGGTCTGCCTAGTCCCACTGCAACACTATATCATGGTGAAAGCAGCAGAGGCGTCACAATATGGAATTGCACTACGTATTAAATGAGCACCCCTCTTCTTCTACAACTGAATTTTTTACTACAAGACGGTAAAGAATTCAGTCCGAAATGAACGCAAATGCACTATAACAGTAGCGCTGTGTGATTTTGTGCAAGTCAGTACTCTTCATTTCATGAACCTTAATTCGGAACCTCAGTCCTTTTGAAAAAATAGTGTGATTATAAATCAAATAGTGTCAGTGACAATAAGCTCTCAAGCAACATCATTGAACACATAGAGGAAGATGAATTAGAGACGCATTGACACACTCCTCTACTTCCAGTGATGACATGGTCAACCACTACTGCAATTCCACATGACAGTAGGTATTGTCAGTCAAGCATACGTTATATTATTCACAGAAGATATGAATTCTAATACATGTTTCCAGTATTACGATATGTCTTCAACATAAGTGTTCCTTGTCTTACAGTACAACAATGATAAGTGCAACTTATGCATCCTCCTTCCCCCTGAAGAAATCCGACAATGACAAGTAATACTATCTACGTCACTAGCAACACATGCAGTTCTTCTGCACATCATATACAATTATACCTGTACATACCTAGAGACAGTAGAAAGGTTAGAAAAGACTAAACATCTTCTGTAGTATGGAGTGCTATCCAACTAAACATATGCAAAAGTACTAGTCCTTCTGTGTGACCCGGCTCCAACATATAGGTCTGAAAACTTTGTGTCTGCCCCAGCGAATACAATATTTTGCTCCACATAGTGTGGCCAGCGCTACCCTTCCTATTGTGCACATTCTGGAATTCATATCATCCCAACTGTGAATGCTAGACTCCATCAGCTAGTGCAGCATCACTTGAAGCACCTCATGTCCGCGGTTGTGAGTACTGACGGCTGTGTGATGAAGCACCTTTTTGCCCTGTAAGCTTCTACTTTGTGAATACAATGTCCGGATCATCCTCATTGCAAGGCAGAAAGGTGTAGCACCTTCAACAATTTCAGAAAAGAGAGTTAGGAAGAGGAACTGACCTTCTTACTCAAGCTCTGTCCATTTCTCTTCATGGCTTGTGAACGCTAGAGGCAATCTCTAAAACAAAGAAAGAGAAGGAGCACACAGAAAACCGTTTGTTACATTGTATTCCTTACTGATTAATCCTTTGTCACAACATGAAATCTTCATGGAAGAGCATGTGATTGCTACCTGCGCATACATAACAGTGCTAAAAATAATTCATTGCTCCAATAAGATATGAAGTTCGTCATGGAAAGAAAGGGAAACGCTGACCTTGTTGTTATGAAGAAACTCAACGTGTGAAATTGAACTATGCTACTGTGCAATTTAAAGCGTGAAACTCAGAGTACAAATTGTCCGAGCAGCTGCTACACTTTTTAACTATTGCGTCTGCTAAGTATGAAGAAGAAGACTAAGTCCATCTTCAGGACTTACTGCATGAGGAATACCTTGGCGCAGGTAATGCTAGGAACTAGACATGTAGCTCTTACTAACAGAATTTTCTTTTACGTGGCACTGAGTGGCATCAGTTTTCATCGTCATTTGCCTACTGAGTTCAAGACAAACCTTTCTCTAGAAATTGATGGTCACTTTCACCAACTGCTGCGCAGAACGCAGTGCGCTTTCTTGTCCGACATAAAACTGTGCAAGGTTGTTCTCAATTCGTGGAGGTTCACAAATCCTGAAAGAAAAAAAATTAAGTCAGTTGTCCACAGAGACGCATGAATAGATAAGTGTGCATACATAGAGTCGATGTGCTTCTCTAAAGCGAAAAAGAAATTGAACAGTAAGTGTCTTGCGTTGCACGAACATGACAGGAGAAAACAAAGCTCTTCTATTCTGCAATGCAAGAGTAAATTTAGTCGGCACAAGCACATTCATGTGCACAACTATAAAGAAGCATGCGGAAGACTCTTTTCAGCAAAAAAAGTGACACGCACACATGAATTGTAGAGTAGAACTAACTTTGTGGAGAAGCGCAATACCTTTGAAAAGATGATCAAATATTTCATACGACATAAAAGTCTTCCTTGTGCACTGGCAGGGTTCGGCTGAGGCCACCACATGGACAGAGCTCACTATGTCTTCAGGTTGAAGGACTACTACAGGCGAGGAGGTGCAGCGTTACCTTGAAATTTGAACAGGACGTGAAGAACGTTCAACAATAGCACAATACTTTGTAACACAAGTCACGCCCTACGGTAATTGCAAGACAAAACGAACTGAATTCTACCAAACAGGTGCACAGCATAATTTTCCCGTGAACCTCCTCTGTCTCCAATTTTACCAGACATTGTTCAAGTAATGAGACAAGACACCTTGCCGACCTTCTTGTTTTACCATAATTACCAAAATATATTTGTGATGATGGCAATCGCTGTGATAAGACTCCTAACAACTTGCAAATCAGGAATTGCGATTCTGATATATTAAAATCGGTGAAATACAACATGTGCGTACTTGACTAACATGTGCAAATCGATAGAGATAGGGCGATGAATTTCAAGAAGGCGGACATAAATGCTTATGCAAATAAGGTCCTCATGTGTTCCTTCCATGTTGTCGTCTTCTGTAGAAGAGGAGGTGGACGACTGCCTGTGCTGTCCTACTCCAGTTCGCGCAATTCTGATCCGTTGTCTTTGTCCCACTTGTGTACTTGCGAAATCTCAAGGGAGCTTCATACGGGAAGGAGGTAAAACAGCTTCGCAATGCCAGAAGTCACTCCATTCGAGCTCCTCAGGTTGACAACTATACAAAGCAACCATGTGCTTTTAAAAGAACTCTGTGGACTGGGAGAATCGGTGTAAGTCGCATCTGCAGTCTGTATTTAGCAAAGCTGGAAGGTGTCAACGTTCTGTAGTTTTACAAAGAACAACAGGAAGTATCTAAATTATTGTTGTTGTTGCATATATCTCCTGCAAATCTGTCATAAAAAGACAAATGCAAATTAATTCCAGAAGAGGTGAAGGCGGTGGAATAACCTATAATGCAACTCGAATTTAATGGTTAGGACAGCCATGACTGCTTGCAGAACGTGGCCGGAGTGTTTGCGCTGAGTCGTCTCCTCTTTCAATACTAGAAAAGTAGAAATAGCATTGCGTGCACTGATAGAATAAATTTTGTTTTGGTGGAATTGGTTTTTGACGAGTGTCAAAGTTAGGATTCGCATGTTGTAAAGGCACAGTTCCATAGACAGAGGTGGTCGACGGAAGCGGTGGATGACTGCTGCAGTTGATCACTGTTCCGTTTCCACTTAATTCTGTACCTGCTGTGTGCGTCCATTGCCCCAACTTCATGATTCAGTTTCACTCTGTTTGTGCTTCATGTGCATTGAATTGTTTCCTCATTGTTGTGCTGCAGTTACAAGTTCCAAAACTCCAAAGCACTATTAGATGCTGCATTGGTGTTGTCCACTAGAGACTTCCCACTCCAACTCCTTCAGCGTCTAGCACAGATAGCAGCCATCGCGGCGGCTTAGGTGAGACGGAGGAGGTCGAAGAGATAGAAGAAATCGTAGTGGAGGTCGAGGTCAGCAGTTCTGCATACGCCAAACTGGAAGATTCCTCTGCACAACCCAGCGTTGCGGACAAAACGCGTGAGCTTCGCAGTCGTGTTAGAAAGGGCCTTCTTGGTGGAGAAGAGGAAATCGACTCGGAAGAAGAGGAGACGACCGCAGATGACAGTGACTTAGATTACGTTGTAAGCAGTACAACCCGTACGTCCTCAGTGGATTCGGACACATCGCTGGGTTTTGACGAAGTAGGCGACGAGTACATGCAGCAGCTGCAAGAAGAACATGATGTACAAATTGAACGCGACGTCGTGAGGCAAACGTTGAAAAGGTCTGCCCATGCTGATGCTGGTGTCGAGCATCACATAGGCGGAAAACGGAATACAATCCACGACAATAAAATGGTTCTCCAGAAAACGGTGACAAAGCGAGCAATGTCGGAGTCTTTTCGGAAGAAACGTCAGGTATGAATGCTTTTTCAGAGTTGCTGTTGTACAGACGCTTGCGGATCACAATATCACATCACTGGGCAGGCACGTACAAATCTGTGGCGTTTATGGATTGTTGAATTCTTCATTGACATGTTCAATTGCGACTGGGCAAGACCTAAGTTAGAAGTCATTCGAATGGAAAAAAAGAGAAGTGCAGAACGGAGTAGATGATATATGTTTTGAAAAAGAGCAACGCCTACACTTTGTTCACAATTGCGCATAGGTTTGTCATTTTTCGAAGTTCATATTTGCGGTTGGCGTGCTTTGTATGTCACCATGTTTGCTAGATTAGACTGGTAGGAAGAACACAAGTGAGCAAAGTCTCTGAATTTTACAGAGCAATGAAGAATTTGTCATGTTCAAGTCGTTCACGTTAAAGGAAATGGATTGTTAATGAGTAAAACCATTTGTAGGCAAATTTTTTTTCCAGTACCTAGTTTGCAACGTTTAATTGATCTACGAGTGGGTACTTTCAAACATCGCACGACTCTCCACGATTAGGAAGTGAAGGGAGCCTGAGGGATTTGTTTTGGAGAAGTTTGAGGAACTGAGCATTCACAATTGTTTTCTATTGAAACTGCATTATCATTTCATTACAATATGTAATGTCAAAGAATAGCGTATTGAGGACATCAGTCATTGCTGTCTCGGACGCTGCATATGGTAAATGATTTTCTGATATGCACAGAGGGCTAGTTAGTGGACCTTATTTGGGAAAATAAAAACTGAAGCTTCGTCTGCTTCATGAATGGTATGACTACTAGAATTCGTTGTTGACGTAGTTCAGAAAGCTTTAGGTCTGTACATTTCATAATTTTTGAGTGAAAGTTGTTCTTGTAGTTCTTCATTATAGGTACAGTGGCAGTGGAGTCATGCATACTAGGATCATGTGGTTTTCAATTCAAAAGAAGTACAAGAGGTTCATGAGTTCTTGAATGTGATGCTGGTTTTGGTAAGCATTGCCTACGGGATGTAGAAAACAGAGTACTGTGTTTAATTGCACATTTTCAAGGTTTCTTTGAATTTTGTTGTGAAAAGTAATTTCGATCTTGATCACAGGTTGGCCTTGAAGAAAATGAAGCGATTGTGTCTTGTTTAAGTCCAAAGTTGAAGGACAGTAACCCATGTTACTTAAGAAAGTTGTGTGCCCGTCTTGGATTGTTTGCTGTCTTTTAGTCGTCCTGGTTTGAAGTCGTAGCCGCATTACTGTTTGTGTAGTCCTTTTTTGAGAATGAATTGAGCAGTGTCAAAAGTACGATTTCACTTTCACTGCATACAAGGGCTGAATGGAATGGCATTGCTGCCCTTCGTGAAGTCTGTGTGTTACACTAATTTCTGAGCCTCATGGCAGTCCTACACGTCAACATTTTCATCTCAAGACAAACAACTTCAGGAAGAAGGGTTTGAGACATGGGGAATGGGTACAAAATCCAAGAAAAAAGGGAGCACAAAGGACAGAGGAGGAAGGCAGGGAGGACCGAAGAGAAAGGAAGAGAAATGAAAAAGCAGATGAGACTCAAGTGCAACGAAGAGCGACTGCAAGGAACACACTGAAGAAGAAGCAAGCAATGGACAAAGCTAGATGCACGGACATTTGTCCAATTACTGCTGAAGAAGTGCCTGAACCGAAAGAGACGTTTGTCATTTCACAGAAGGAGTACCTTCTTCTACAAAGTTTGAAGAAGGAATCGTTAGGAGAGATTTCAGAGAAGGACATACACTGTGAGACGAAGCCGGCAGAAGTGGGTACTGAGGTCCACAGTCCAGTATTGCATGCAGGTGAGGTTTGCGGAACTCGACGCTACAGTTGTTAGTTTCCTATGTCGTAATTGGGAATGGACAATTATTTGAAATGCATGTCCGCATTTAGGTAAGGATCAGCACGCGAAGGTCGAAGGCAAAGAAATGTACGTGCCTCTTGTTCAGCATGTTGGTAGAGTGTATGTAATGTGTAGTTGGACTCACTGCATTTTTCAATGTCGGCACGTAACAAGAAGCAAAGAATGCAGTGGTATTGTGAAGGCAGAGAAGTGGAAAAAGTAACTCATGGGTCGATTTTCTTGCAATAATACAAGTGTCTATTACAGTTGTCTACTTAGAAATCAAGATGTTCTACAAGTAGTGTATGAGAAGCGTTACAAGAGAATGTTGATTTTGTCGCTACAATTTAGCGCCTCAGTGCACCCTTCAAGTGCAGAAGCGGAGGTGCTGCACTGCATTTGTATTGGAATTACACATTTCAATTGAATGTTAGTGCTTCATGCAGGCACGTTCTTCATGTAGTGAATTAGGTTCTGCTGATTTTGAGTACTATGTCAATGAGGCATGTACGTGGTGTGGGTGTTCCTTGCAGTTCCCGAGTCCACAGGTGATCGCAGCGCAAAGAAAATGCAGTCTAGGAAACCGTTGGTGTTCACTAAGTTCTTGTTGAAGCAATCCAGTGTCGGGATGGGAGAACAAGTGTCATTGTCAGGAGACAAGGAGGAAGTTGGACTGAATCGGACGTTGGAGAAGGGAAAGGAACCTGAAGTGGGCGGACCAACAAATATTGCACCGAACCGTGGCGGACCATCGTTAAATAAAATGTACCTCGCTTTTCACCAGCTGCAACTTCACCGACAGCGGAGGAGGGTGCCTCTGAAATTGATTTCCAGACATTGGAGAAGGTAATTAACATTACAAAAACCTACTTCTAGTGCCGACAACGTAAGGCATGCAGAACGCATGCATCAGAGAGTGCCACGGTCTTTACATGTGAACTACAATCATATGAATGCATATGCATATAGTCATGTTCTAGTACTCTGTAACGTTGAAGATATTTATGGTGGGCTTATTAAGACTGGTGACGAAATACTGTTTTTTCATATAACTGGAATTCTGTTTTGCAGAAGAAAGCTGCTTTTCTGCGGATTGCAGAACTCCACGAAGAAATCAGGCGGCAGAACGTGTGTGTTGAACTACCTAATGATAATGTAGCAAATACACTGGGACAAAAGAAAAAAAAGGAGAGGTTGGACAGTCCCAAAGAACCGGAAGTGGAGGAATTTTTGGGGAACAGGAGGCTTTGCCGTCAGAGGAGAAGGCGTTTCAGAAATCGCTCGTGACAAAGGACAGTGCTCACGGAAGGAGCTCTTACGAAAGGAATTCCACGTCAAGGATGACAAGCTTTTTTCCTTTCGAAGCGATGGTGGAAGATGATAACTCACAGCTAAGAGAGAGTGGACAAGAAATTGTAGACCTCGAGGCTCATATATCCGAAGATGACGACTTTCAAAAAATTCAGCTTCGTTACACACGCAGAGTAGACATCAAAGACAAGCGTGTCATGACGGAGTCAGAGGGTAGGACTCAGCGAAAGCGGAAGAGAGCTGCAACAGAGTTGGCATTCCAGAAACGGGAGGCAATAGGTCAGAAGCCGTATTACATACTTGTCAGTCCGTCTGGAATGCCTTACGGTGATGGCATGTCTGCATGGAAAGCCGAGTTAACCCCTAACTGCCCGATTGACCATATATAGTCAATCAAAAATTTTGAACTCCTTTTGCTGTGGGCAGTTAAATTCGGCTAACCGTTTTTAAATTTTTTTCGGGCAGTTTTTAGGGTTAACTATTGAAAACTTTCATTTTTCACTGAAAAAGATACATATCTGATTATTGAGAAGTCTCCAAAGCCATACATGGCCATTAGTGGAAGAGTAAAGCTTGCTAATTTTACTTCATTTTCCAACTTTGAGCAATTTCATTTGATTTGAGATCTAAAAACTTGTACTTATCCATTTGCTTTGAAAATTGTCTCAATCGAAAGAGTAAAGTGATTTCAAGATTTTCACCATTGAAATTTTTCTAAAGAAAATATTGATTTGGAGTTATTTGTGATTTTTATATTTAAAAGAATTTGCATCTCAACAATTGCAAGGTGGATTGTGTGATGAGTTTAATAGCTTTTTGTATAAAATTAAGTTTTTTGAAAGTATACTTTAGTGTGCTAACACAATTATTAGTTGTTCATGTCACCTCTAATCTCAAAAAACTTTTATATGCAAATTTCAGTTCCATTGTGGGGATGTACATCATGCTGAAAATATAAAACACAAACTTCTCTTGTTATAATCTCACAAATCCTATGCAATTTTGCGTTGAAAATTGGTATACATACTACTTAGCAAGCTCTTTAAACATCTATACGGTTAGATTTTGAAAAAAGAACAATTTGCTTTGTTGGGGCTAACTATAAGTCCATGCTCTTTTTTCATAAACAAAATGCACTTGGAAAGGCTTGGGCATTTAGGGGTTAAACAAATTGTGCCGTGGTTTGGATTCGTCCATTCGGAACATTAGACAGCAACCGCATCAGAAAATTCAAATTCTGAAAAAGAAACTAACTGATAATTTCGAGTACAATGGAACTATATCAGATAAGTACCTCCTTCCATTACTTGGTCAAAGAGTGTCTACAAGGAGAAACAAACTGATAACCTGAATCAAGACTGGAAAAGCGGCACCCACTGGAATGAACGAAGACATTTGGCGAAGATTGGAACGAATCAGTGAAAGTCCTAATTTCAAGAGGAAGTCAGCGGCAATGCAGTATGCAAACTCATGCCGACAAAGCTTAGGAAGAATAGGTCCAGGTGGAGAAATAGATGTGCGGGATTCCTTGAAGCAGACGTTGTGCAGGTCTTCGAACCCCAATGAAGTTCAAGCTGAGATGAGCCGAGATAAGGGGTATGTTGGGGTGAAGGAAATGAAAAGAAGTTAGCGCTTCAAAAAAGTGAGGCGCTCAATTGCCAAGGTGACGAAGAAGGGACGACGGTGAGTTGGGAGGCATTCAAGGATGACCACTTCGAGTATGTGGAGAACGGCTCGCAGAGAAGAAAAACAAGCAGCCGTCCAGAGCTGCATAATCACTTGGGGACGGAGCACATGCAGCTTTTGAATAATTTACAGGACAAAATAAAGCAATTGAAGGAAAAATTGGAGGCCAACAATTCTCAGAAGAGCTTAGAGAATGTCGAAGTGCCACTGCAATCATTGCATTAGACGATTGCATCTTCTTCAGCCTAAGCACGCACAAATTACGGTAGAGCATTGTGAAATGAAGTATATAGTGTCATTGGACGGTTTTGAAATCTTCCATAGCATTGCAGGACTTGTACTAGTGATCAGTCTGTGCAAGGTACCTGAAGTTGGTGCCTTGGAGTAGCGGACATGCGGAGAGTGGGGACATGAAGGTCTGCAAGTATTTTGGTGAGCAAGAGAAAATCCTTCCATGCGGTTGGTATATGTCAGAAAATGTAATGGGCAATGGCTGTGGGCAACCAGTCCAAGCATGATGTGTTGCTTTTGTTTGTAGAAGTTGAGTTCCGGGATTGTAGATGTGCAGCCACAATGCAGCCCTTTACATTACCTTCAAACGGATTTGAACGACGGAGACAAAGTACAAGGATGCTGGTGGTACCAGAGAAATTGCAGATAGACATCCGGGGTTGGCGCATCATGTACTGTATGACTATACGTAGTGTAGTCACTTGACTTTCTAGCGAAGTTTACAATGTGGTTGGGGTTTTCTTGTTCTGTAAATGATATACGTGTAGGCATAAATAAGTTTTGTTGAAGTGAACAATTACCGTTTTCAGTTAAGCATGTACGTGTACGCACTTGTGAATAATATGGCGTTGTGAGAACTGCTTCTAAAATAATAATTATTGTCTTATAGCAATGTACGTCAATTCATGAGGTTCTTTTGATTGAAGTGCAAGTGAAATGGAAATGCAATAAGTTTGTGGAAATGAAGTGACGCGATAAGAAAGTCGGGTATGGTTCTATATGATTTCTTGGCTCTGCAATTGATTAATGTCATGGAAGAAGACGTGCGATTGCACTTAGAATGCAGGAAAGGGGATGTGACACTTACTAGCGGGCTAAATTTACAGAAGGAAGAGAAACGGAAGGGAAGAGTGGTCTCTGCATGGCAGAAGAACATTCTCATGACATGGAATTCTGAAATTCAAGAATTTGTTGAGGTGGAAGCAGTGGAGAAGACAAACAACAGAAGAGTCGGGCTTACCATTGTGGGCAGATTTGTTTGAGGACGGTGTGTGGTTCAACAGTCAGGAGACTTTGAACTGCAGAGACATTCTGTAAAGGAAACGGTGGAATGTGATGGTAACACAGCTACACATGCGGAGTTGTAAATGGAAACCCGGACAGGTAATTTTGGTGACTTAGTGCATTGAAGTGTGAAGTGTGAATTGAAAATTTTTAAGGAGCTTACATGAAGCACACTTCGAAGATTGAAAAGGTAGTGAACATCACTATTGAATTAAAGTATGTCAGTACAATGTGTGTGCTGGGAGCGGAACGATGACGATGTTTGAGAATTTTAGAGACGCATACGTAATGTTCTAGTCCTTACCATCACATTTTGTATGTCACAGGCATTGCAAGTGCGTCTTGCGGTGGAGAGCATGTGGATGACCTAAGAAATGAGCAGGAGGAGGTATGTTCACACTTCTGTCGACGATGGTGACAGATCTTACAGTGTCTATGCATTGAGGTATCCCTTTACTTCTTCGAATAATGCAAACAAACGGATTCCATGGCTTGCTGAAGTCTTCTTCTTATCTGTTTTTGGAAAGCTTCTTTGGTGATTATTGATGATATAGAGAGATGGTCACTTCTTTGGTGCCCATGACGAGGTCCACTGTCATTTTCTTATGTTTGATATTATCACTCTTGGTACAGCAGTTTGAGAATTTCGTCGTGCTTTTGTCCGGAATTTTCAGCCCATGTCATGAGCGCTCTCTACTGCTCTAATGCAGAATTACCAATACTGTTTAACGATGTTCATATATATGGTTGTAGGAATTTATATTTGACCAGCAAAATTGGTCAAAGTAGTATGACTATTCATTATGTAGTACATTTGATTCACACTTTAAACGTAGAGGAGACTAGGGATGGTGCAGTGAAAGAACAGGCGTGTGTAACACCGCTTTCCCTTTCAGAAGCTTCGGCACATCAGGTGTGCATTACAGATCGACTTCCTTCATTTTCTGGTCATGCAAATTGTGCCTTCAACATCTTTAAGTCTCTGTATGTGCAGTTGCATGCATTCGTGGTACTAGACAGTCAACTTTGTGCATCGGGAAATGCTGAGGCTGAAAAAGTAATGTGCTACACTTACAGGACAGGAAGTCCATAGTGCTGATGAAAAGCAAACAAACATGTCAATCGGAGCGTCGTCGATAGACAAGGATTGAGAGTAATGTTCCTCTGCATCATTCTTTATGTTCATGTTCTTTTCATTGAAATAAAAAGATTTCATCACTTTCGTTCATAGTAGTTGGTATATGGACACAAGCAGTGTCATTTCCACGTGGACTTGTACTCTGACAAATTGTTGGAATTATGTAAGGGCATGTCTTACTTCAATTTCAGATTGACTCATTTGTAGCTGCTGGCAACGTCATGAAAACATGGTTGCCGTGACTGTAACAAAAATGTAGAAGATGTACGTAATGGAAAAAGGTTTGTCCTTTGTAATTAATGAAGTCCTCCGTGTTCAAGGTGGCTGTCGCTAAACTACTTATTGCATTCAGCAATGCATAAAAAGAGGAAGATTATACAAAGAGATGCGCACTGAAGAAGAAGCAGAGGAAACGGCAGGAAGATGTGTCATAGAAATCGTGAATACAGGAACACATGCTGTGAGAACGTAGTGACTAGTGAGGGGAAACAGGATTTTTTTTTTAAATTAATGAAAGTGAAACTGAAAGCACTAACATAATATACATTGTGTAGCACAAAGTCTGCTGAGAAGGCGAATGAAGATGCCATATTTTGCTGGCATTAATTATGAATACAGAAAGTTAAGATGAATCTGTCTCGAAAGCAAATCGTTTATACTGATTACCGATGAATCTGTCTCGAAATCAAATCGTTTATGCTGGAATTCATTGTGGCCGCCACTTATTTCTTTGTGGTTGGAAAGCAACTTTAGAATTCAATCTTGTAGTTCCAAATATAAATAGAACATTCGGATATGCAGCAGTACAAGACACTGCCACATGCAATGACGGCACTGGAAGACAAAGAAGAAAAAATAAACATGTAATCAACAAAAAATCACCATGTAATCAACAGAACACTCTTGATTGAAGACCGGAACCAACTGTTCCGAACCCACAGAGGAACCAACATATTTTATCTTGATTTTGTCTTAAAACGGATACCATTTCTCTTGTAATGCATACACCATAAATCATGCATTCAAAATAATAAACAACTCCCAAAGTTGTCCATAACTTTTGAGTGGAAGATCTAAATCTAAAACAGATTTTTGGAGATGAAACTTAGCTTGATTCCCCAACTTTTTTTAGTTCAATTTTTTTTGAAAATAGGTATTTCTACTATGCCTAAATGAGGTCTGAAATTATAATTTTAACACAATTCCTATTTTAGACTTAACTATGAGCGGTTGAAAAATTACAAACTCTAAATTATATATCCCACATGGGTTGTTCTATCTCTTACCACCCCATGTGTACATAAAGAGCTTCTCTTTTCTATTGAAAACTCAAAATAAGTTATTGATGGCATATGGTTAGAATTCATTGGTATAATACTCAATAAATTCTTTGGGTTTTGACAGACCATCTATCTCTATAATTATTTGTTTGTATATTTTGTCCTAAAATTAGCCAAAAAAATAGATCGCACCATAAATGTACTGCCATTGTCTCGGTCCTGAAGCTTACATTAATAATATGTGGATGCATTTCGTGGATGAAGATTTCAGAGAGGCAAAGGCAGCCTCTCTGAAGGCTCTTGAATGTTATGTCATATAAAGTTCTTTCTGCACTATTTCATGTACTTTTTGACTGGCGATTCCTTATGCCTGCTCAGTTTCTCAACCTCTTCCTATACATGTTGATTGAACCATTGCCCAATTATAATCACACAGGAATCCATAATCTCATCTGATTTTGTGTTATTGGGAGTTTGATTTTAAAGCCAAGTCAAAAGCTCCCATCCCATTGAATTGATTTTGGATTGTGTACTAGCTCCAAATCAACAAACGAAAAAAATAGGGAAATTAAGGCAAAAATCCTTATATAATTCATCATCCTGTTGAGTTTATCTTGGTCTATATCATAGCTCTACATCAATGAACAAAAAATATATATAGGGGCATTAAGATATAGTCACTATATAATTTATTTCTAAAAAGGGTGGGAGGGTGGGAGTTTTTTCAAAGATTTTTTTTTAATCTTGCTCCTAATAGTAACCATAAAAAAGCATATGTGTGTAAATTATCATATCCTTAGGACATAAGAGTCCTATATTCACAACTTACATAAAACTTTCTGTCCCTTCCATACTCATGAAGTTGATGTTTTTGAGTATTTTTCTCCAAGCATCAATCTAATTCGACATACTTGGAGATGAAATCTTTAAAAAAAAACTAAGAAAAAACTTGAAATAAAAGTTTTAAATTTTTTTCTTGCATAGATGATATTTTTTCTACATTGAAAATTTTGATTCAATTCATTTGGATTACTAATGTAAAAGTTATAGAGATTCTTCTTTTAGAAGCAATCATTGCACCTCTTTGAGAAAACAACATATTGAATTCGTTAATGAACTCAATTTTTTAAATTTCAAATACAAATTCCACATTGTTCAATTGGCTTGCAAAAATAGTCTCACCATTGAAATCGGTGTGTTTCAATTCCATCTTAGATTAAGGTTTTCATTTTTCTTGTATCTACTATTTAGCAATTATTTTAAGAATAAAAATTAAGTGCATATTTTTTTTTAAATCCAAACCCTCAGCTCAATTCTTCAACATAAAAAAATTAGAAACTCAAAAAGTGAAGTGCAAAAATTTTAAGAAGAAATTCAAAGATTTTAGCTACGCAAGGTGCAAAAAAACTTATTTTCTTCATTTTGAATGCAAATATCTTGCAATCTACGAGGTCAAAGTTTCTGAAATTTCTTCAATACATTCTTATACTAGTCTATTTTAAAATATTTTTGCTCTTTGAAATAGAAAATTCAATTTTGAGTGTTTTTTGATGAAAAGATGCATTGGAACTTTAGGGGTTAATCCTAAAAAAATGGGCCTATGAACATTTTTTTCAAACTTTAAAGTTCCTTTCTTTGTATTCTTCTAGATTGCAAGTATATGTAATTGAAATTTTTTCAAAAATGTACTTGCATGTCTTCTATTAGTCATAAAAAATTCTTATTTTTTTGTGAAATTTCAAAGCTGTTGTGAATTTTGAATGAAAAGTGGAAAAAAACACAAAATACAAAATATGCTTAATAAAATTTGAAATTTTTTCCATAGGTTTATATAATAGTTTATAACATCACGATGCAAAATATTTATTGAGTAATTCTAAAATTAGAAAAAATAGCAATCCAAAGTAATATGCCTAAAGTTCAAATTGCAATAAAATGTTGAATTTGAGGAAATTTTCAGTTATTTAAATTGGAGTGAAACTAGATTGGATAAGCTTTATTTCAATGGTTGGGTTCAAATTCAAAAATATAGTTTCTACAACTCAAATTCACATAATGAAATAGGACCTAAAAGATGTAAAAATAAACTACATGGTGATTCATAATCAAGCATTTTTTCATACAAAATACCACAATGAGCAATATTTAAAACCATTCTCAAAATATGCATTTAAACACCTTCTACCAAAAAAATTGAATGAAAAAATATGTTTTTGCATCTAGTAGGTCTTCTCACAAAATCATCCATTAGTCAAAAATTAGTTGTTGTAGCGTTATAGGGTTTTCTTATCCCTTGTTATGAATTATCAAAATGCTCAAAATAGGTCTAACAAAAATTAAATCAATAGAGGTTCTACATTTTAGTCAAGAATCTATAAAGATTATTTTTGAAACAAATTGCATTTAAAATGCATTTACACTCCCTTATCTTGTAATCTTGAATTCATGTTTCTTACTAAAGTAACTACACCTAAAATCCACCAAATAAACAATTCAACATGGTTTCCATTGATATATTGAAAAACTTTTGTGGGGGCTCGTTGGTAGTCAAAAGGAAATTTTAGATTCTCTTAAAATGCATTTTTTGGACATTGTATGAATAAACTACAAATATTCAAAATGGTGAAAATAGGAATTTCTAAAACCAACCCTAGACTCTCATAAACATTGGAAGTACATTTTAGGCAAGAATCACTAAAATTCTAACTTTCAATGTAATGTTCATTTTCAGGTTCAATGAATCAAAGCATAAATTAACTGAACTTGAGTTAACAAGTCCAGAAATTGCCCACCTACGAGCTGAAACTGAATTTTGGGAAGGCGAAACTTCTTGAAATATTTTTCAGTAAATTTTCCTTGAAAGAAAAGTGGATGTGGCATCTAACTTAAGTCGTTTCATATTTTTTCGAGCTTTTTGAAATTAGTTATGAAATTTTGAAGTTGAACTGGCATAGGACTCCAAAATCGTCCACCCCTGAAATGTACATTGTTTGTACATCAGTGAAGGCTATGAAAAAACAGCATGTACAAATCGTGTACATTTTACAGGTGGGTGGTTCTTAATGCCCAAACTATTCTCGAGCCTTCTACCTTAGTGCCCGTTCAACGACAGAAATAAGGTGCTTCCATCACGGTCTGTCTTGGCCTCTAACTTGGGTCAGATTTCGAGGTTGACAAACTGACCGAAAGCAAGTGAAAGCAAGCTTTAGGAGAAGTTTTTGCCTCCCTGCAAATTGAAAGTTGCAAGCTACTTGATCAAGACGTCTTATTTTATGAATTATTAATGTGACAAAGATATATGTTAGTTAAGTTTTACATTTTTAGTAGTTGTTTGCAGTATAAGTGTTTAAACTCTAAATGAGCAGTTTAACACTTAATTGTGAGAATGATTTGAAGAAAGCATAAATGTGCAATACGAATATTAAGTGTTTCACAACTTTGTAAGGTTTGTGTCAAAAGAAAAGATCTTTGTCTTCATCATTAGAAATGATCACGTACTCAAATTTGGAAGAACATTTGTAGATGTTTCTTAAGTAAATTAAGAAACAATTGGGTTCAAAAAATCTTTGGAATTACAAATAAATATGGAATAGAAAGTAGAGCATAGGAGCTACATTTCTTAAGTTGAATTCAAACATCTAAAATAAAATAAAAATATAAGGAAACTCAATGTTTGACTTTTAAAATGTCCCTCAAGCTTGCAATGACCTTTTTAAGGGTTCAAATTATTCACCATTTATTTTGTTTTCTTCCTTTTCTTTGTCCTACAACAAATTATGTTCTATAGCCATTTCACACTTTTTTACCTCTCTAAATCAATGTTTTTCCTTTCGGTAAAATTTGGTCGGACTCACATAAATTTGACTCTACTATGACATCCTTCCATTTATTGTTCAGTGGATTGAAGACAAACAAAGGTATTATAGTTATGTAGAGAAAATGTTGCTGTGAATATGGTTGTAGGTTACTAAAAAACATTATGATTGTAATGATCCACGGTGCAATTATGCATGAGACTATTTACTTGAGTGAAACTAGGGTCAATTTCCATGAAAGTTAGTAGAAAACATATCCAATTCCACCCAATATCAACTGTTAAAGGACAAACCTATATGAGGGACATAGTTTATAGGGTTGAATATGAATTTTACATAGTTCTTTATTTTGAATGTCTTGGAGCTTAACTAATAAAATGTAGTTCTAATAATTAATTTTTTACTTGTTTTTTTTTTTCAAAATTATTATAATTATAGTTTTTGTGATCCTTTGAAGAGAGTATATTGAAACCTAAAAAGTTTCCACTTTTTAACTTTTCTATTGAATCTCTTTTAGCATGAGCTCAAGACATACACCAATTACATCATGATACTTATTATTATTATCATCTCCAATTATTAAAATAATCATAATAGTTTAAGCATTTTTGTGATTACCATGTTTTTTATAAAGAAATAAAATTTAACTCTAAAAGTTCCTGATTGTCTATACAAGGGTCAAAATGGATTTTGGGCAAAATCCTATAGTCTCAATATTTTTCATAATTTTCTAATTCTTTTGGTGAAGATAGAAAAAATACAAGAAAAAATATCAACTTCAGAAAATATGTTTTGTATTTCAATTGGTGCCCAAGAATAAGGCTATGGCACAATAAGCCCACATTTTAGTGCAGTAAGTAGAAAAAACAAATCCACAAATACTTAATTTTTATTTTTTTTAAAGACACTTTTCTTATAGATTGCATTTTGATCTATATAGGAAGCTTTGAATTCATTCCATTTGGACATGTGTGAATGCTATGAACAATTTTGTTTTTTGGGCAACTACAACATCTTCATGAAAAAATAACTTGTAGGATTCATTTCTGAACCTAATTTTTATAATTAAAAAAAAAAAGTTTCACAAGTTAGGTTAAAATCACTTGCTCAAAAAATCTCACTGTTATGATTATTGTATCTCAATTCCATCTTAGATCTATTAATGGTTTAGTTTTTCCTTCAATTTTGAACCTACTTCTACTCTTTTTTTAAATTAATGAGTGAAAATTAAGTGATTCAAGAAGAAAAAAAATTCCTAGACTTTCAACTCAAATCTTCAACATTAAAAATTAGAAATTCAAATCAGTAGTGCAACAAATTTAAGTTAAGAAGATTCAAAGCCAAAAAATCTAGTTGAACACAAGGTGCAAAAAGAATATTTTTTCCACTTTAAATGTAAATATCTTGCAATCTGTGTGGTCAAGGATTTTGAAATTTCATTCCCACATTCTTACACTAGTCTAGTAAAAGGCACTATGGTTAGATGTGTGAAAAAAACAATTCCTAAAGTTTTTTGCACTTTGAAATAATTATTATAGGTTTGAGTGATTTTTGATGAAAAAAAGGCCTTGGGACTTTAGAGGTTAAAAATCACACAAATCTCAATACAATGTTTTGAATTATGAAAAAGCGAACTGAAATTTTGGATATATACTGCTACTAACATGAGAAAAATATCAAATTTTTGAAAGGTGTGTTTTTATATAGAAAACTAATGAAGTTTGACCAAAGGGAAGATAGAATATCTTGTAAGGATTTAAAGTCCATCTACAAAGACCAACTTTCCAGTCCATTTGGGTTGGAATGGACATGTTTTCCACTAAAATGCAGAGAGTAGATAAACATACATGAAATTGAAGAATCCCAATCCCAATGGTTGTAATGTTGTACTCCCTCCGTCCCCAAAATGATCTTCCTGTTAGACAAAATGTTCTGGATTAAGACTAAAAATAACATTTTTAAAGCCTGCTTTGCACTACATATAGAGTTTGGTGCACTCCTATTGCCTTTGAAACTTTGAGTTTTGAAGCCCTTTTTAAAGTGTAGTTTTGGATTATTGAAAAGTGAAATTTTTTGGGTATTTTCAAGGAGCACTAGTGGTTATTTAATTATTGAGTGTGAGGTCGTCATTTTGTGGGTAGTTAGTATAAGTCAAAGACCATATGTGGACCTATATTTTGCCTCCCAAAGCCTTCATTTCCTTCAATTAGATAATATTCAAAGAGATGCAAAAAATAAAAACAAAAGGTGTTGATTGACCCCTTCAACCATTTTATTTGTCTTTTGATTAGTGATTGCATAGATGGAGGGGGAACTATCGCTTGGAATTGTTTTGTTAGTCCTAGAGAACAACCAAAAGTTAAATTTGACCAATTTGCAGCTCACAAAGTACAACATGAAGATCATTTTGGGACAAAAAATGAAGGCCAACAGGAAGATCATTTTGGGACGGAGGGAGTAGTAAACAGTCTACACCTAATATTTTTATTTTTTTTCAAAAATATTTAAAATTGAATTAAATAAAGGGCTTCAAAGTTTATCTTAGAGTAGAGACTCCACAACTACCCTCAAACTACCCGTAAACTTAAACTCCCATAGCTTTTATCTCATTAATCCAAATGGAATTATTCAAATCTTTCCATATATATAAAGATCTAGAGAACCATTTTTAATTTTTTTTAAAAGTGAATTTTCAAGAAGTTTTTTTTGTTGCCCAGGTTGCCTGCCGAAAATCATCAACACTACTATCTCAAGAAGTTGTAAGTACAATGTGCTTCATATAGGCAAGGCCAAGATTGGTAGGAGAGGAATGGTCCTTAGTTGCTTAATTTGCTTCTATGAGGTCATTAAGCACGGCGCACACTTATTCAACAATCAAAATCAGTAAATAGAGCTTTTTAAGGTAGGAATACCATAAACGGTTTAAATAAGCATTTTAGCTTGTAGAATTTTGGAAATTTCTTGAGAAATTGAGCTCATTGTGTGCTTAAAATAAAGATGAGGAAGAATGAAAAATAAAATAAAATCTTCAAGAATAAATATTTTATTTAATATAAATGTGGATTCTTCATCTGACTCCATTCATGTATGATAGCTTCACCTAAAACGACTATCTTTGGAACTTTTTTCTAATCAACCATGAGCCAATTATGTGTGAGCAAATCAAATATTTTTCAAATCAACAATAGAAGTAGCTATTGTCCTTTTCAAAGCACCCTATTCTACAATTAGAAGAAGACTTAGTTATTGGTGTTCCTACCGTAGTCGTACACAATCTATGTCTAATTTTGGAATTTTTTAGTGGGATAGAGGGGGTAACATTCAGTAGCATGCACTATCACTAACTTGGTTCAACAATAGATTGTGTGGAATATTCCATATCAAAGAGTACTTCATCAATAGCTAAATGGACATGTGAAGATCAATGTGATGAGTAGAGTGCCTGAAAGAAAGGCAGTGGACATGAAGGCTACTTAATGTTATGAACATACCAATATTAAAGTGGATACACTCCGAATCACACCTTGACTAGAACTACCATCATCACTATGTGCAATACATTTCCAAAATCAATATATTTAATTTAGAACATCTATGAGAGAAACTTGGACCCCTCCTAACTTTTGCATACGGTGTCCAAATGTGACATTCTTTGTTGCGTTGGAACCTCCTTTCCCTTGCCAACAAGAAAATAAAAAATTAGACCAGTCTAATAATAGTAAATAATCATATAAGCAAAAAGTGGCGATTTTGGGGGTAACCCACCTACCTTAACTTGTTAACATGACTGTAGTGTGGACTGTAGAGGCTGCAATTCGCGGCTGACAACGGCTTCTTGACTCTGCTCATCGCTGGGACCATTCACACTGTCTCCTGGCAACTGAGCATTCAAAGCTACTGGAGACTTTTCCTCCCCACCAGCATGGGCAATTGGGCGGCACTCACCTCATATTAGACCGGGTGAATTGGTAGATATTGAACCCCATAAATCTATACAAATATAAATATTTGTATTTTACATTTTCAACTTTACATTTTCAACCTTTTACATTTCTCAACTTTTACATTATGAAGAATTGCTTTCTTCAACCTATAAATAAGAAGACAATGGGTCATTTCAAGCCAAATGAGAACAAAAGTTTAGAATTTGTGCAAACTTATATTTTTTCAAATATTGTACATTTGATTGAGAATATAGCATTACAAACATCGTTCTTCAAGTACATTGTGCTCACACAATTAGTCATGGCTACTTTGACCTCGTCAATGGAACACACTCGAGACATGGCATTCAAATCCTATGTGGATGTTGAGTTTTCAAATCTTTCATATGATTTTTCACAACTTTCTTTGAAAGATGCAAATGATCTAGGAAAAAACAGTACCTTGTATGAAGAATCAAGACTATTTGAAGAAAACAAAGACAAGGGCGCATACGTTGTTTCATCAATTAAAAAAGCCTCATTGTTGGCTTGCAATCCAACTCCTTTGAAATCCGCCATGACAAAGCATAAGAAGAGTCAAAAGACTAGTTTGAAGCGTGTTCACTTTAGCACCGATGAGCCTCAAGTTTTTTACTATGAAGTAGAAGAATAGATTTTTCTATGTTAGCTTTGAATTATCATGTTGCACCAAGATTGTCTTGGTAGCACTTCCAATGTAGAATTTTTAAGGGAATGAAATTAAATATGTTGTAAACTTTGAAGAATTTTATGCCAAGAATATCCAAACTTGACTTATAAGGAAATTTTTTGTTTTCTTTTTCACTTTGTTGCCTTGTCTATTAAAATGAGTTTGTTTGTTTGTTTGTTTGTTTTGTTTATTTGTTATGATGAAATCTTGAGAACCACGCGTCCTCTGGTTGCATTCTTGGTACTGCTGGAAAGGTCTGTGCACATGCTTTGTTTCATGGCATTGGGACATATAATGTGGAAGTCATGAATTTTTGAATTATTTTTGAATTTTGAAATTAAGAAAATTACTATTGCTTTTATTATCACTATGGCAACAGCACAGGGCACACTACTAAGTCATGAAGAAACGGCATATTCAGAACACTTAGTTCAACCCTAATACAGCCAACCCTGTAACAGTAAAGGGGGGTGGCAAACTTTAATTTCTGTTTTGGACGTCACCATCATAAATGAATTTAAAAAATATTGTTTTATATTTATTCACAGATGAAGCTGGTTTTTGGGGGATATGTGTCATAATTTTCTTAAATATTTTAACCCCTAAGAGCATCTGCAGTGCGCATGGCAAACGTGATGCTATTGGCATTGTATCGAGGTCAAAGAGATTTGTAACAAAAAGCGTGCTCCAATGCATCCGGTATTGGTCCCTCTTTATTCCCGGGCCCATTATTATTCATCCCAACTCCGACAATTTTTGGAAATATGAAGGCCCCGTGGTTTGACTTGTTACATGAAAATTTATTATTCTCACACCTTTTCCCGCATTGTAATGCATGCCAATCAATGCAACCTTCCCTTATTTGCATCAAAAAGCCTTTTTTAATGTAGAATCTTGTCCTTTTTTTTCTTTTAATAATGTGGAAAAACCCATTTGATGTTTGGATTGTTGGCTTTGCATTGTATCACTTTGTTCTCAAGATAACTCAGCACTGAAGAGGCCTTGTTTTCAACCCGTTTAAATGCCAATAGAGGGATTGTTTACCAAGTGTACATTGCAAATGTTCTAAGCATCCAAGGCACCATATTTTGGTGTCACCTAATCTTTGAAGTTAAATAAAATCTTGCAGAAGTACTATTTTAAAGTACTATTGTTGAATTTTCTTTTCCTACACAGTCCGTAACTTGTTTAGTTTGAAATTCATGTAGTTAAAATTTTAGAAAAGTTGATAAAGTTTATAAATACTTGGGTTTTTTGTTTAGTTTTGAGCAAACTTCAAGGAGCTCAAAAAAGGCCTTGGGCATTGACGGATAAAAAGACAATAGAAATTATTGTGAATTTTTGAAAATGCTTAGACAAAAAAATTGATATTAAAGGTTAATTGAGGGATTGATTTGAATTCTCAAAATGAATTACTTGAGTATTGGACTAGACATATTCATGATAACTTGTAATATGCATTGAGATTAGATAACTTTGAGATGATGGTTTGTACATTAGAATTAAACAACTCCAACATGATGATTTGTGTGTTAGAACTAGGGAGATGTAAGACAATGATGATTTGTATTTTATAGTTAGACAACTTTAAGGTGATGAATAGTGCATTAGATTTAGGTAGGCACCTCCAAAATAATGATTTTTGTGATCTGGTTGGACAAATCTAAATTTTAACCCACGAGGTCCAAGGCCTTTTGGGATTTAAAAACATTGCTATTTTTGTTGTGTTATAGTCCAAAATGTCACTAAGGTGTAGAAATCTCAACCATACAATCTTGTAGTATACATATTGTAGATGATGTGAAACAAATTTGGAGTCATTCAGCCACATAGATTGCAAGATTATAATGTTTTAGTGTAGAAAAAAGATGCTGAAATTTTCCTAGCAACACATTTGGAGCTAAAATTTGATTTCTAAACCTACTTAAATGAAAACACTTTAAATTATAAAGTGATTCAAAACTAGCATACAAACACATTGGTGAAAGAAAATATCACTGAATTGACTCATTGTGTTTGCAAAATGGCTTTGAAGTGTAAAAGAAATAGCAAAAGAAGTTGCAAAAAATACAACTGAATTTGAACCTCATTCTACGAAAATGATTCTTTGTTACTCATAGCTTCTTTGATTGATATGAAAATTTATCCATACAAACCTGACTAGAATGTAAAACTTTTTCAATCTTTTTTATTGGAAAAAAAATTATATGAAGAAAAAACAAGCTGCTGAAGTTCATTGTAATTGACTAAAAATGTTGAGATTTTGAACTTTGAATTCCTCCCAAACATTCAAAATAGCTTGGATTAACATGAAAATTTTACTACAACAACTCGACTTTAAGGAAAACGTAATCCAAATTTTTATATTAAAAACAAACATTGGACCAAAGGAGATACAAGTCTCTAAAGTTGTAGTCATCAAATGCAATTTGGTGAACTCAAAATAAAACTTTGAACTTTGATTGGCTTAAGAAAATTAGTACATCTTGTATTGATCTGAAAACTTTACCAAACAAACTAGAGAGAGAGCACAAATTTTCCAATAAGTTTTTATTGAATTTGGACATCGGATGCAAAAGTTAAAACACTTTGAATTGGAATTGAAACTATATGAGGACACTTTTGGTCCTCTTGGGCAGTGAGGGGTTAATTTTGATATTAGATTAGTCGCCTTAACCCCTAAAGGACCAGCCTGCAAAATTTGGCAACATAAAAAAATTGGGCAGGTACATGTGGCCAGAGATTTACAAGTTTGAGGCTGAAATTTTAATAGAAGTTGTGGACGAGGAGTACCTTTCATTTGAACTAAAATTTATGACATTTGGAAATACGAGTCAAAAGTTATGGCCTAATATGTTACTTTTTTTCTCAGCCGGGCAGTTAGGGCAGATCAGAAAAAATCACTTTTTTCAGAAATAAAAATTTGAAACTGGTTTTCCAGAGCTATCTATACGTGGAAAGCTTTTAATCATTCCATTTTGACCAATGAGTCAAAAGTTATGAGGAGTTTTAGTTTGCGGGCAGTTTTGGAATCTCTACTCTAAAATAAACTTTGAAGTCTTTTATCTTACTCAATTTTCAATATTTTTTGAACAAATTAAAATCATAGGATGTAGATTGTTTAATACAACATTTCAACCATTGGGATTGGCATTTTCCAATTTCATATCTAAATTCTTAACAATTTAGTATTTTGAATCATTCTCTACTTCATTCTACTTACTATTTTTTTCCTATATGTTGTACAATTTCAAATGATGTGAAAATTCTCAAGCATGTAGCCAACTTGTTTAGGAAAAAGAATCCAAAGAAGCACCACCATTTTGGACATTTTTTCATAGAAAAGTGAGCTTTTGAAGTGCAGCTCTCCGGTTTTTTGCAGGGGTCAAAAAATGATTTCAGTAATTTTGAATGCTTATATCTTGCAATCCACGTGGTGGAAATTTCTGAAATTTTTACCACATATTCTCAAGTCAGCATACTACAAGATCCTATGGTTACATGAGTCAAAAAAAAGTTTTTTCAAAAATTTGGTACTTGTACTAAAAACGGCAGTTCTTGAGCGTTTTCAGTGAAAACATAGTCACGGAACTTTAGGGGTTAAGCCTATGGGTTTTGAAATGGAATTAAAATTTCTATGTGGATGATTTTTGAGATGTAGTAAGAAAACTTCGAAAATGTGATATTGGAAATGGGTTTACATTGCTCCAAATAGATGACCTTTGAAAAATACATGAGTTTAGATAGAATAAAATATTGAATGCTATAAGTAAAGAAAGGTTGTTTAATAAACCTTCTTGAGGTATTTTCTATCGAGAAAGGTTTTGAAGGAACATCTCAAGTCACAAAAGGTTTCAAAATCCTTTTTTGATGGAAATGGAAGCGATTTCAATATAAGTGGGATCATGTATGAATAGGTCCTTAATTTACACCAATCAAGAAAAAATGAGAGATTAAATGATCGGAGTTACTCTTTTTTAGATATCATTATAAGAGTATAATACAACTAAATCAACTAAATACAATTTGGAGATAATAAATACCAAGTTTTCATTCATAGAAAATTTAATTTTTCTTGACATATATTACAATTTTTACCTATACATGTTATTTGCTATATTTCATCCAAATCACTCCAAAACTGCCATTTCTAGTGCAATGAGCTATGGTAAAAAACAACTATTCTTGTATTATTTAAGCTTTAGATCTTGCATTAGAATTGTATGAGGATGTTTGGGATAATCTTCATAATCTTTGACCAAAAAATTGCAAGATATTAGTATTCAAAGTGAATAGAAACTAAGTCTTTAGTCATTACAAAAATTTGGGGGGGTCCAGAAGGGGTTAACCCCTTTTGCATTGAGCAGGCCAAATTGGCCTACGGTTCAGGGTCTGGAGCTTTTTCGAGGTGGTTCTAGGGTTTTGGTGGAAATACACCTAACTAGTGAGTTGGGGGCACAACGATGAATAAAATTATGGGATAAAGAAAGAAAAATTAAAAAATCAAAGATTCGTAACATTTGCACCTACAAGGGGGCTGTTACCGTATTTCATCAGATACAGGGGATTTTTGGTGATACATACGGCACTGAACATGTCAAGGACAACTTCTTCTGTGAAGACACATGAAACGGGCTAGGCCGGTTCCTGGCAGTTGGGAGTACGTCAGCTGGCGTCAGAGCGGAAGAAGACATTTTCTTGGATTCTGCAGCCATGATGTTTGTATCACCAAGCCTGGATGTGCCACCGATCGGTTGAAACTTGAGACAATTGGTAGCCTCGCCTTATAGTATGGAAGTGACATTGCTATTCTCAGGCTACTCTTTGCAGAGCTGATTGGAGGTCCTACGTTTTGTAGTTTAGCACAACTTCAGCCCTGAACTAACAGACTTTTCATTTTTAGGTGATGGAAAGTGAGGTGCAGTGCTCTCGTTGCAGGTGCAGGAAAGTGGAATGCCGATGGTGCTACCAATAATCAAATTTCTCAGGAGTCGGCTATCAATGCATCATCAAATTAAATTACATTAGGTTCATTGTAAATTCTCCGTTTTTGGTCAAGTTCAATTGCTCTCATCCAAAGGTATTCAAAGCCTCTTGGTTGAAGGTAGGCTTGAATCGTGATGTGAGGTTTGGGTGTGATTCTTGATCTTCTTCAGTGAGAGTAACTGAAAACTTGTGTGATGGTATCGCAGGAACACGAACGGGTGCAATGTTCCGACCAGCAGAGAAGAGCTCAACGGGAGAGAAGTGGAGCTTGGACAAGTGTGGGTGTTCAACAAAAATTAGAATGACTACACCAGGCAGCCGGTAGCATAGAGTCGGAAGCTGAAGGTAGTTGGGAATTTCTTATTCCCCACTAAATCGTCATTGGTCCACCTCTGCAGTCGCGTGGATCGTCCTTGATGACCCAACCTGCGTAGCAGGTAGAGAAGTGACTTAGGAACCGACAGCCCATTGCACGAGAAAGCACGGCCACTGTAAACCCGTCTTTGAATGTGGACAGGCGGCAATACTATAGCCCCCATAGTACTCCCAGCAGTCGACGACCTAGCCTTTTCCCTTGTTGAAATACCGAGTTTATACTCTAATTTCTTTGAAGCACTTACGCAACTCCATGACTTTTGAAAATTTTATGATAGATCCTGGCTATAAAATTCAATGTTCACCCAAAATGTGGACCACTGAATCTACTCATACCAGCAGTTTTCAAGCACTGTACACGCCAAGGGCTTCTATACAATAAAGGTATGCAGGAAGCCAAAGTGCATTAGGGGTTAAGCCTGGACCCCCGTAGTGATACTACAGAGTATTTATTCGAAAAAAAAATCCTGAACCTGAAATTCTGACGTGCTCGAAGTGCCACGTCAGCGCCACGTCAGCGTGACGTCATTTTTAAAAAAAATCGGAAAAAAAGTTTTAAAAAAGTTGTTTTTTTTCAATTTTTTTATTTTATTTTATTTTATTTTCCGTAATATCACCTGCGGGTCCCGAAAATCAGCACTCACAGCCTTGTTGAGGCCTCATATTTTTTGTACCTAGACATACTAGGTTTGAGTACATTTTAAACTTAAATATTTTATACAATAGGATTTTGAGGTTTAAATTTTTGAGGTTGGGATTTAAATTGAAAATCTAGTTTACATGAAAATAAAGTAGATTTTCATTATTTAAAAGATTGTTAAGTAGAAGTAAATATAAGAAGAAAAAGAAATTTAAATGATTAATAGTTCTCAATTGAAATTGAAAGGCATGTCAATCATGATACTACCATTCTTGAAGCAAACAATCTACATCCAAGGGTCCTTTTTATTTTTCATAATTGTGAAAATTGAGTTAAAAAATAGACCCTACTTGTCACTTTTCAAGAATATGACCTAATTGCCAACAAAATAAGGTTCTTCACAAATTTTAAGTTTCTATTCCAATTGAAATCAAAACTTTTTGTATAGACATACACAATGCACTAACAATGTACTAAAAAGAGGCTATCACCTCTTTTCATTGCATTAGTTCCTCCCCCCCCTTTCTCAAAAAAATCACAGACCGTTGATTTAAAAAAAAGAAAAATGTTTCCCCTCCAAGCTGCCGTTGATTTCTCAAAAAATCACAAGCCCTAAATCTTTGTGAGATTCAATCCAAGCTGTCCAAATACAATATTTTGAATCCAAAATACAATATTGAATATGGATATGGTATAAATACGGAATGGATACGGATACAAGATACGACTTCAATGTACTGTATTGGACATAAGATACGGTTAAAATACGAAATACAAAATACACGATATGTCCCATATCAATTGTCACACCACCCCCACCTGGAAACTACAAAGGGGGGAGGGGGTTCTTCAAATTTATTAATTTTAATTTAATTTAAAATAAATTTATTAATTTTAATACAAAGGAGCGGGAGGGTATAAATTTTTTTATTAATTTAAATATAAATGAGGGAGGAGGGTATAAATTTTTTTATTAATTTAAATACAAAGGGGGGAGGGTATGTGTTTCAGTGCATTGTGGCACAATGCAGAAAAGTACAAAAGTGGCAGTAACTGCTAGTACTAGTTTATATAGACATACATATGCTCAATGTGGAAAGAAAAAAAAAAAATTATTTCAACTTTTTGCAGTTTTTTAGGTGACCTAGACTAGAGCATTTTATGAGAGCATGACATCCTTTCACATGCACTAAATGAAATAAAAATAGTATTCCCATAAAGTTGTTACATTATTTTACCTTCAAAAAATTATGAAAAATTTACAATAAAATTTGACATAATAGTAACTTGCCCCCTAATCTTGACCCCCCCCATTCCAGGACTACTTTGAACCTTCAGGGATACAAATACCCAAACTACTGCCATGAAACCGTTCCAACCTTTCTCGTTACTTTTTGCTTTTGCTACGGCATATCGGATTTCGGCTGTTTTTGTTTTTGTTTTTTTTTCCCATTTCTGCTCCAAGCAAAACCACTCGAACCTTCCGGCTCCACACTTCGGTTCGTGCGCGGACATTTCGGATGCTCTGCAGGTCGTGGCCAGTCAAACGAGCTCACGAAGATTTCACATTGCGAAACTTCCACCCCAATCGCTTCTAAACGTGGAGGAAAATCAATAGTAAAGTAGTGGTATACCGCCAATCACTGCGTACAAACTGATCCAAACGGGGCTTTCCAGGAAGAAATCCCCATCTTTCTGCAGTATGAACAAGGAGGTCTTCTTCGTTTCTTCCTGCAGTCCCGGGTGAAGTTACTGTACTTGACAGTACAACAACACAGACACAGTCAGAGTAAAAGAACTAACCGCGTGGGTCCACCAACCCTTGAATTTTGCAACATTAAAAAATACATAAAATTCCAGTCTGTGCGTGGGGTTTTGTTCTCCCCTTCACACTCGGTCTCCCTGCCTGCAGTCGCCACACTCAGTGCAAGCTTTTTTGATTTCTCATAAAGCAAAGGTGCAATTTCTCCACATTAATACACCAGTCTCCAGCACCACTGTTCACATGGTGGCCCTTTGTTGAAAAAAAGCGGCTAATAACAGTCGCGCAGCACTTGGGGCCGGAGGTATCACCACGTCTGTAGAGAATACCGCACAATTACGGTCAGACTTTAGTTCTTTCTGATTACGCTCAAAGCGTTGAAACGCTGAAACGTTGAAACTCTAGTTGGAAACACTTGACTCGCTCGTCCGAAAGGCTTCCTCTTTCCATGAGAATTAAGTGCGCTTCAACCGAGTACGCACTGTAGTAGTTCCACGGGCATGGGCCCCAGTAGAAGCTCCGCGTTTAGAGGAGTACCGGGACACACTCTTCTCTCCTCTACAAGTACAGATCTGGAACTTCCAGTTTGCTGTATTCATAATTGTCGCCGTTGCCACAGTGTTGACTGTGAAGCTTGGAGCGCGCAACCTTCATTTCAAGCCACATTTCAAACAAGTCAGCAAAACTGTCTGCCTTGCAATTGTGTGGGTTGGGGGATCATCGCTTGTGTTTGTGGAATCGACGACCATGGCGTTTCGAAGTGGTGCCTTGCTGTTGGCGTGTGTACTGGTGAGTGCGTTCTTCGGAGTTGCATTCTCGGCGCAGAGCTGCTCTCTGTTGTTGGCGTCCAACAGGGGATACGCCAATTGTCTGGCGCTCCCGAAATTGTCTACGACACTGGCGTACAGAATTCGGAACGACTCCGCGATCGATTTCGCTTTCTCCGGTGGGTACCTTAAATCTAACTCTCTTACTTGCTTGTAGGTGAATCTGAAACCTGCTCGTTTAAGGTGGTTCGTTAAGTAATCAAATCTGGGCTAGTGAAACTGAAACACTCTAGGTAGCACTTAACTAAAACGAACAAGCATCGTGCAATCTATTATATGTACACCAGGACGAATTATAATTGTAGCACTTGCAATTCCTTCTTTGCTCGAAGTTTTTCTTCTCGTTTTTAAATTTTTAGCGCTTCGAGCCATCCATTGTTTTTTTTTGATGGTTGGGACCGCAATCGCTTCGTCAATCCTTTACCATCACCACTTTCAGCTCATTTCATTTCATAGACTCTTTTACTTCGCCATCACATTTAGTAACTCTTAGAAGCACGGAAAACACTTTTGAGACACGGGTGTTCGTCACAATTCAAGCCATATTCCATATGAATTTTAAAAAAAAACTTAATTCGTAGCATACTTCGAAAGTTTCGTCGCTAGCTTGCTGCTTCTTTCCAGATCGTCACAGAAAAATTTCTTTCTGAAACTCATAATTAGTACATATATTCGAGTACGGCTTCTGTCTGTCTGTCTGTCTGTCTGTCTGTCTGTCCCATGTTGTGAGAGGAGATAGCTTAGTCTGACGGAAGCTGTTCTTTTGACTGCAGGTTCGGCGCCAAGCGCAACCGGATGGGTTGGCTGGGGCATCAACCCCACTTCCGCGGCGATGGTGGGCACCCAAACCCTGATCGCGTACAGCATCGCAGGCGTGGCCAGATTCAACAGCTACGCCATCACGAGTGCCATGAAAGGCGGCTCACCTTGCATCCCCGGGACTCTCAGCCTCAACTTCACGGAGACTTCCACGGTGATCAGCGGGACGGAGATCACGATCTACACCACCTTGCAAGGGGCGAACTCGTACACCATGAACCACGTGTGGAACCAGGGTCCGTCCGTGGACGCCACCACGTTCGCCGTAGCCGCACACGACTTGACGGGCGAAAGCGTCGAGTCCGTCGCGTCCATCACCTTGTCTACTAGCACCCCAACTACCCCCGGAAGCCCCACCTCGTCTGGGTCCATCAACACCGTCGAGCTGCCTAACCAGAAACTCAAGAATGTAAGCATACAACCTTTCTAGCTTATTCCATTTCGATCGTAACTGTCTCAGAAATCTTGTGGATTGCACTCTGGTGTTCAAGTATACTGCAACTTAATCTTCCGTGTCAAGAATTCGGTGGTTGAAATTGGTTACATGAATGGTTCATTCCTGGCTTGTCCTGTTTTGAACCATTTCGTGGATTGCACTCTGGGGTTCAAGTTTACTGCAACTATTCCTTGTCAAGAATTTGGTGTTTTAAGTTGGAATCATGGATTGATCATTCCTCGATTGGCTAGTTGGGAGAGTTTTTGCGAAATTCGGAGTTCTAGACATGATTTGAAACAGTTTGGAATTTGGTATGACCTTGGCACAGACTGGATTTGAACTTGATTCTACATAATGCGCTTTCATGATGCCAAAGTTTGAGGATGAGGGGAACTGCTCTGTACATGCAAGAGTGATTTGCCATGTGCACGGCACATTAGTTGTGTGCCCAGCGGGTTTTTACCGGGTGCTGCTCAGGGACATTCCCTGTTCTAGGAATTTTGCTCTTTAGAAGTATGCACTTGGTTAGTTTGGTGTCTGGCTTTGAAATAGGGAAATGAATATGTCTTATACGTGAGTCGTGGAAATCATGTCCTATTCCATCCAAAGAGTGTACGTTACTTGATCAGAACTGGTCATTAGTGACTAAATTAATTGGCCGATGCCCATTTAGTGGGGTGTTCCAGCCAGGACGTCCAGCCAAGTTGGCTAGAGCTGGTGGTGTCACTGATGACTAGTTCTAAATTTCGTGTCATGTGGCTATGGATTGTGTGCAGAACCATGGCATAATTAGTGCTGTAGCGTGGGGTTTATTGCTGCCTCTAGGAGTGATGGCGGCCAGGTACATTCGGCCATTCTCAGGAACCAACCCAGCCTGGTTCTACATCCACGTGACGTGCCAGTGCACGGGATACATCTTGGGCGTAGTGGCATGGGCGATGGGTCTGAGGCTGCACACCCTCAACGACGGCGGCCTTGTTCCTACCAAGCATCGCAACCTCGGCATGAGCATTTTCGTATTGGCCACTCTGCAGGTAATAATTAGCACTATTTATCACATGAACCAAAAATATCAAATGCATCCTATGTAGCCAAGTTTTTTGCACAATCGGAAGCGTGCAGTCAAATTTGCTTAGTTTTGGGCATTGACAACATTGGTAGAATTCGTCACCAGATGTTCCAAATTTCTACTAGTTTGCAAAGTAGCGCCAACATTTGGTAAAATCTGTGAGGTAGTTTGGTGTTAACTGAATTTGTGTGTTGTTTTATGACAGGTTCTTGCTCTGATCCTGCGGCCCAAGCCAGATGCCAAATATCGGAAGTACTGGAATGTGTATCATCACTCTGTGGGCTACGCCACCATTGTGGTCATTATCATCAACATCTTTGAGGGCCTCGACGTACTCCGACCCGGAGACAAGTGGACCACCATCTACATCATTGTTTTGTGCGTGTTGGGTGCCATCAGCCTCATTATGGAAATCACCACCTGGACCCTTTGGCTTCGCCAGCGTTCGCAGAACAAAGGAGAAGCGATGTACGGAGGTCAATTCAAAGGCACCGCTAATCAGCATCGGAGCGGACATCATGAGGATGTAGTTTAAAGGATCGACCCTCAAGTCCGGCAATTTTTGCATTGGTTCTCAACTTGGAAACAAGTGACAGTCAATCATGTGTCCAATTGTGTAAATACCAGAGACTGGAATCGAGGATATGAATTTTCCTTGGTCATGATTTATCTTCCAGCTATTTTGTGTATTTCTACAGGAGGTAGAGTCATCCATGAGCTTCCGAAGTCGATCAGGGAAGCATCACTGAGATGGAGCTGTCCAGGCAATTCCTCGGCTGAAACATGGAAAGCCTACACCAGCTCGGTAATCCTTTTTTAGTTACAATTAGATCATGTGGATTGCAAGCAGGATTGCCTTGTTTGTGTGCATTGTCGTGGCCATCGTACACTGATTGATTCAATCAGAATCAGTGCACTGGCCATTTTTAGTTACATACTTTAATTTACAATTAATACAAATAAACATTTATTTTCAATGGTCACTGAAGTTTGAACCTCTTCACTTTGTTTTCCTCTTCTTTTTGAGGTCCAAGTCTGCAGATTCAATGACTTCTGCGTACAAGAAATACATAGTCTAATGAAGTTTTCTTGTACTCCGCACTAGGAGTGCACTGGTCAAACAACATAATGCTCAAAAAGAAGAGAGAAGAGTAAACAGATTCAAACACTAACTTAAGAAGTGCACTGTTCGAAGTTTTCTTGAATTCCACGCAATTAGTGCATTGGGTTTCCAAGCTGCAGCAGCCAACCCACATTTTTCAAAGAAACTTAGCACTCTTTTTTACAAGGGTACTGGAACTGAAATACCACCAACAGTGAAGAGAGTATTTTTTCATGTCATTGTCTTTACACAAACAGCTGAAATTCCATTTTATAGAGAATACACCACACATGAAACATTTCCATTCTACGATAATGGCAACTGAGGTAGAAGGTCCTAAAAGTGACCAGGCTCTTCAAATAATTCCTATAAATGGTTCATGTAAGGGTTATTTTAAACTGAAGAATTGACAAGGAAGAGTTCACATTTTGCCTCCTCCTCATGTTCAGACAAAATGGGGAGAAGAGATGGATGATATTAGGACCACAAATGGATGAAAAGTAAATGACCATTGTAGCACACAAGATAATTCATAAATAATAGAAGAAACTTGCAAGCCATTTGTGCAAAAATCAATTGGATGTGTTTGGGCAATTTGTGGACTCATGTGTGTGCCATGTAAATACAACTGGATCTTGTTTTGGATACATCATAGTCCATTCACTGAACTCAGCCATATGATTCCTACCATAGCTATGCCTTTTGCACAGCAGAATTCAATTTTCTTTTGCAGAAAATTTACTGGAAATTGTTTCACTGTGTCTACCACCTCCAATCTCCCTAAATGGTCGCTTTCGGGTACCGTATGCTCCCAATCGCTGACCACATCCACAGAAGTCAAGACTGTGAGGCAAAACTATGAAATTTTAAAGCGCCAATTATAGGTGTATTGGTAAGTAGGGATCGATCTGCAGCACGTTTCCATACGGTACTCCGATATCATAGGCAAAGTTACCGAAAAAAAGATTCGAAATCTTATTCCTAGTAGTGTAGATGATCTATAACCAACGTGAGTTATGAAGTTGAGGGAGTGAACATTCTCAAAATCAATGTATTGAAAGAGTTTGGAGTCACATACCGTAGGTGTGGTTACCTGAGGTTGTCATTATCAAAATAACACCCAGGTAATTACTACCAATAGTAACAGCGAATAATAAAATTTCTCATAATTCCCAAAATATATGGTTTGGTACACTCTGACTATGATTTACTTGGTGTCTGTAGTACAAATGTCTCGCCATTACCTATGAATCAGCCTCAGCTTCTACAACGGTAACTAGCTTGTACTTGGCTGTCACGCCTTCCCACACCAGTGAGCCATTGGCAAGATCACGAACAACGTCGACAACTTCATCATCTGGAACTCTAACTTGCTGTTTGGAATCTCTTTCTCGTACAGTGACACCTTCATCAAAATCAACTGTGATGGCAAATGGAATACCAACCTCATCTGTCCTCGCATATCTTTTACCAATAGATCTGCCTGTAATGTCCAGCTTGTTGGAGACGCCTGCCCTAGTGAGACCACTTGACATGTTCCTGGATTTGACGTTGAGAACCTCTCGCTGCATGAGGGGGAAGACTGTGCACTTGATAGGCGCTACTATGGGAGGGAACCGGAAGACACTGGTGACTTGCTCCCCTGGCACTGCGGGTCGTGTGTAGAAGCAGTGCTCATACAAGCAATACATGATGCGACCAATACCAAATGAGGGCTCAATCACGGAAGGCGTGAAGTTTCGACCGTGCGTCTTCTCAACACTTTCTGAAATTGCAACCATTTCCTTGGTGAGCTCAAACTCTTGACCTGTAGTGCAGACCTTGTAGGTCACCTTCTCCTTCTTCTCAAGTTCGGCTTTGAGAGCCAACGCCTCTTCCCTAGTCATAGCCTGAGGCATTTTACATGTTAGTCCCTGACATACATCTGATAAACTCACTCTGAAGAGTGAGCACAATCACAGTGTTGTAAAAACTGAGATTTCACGAAGTCCAGTTTAAGAATCAGGTATTAACTCCGCCGGCAATGCGATCATCTAAATGCAAACAGGCCATAGCTGAAATACGAGGATAGATTCACTAACCTCTAAAGATTCTGAGAGAATTTTCTGGTCCTTTCGAAACTGCTTGCCCAACACCTTCTTGTTCGGTTCGATTTTTAGTTTCTGTATACACAATGTGGAAAATTTGTTAACAATCATGAAGCATGTGAGTGGCATATCCAGACAGAAGAGGAGAATCATACTTAACGAGCAAGTGCAGAGAGTCACCTTTTAGCATAAATGACTGCGTGTTGGTTCAATGAAATCACAAGCAGTGAAAGAGCATGATGGGCCACGTACCAAAACGTCTTTCGGTTCAGCATATGATTCATATGCAGTAAGTTCTTGACCACTCTTTGCCTGCGGCAAACCAAAAAGCAGATATTGAATGTGAGGATGCAAAGTACAACTGCGGGCTGGTTTGGCATGCATCTTGCACGAACAAGTATGAAGATGGTACAACGAAGTGAAACAGTGAGCACTTCAGCGGGGATTCAATTAAACTCTAACCGTGTGTGCTTTAAGATCGTACGCCGATCGATCTGCACAACCGACACACTCAAACCAGCCATATGAGCACTCGATTTCTGCGTCCCAACAATCTTGAGCGTAGTGGGCCATCTCGTTTTGAAGATGTTGACGGAATCTCAGGCGATTCTTGTTGATGCCCAGCTTGGTCAAGAATAAATAAGTCCTTGCAATGAAGTAACCCAAAGTTTCGTTGTCCACAATACCCTATACCACAACCAATTATTTCCGTGAGAACAGTTATCTTAAGAAACACACCGAACAACGACTAGTCACAAGTGTCTCCGTCCCAAATAGAAACACTTGATTCTCACATGTGCCTTTCCACATAATCCTGATTGAAATTCCCAGTATAGAGTTATTCTATCAGTTCTGAAAACTGAAAAATCATATTCTTCAACCTAAGAATGACACTATTCATATCACAATTATACTAGACATAAAAAATTCGTTCTCTGGAATGATGAACCGCAACATGGTACTGTTGCTTAGAACACATGTCTCGTTCTCATTAGAAACAAGAACTTTCTACATTCTTTAACGTCTGCATAGTCTCTCCACTGAGAATAGAAACAATAAGAAAATTGAACGGCTAAAACAACCACAAGAAGCTAATTGGGCTGTCCCTTGTAAGGATCAACGCTCAAACCACTTTGAGCAGCCTACTGATAGTAGCAAATAACTGTCTTTAAGGAATTGAATATGCTCAAAACTTGTCAAAAAGTTAGGAAGTATCACCGTAGTAACAGCATCACCAATGCGCATTTTGACATGGCCCTTCAAATCTGCCTGCTCGGCTCTGGGAAACAAATAGATCTCCAAATCTTTTATATTCTTAAACTTGGGGTGCGACTTGTCGTCTGGATTGACAAAATGTTCAATTTCTGCCATTGTAAACTCCCTCACCCGCATTGGGCCTTGCCGGGGGGCAATCTGCTCTCCCACATGCGATAAGGGTAAGAAAGATGTTCGCTACAGCACTCTGAGAATTTCCTCGCGCTCTATTAATTGAAATATGTTCTGAGTTAAACCCACTTAACCCCTAATCAGATGCAGGCCTAACAAGAACACTTCAAGAGCCTATATTTTGAAATGAATCTAGAGCTTCCTGAACCTTTAGAAGCCAAACAAGTATTTGCGCCGAAAATACAATCTCAGGGAGGAAACACCCAGTACCTCATTACGGTACGCTGAACCTATCTGAGCAGCTGCGAACGGCAGTCGGTTACCACTCTCGTAATAAAGATCCCTAAAGTTGACAAAAATGCCTTGTGCTGTCTCCGGTCTCATGTAACTGTTGATCAACAAGCCCCACGAACTCCAATTTAAGGTAGATGCCCCAATTCCACCCGGCACCTTAAACCACTCACCTAAAATTTCACTCATGTCATTCAAGAAGCAACCTTAAACCAATGAAAACTGCCACATGCTAAGATTCCATTTGTACAAAAGTGCCTTGATTTTAACCTTCTCATTCAAGACTCGAAGGAGTTAGGAAGGTCCGAGTCAGCGTAGTCAAGTCCATGGTACTCAGAAAGACACCACAGAAACTTTTCAAATTCACAACTAATTCAATGGAACTCCAAAAATAACAAAACAAGGTTTGCTGAGTCCCATTTTCTCTTGGCAACCAAAAGAATCATATGCACCTCGGTCGGATCCTTATTTGCGGAACTGACCTTACGAAAAACATAAATGACGCAGAATTGGGCTACAAATTTTCACAAAGGCGAGATTAGTTTATAGAGAGACCAGTACCCTTGCAGTGTGCCATTGGGACCAATTTGCGTGGAGAACAAGAGGTCCATTTTTCTCTTGGCAACCAAACGAATCAAAAACTAATTCTCATCATATGCACCTCGGTAGGATCCGTACTTGTGGAACATTCCTTGTGAAAACAGCAATGACGCACAATTGAGCTTGAAATTTTCACAAAGACGAGATTAGGTTACAGTGAAGCCCATACCCTTGCAGTGTACCAGTGGGACCAATTTGCGTGGCGAACATGAGATTGAAGGGATAAGGATCGGAGAGTTCGTTCCCCGTCTCCGGAGATTTAATGCCATAGGCTTTAATTTTCGCGCCCAACTCCGAACCCGAGAATTCATCCAAACCCGCCAGGTCCTTTCGCATCTCATTCTTCTTCTCCGGACTCAACGGCTCCTTCTTCTTCTCCGCCGCTTTCTTCTTCTTCTCGCTCACAGCCGTCTCGGCCACCACGGGCGCCGCTGTCTTCAAGTTCTCATCATCGTCCAGGGCTTTCGTCAGAAAATCTTTCAGCAAATGGTCCGCGCGGAAACACGAGCCCAGCTTCTCATCCTTCACCATGAGGTCCGTGAACTTGTCCACATGGCCGGAAGCTTTGAGCACCACCTCGGGGGTGACGCAAGGACAACGAATCTCCCACATGTCCTCCTCCATCACGAAGTGCTGGCGCCAGAGGTTGAGCACGTTCGTCTCGACCTGGCAACCCCAGGGGCCGTAGTCGTAGAAACCGGCCACGCCACCGTAGATCTTGTAGCTGGGGATGTAGAACAAGCGCCGTTCTAAGGTGTTTTTCACAGCAATCTTGAAAGCTTCCTGCGCTTCCCTGCTCCTTGGAACATCCTCGGTCGACATGGCGTCAAGCCACACTCCGAAACCCTACAACGAAAACACCAAATAGCAACTCTGAAACTGCGAGCAGACTGACTAGCGAAGAGAAGCCCTAAACCCTAAACCCCTATCCCCTCCTGGACAGTCCCGTCCTAACGTGCCGTGCCCTCCAACCTAAGTTGTATGCTCTGCCATTCCTCAGGCCATTTGTTTGCCGTGGGGCTTCAGATTCCAAAAAAAAATCTCCAAATAAGCAGTAATTGAGGGGATATTTCACATGCCTTTTTGGTCAATTCATTCTTGAGAAAAAAAAAGATAGGGAGTACATTATAAGTGGTTGAATTGAAGCAAAAACATATTCCGCACCTGTTGGGGGAGCCTCAGGATAAAATACTCTTAATAATAGAGGCCAAAATTTTTGGAGAATATTTAAAAAAAAAATTATTGTGTGGATAAAATAAATCTTGATCTTTTAACCCCTAAATGTCCGAGGCATCCAATTTGGGTGTCAACAATACTTTGAAGTTAAATAAAACCTAACCAAGTTGCTATTTCTAGTAGTTTGTACTTTTGAAAAATTACTTTAGAAGTCTAATTTTAGCATCAAAATTTTGATTTTGAAAATGATTGATTATGATTTTTTTTTTTGAAACACATGGACAAATTCCAATTGATTATGATATTTTCTATTCAAGTTTTTGTGCAAGGGTGTCCATTGCAATCTTGACTTTCCGTAGTGTTGAGGGCTCTTGGAATGAGTCTCAAATACACTAGATCTTGGAAAAAAATCACATTAGAAATTAATTTAAAAAATTGTAGAGTAGATTTTGAGAAGCTATAAATTAATTGGGGTTATGCATGTTAGGGCCTTAATCCTCATATTTTTGGGGTGACCAACTTTTTAGATTTGATATGTAGAAAGAGGATTGAAAGACTTCAAATCACTTTCGTAGTTTTAACACCCTCATGATCAAACATTATAATCTTTCAATCTATAAGTGATATTGTTGTGTTTTCTTTTGCAATGTGATCTCCAACATGTCTAGTTTGAATTTTTACGGTTACAATTTCAAAAAATTGATACAACTTATCAAGATGTTGACATTTTGTTCAATTTAGAGCAAATTCCTAGAAGCTCAAAAAAGGCCTTAGGGCATTTAGAAATTAAACATCTACTAGACCTTATATTTAGGAATAAATTGAATATTTTGACAAGGTTGTGCCAATCATGTTTTCAATTGCTGGTCCATGTGGGGACTATTCTCTTCCATTTGGATGCTAATGTGTCTTTGCTAATTCTCTAAATGTTTACAATGATAATTCAATAATGAGATATAATGAATGAACCTTTTGCCATATTTACAAATTGTGTGCTTGTTTTCATTGAATTCAATTTAATTCCAACTTTTCACATCCAATTTCTGCATAATATTGTAATGTTTGTGAATGACTTAAGTGTAGTTTTCATGACATTAACCCTAAATGATTAAAAAATCCATGTTGGATTTTTTTATGTTTTTGAATATGCCCTTGAAAAGTCAATTTTTAAAAATAAAATAAAATATATAAATATAAATATAAATATATAGGGGAATGAATGTCATGTTACCAACTCTTTAGTTCACTAATTGTGCACTCAAATAGTAATCTCACTAATATAGTTGAAGAATAATGGGGTGAAATGTGTTTTCAATCTCAACCCAAGTAAATTAAAAAATAATAATAATAATAAATATTTAAAATCCAACCGTAGAATCATATGATTATGTCCTTGAAGTAAATTGCATTAAAATTTCAAAGTGAAAAACTCCTTTATTGTAAGATATTTATCTTGTAACTTTGCAAGAATTTTTTTTTATGACTTAGCAGTTATATATTTCATCTTTCAAGTTTTTTCTAGAAAAAATAATGTACTTAATTTACAATTTTTTCAAGTTGATGAGTTGCTTTCAAGTTTACTTGAAAACCCATGAAAAAATTCAAGAAATTGAAATAAAATACAAAATGTTTTCCTTCTTGACCAATTTGTTGGAGTCAAGAACAAAAAGACTAAATTGATCAAAATTTTGAAACCATTAATCCAAATTCTATGAAAAATGTTTTGCATTCAAGACAATCATTGCGTGCATCAATGTGCAAAATTCCATTCGTAAAATTGAAAAATTGAGACAAAAATTGCATGTCCAAAATTGATTGAAGTTCAAAAATAAAAATTAGACATTTACAAAGAGATCAACTGCAAAAGAACAAAATTAGAAAATAAAAATAGGAGTTTGTTGTAGTTGGATCTATTTTGGGTGTATCTAGTTCAACATTCCCTACTAAATAATTGATTAAAGTTGGCAAATGTCTTTGGACATATGACTTTATAGAAAGAATCATTTTAAAATATAATTTAAAAATAATAATACTCCAAATACTCTTGAAACTATTTTTATAATTTTATTTTGACCAACTTTGGCCAACAAGATCAATATACAAGTTTTAATTTTGTATACTAATTACATTATACTATAAATTGTCTATCGATGTGAAAAATCTCAAATATTTTTTTGAAAATTTCAAATTTTTATAATTTGAATGAATTATAGTAAAAATTTGGAATTGATTTGGTAACTATTAAAAGATTCCAATTAATCAAAAAAAATTCTCAAGGTACAACTACTCAAGTTTATTCATTTTAGTGTGCATGCAATGATATCACTATCTTGCATTTGAGTTTTTGAGTTAAGCAAATTTCTAAAGTACAATAGGATAATATACCAAAACAAAAAGTTTGGAATTATGCATATTTGTAAGGCAAACTAGGATTAAAAAATCAAAGAATCATAGGCAATTTTGAATAGCATATGCTACACCCATCATCCATTTTAGTATATTTAGAAGGATTTTTCATACTTGATGTTCAATTTCACCAATGAAGTGCCAAAATTAACTTTCAATGGTTAGATTTTGAGATGTACACGTCATCCTAAGCCAATCAAAAGTTACGTGTATTAAATCAATTTCTAGGATGCAAAAGATATTTAATTTATGTCAATTTATGTAGCACATTTTAACAACATTATATAACTATGCTTTATCTTAACCTCAAGTTAGATAGCATTGCAAATTGCACATCCAATTCTTGAAAAAAATTAAATACCTACCTGACAAATGCTACCATATCCATTCCAACAACATATTGCAAGCATAAACACTACTCTCACTATATTTCTATTGAAGTTCAAAGTTGAAAACACCACCTAGTTTATAATTAATGATTTAAAATGAACTTAAATGGTTTTAGAATTTGAACAAAATAAAAAGTCACAATTTTACAATCCAATGAAAACACCACCCAATTTCACCCAAAACCTATAATGGCAAAAGTTTGAATCCTTTAATCCCAGAAAACCATAAACTAATTTTTGGAGTGAGAAAAATAGAAATAACTCGTAATCCAAAAAGAATTGATAGTGGATTTGGAATGGAGGTCAATAATTTTTTTGATAGAGAATAAATTGGAGCAATTAGATCTAGAAAATATAATTGTATGCAATATTTATGTTCAATTACACATCGGTATGTTTGCCATTCTTTTTATAATACACAAAAATATGCAGAAAAAATTGCAAATGATACATATTTGCATTTTTAACAACATCGTTGACATTGGGGGGGAAAGTGGATATAAACAAAGGTAACACAATTGGATGGCCACTTTCTAGAAAGAAGGTCACTGTAAAGAAATATGATATATGATACTATGTATAACAATTTTTTCAATGATTTCAAGTATATTACTCTAGAATGTACTTTTACCAAGTCTTTTTTTCATCTTGCTATTGCAGACATATTGTAAGCCTATATTTGTGCATTTTTCATACTTTAACTCCCAAATATTATGCATGTTATGCCCTCTAACCTCATGTTTATTTGATGATCAATTTTTAAGATTTTAATTGAGAAAAGAGGATTGAAAAACTTCAAATTACTTTCACAAGTTTATCCCTATATTGATGCTACGGACACTAAGTGTCCGATGGATGACTTCAATTGAGAATGGAGGATGAAAAAAAATTATTTTTTCATCCAATTTATTTATCAAGAAACTACTTGAGTGCATTTCCAGTGAATAGTATTGCAAAGTCACTCGTAATGATTTTATATAATTTTTCTAAAGAAGAAGATGCTTGATCCATGGATCATTCTTGTAGTGTATTTGGATCTATGATTTATTGTTATTTACTCTTGATGTGAATTATAGCCATAAAAATAGCTTTTTTTGAATTTGATTACAATAAATGAAATGAAGCTTATCCCTTGCACTTTCTATTCCAATTAAAAAATTTGAAAAAAATTTACAACTTCAATATTTTATAGCAATATGAACTTTGAACCTATAATAATGGTTTGCTGATTTTCTAACTGTAGAATGACACCGTTATTTTGGTTTATACCATGATGTTATACACTATATTTACATTTATAGTGAAATTACAAATTTTAATGTATAATTTGTATATGAGATTCCATCTTAGAACTATTAACAATTTAAATTTTCTTTCAATCTTGACCCTATTTCTACTTAACAATTTTTAATAAGTGAAAACTAAGTGTACTTTTTTTATAAATTTCCTAGAATCTCAACTCAACTCTTTATCATTCAAAATTAGAAATTCAAAATTAGTAGAGCAAAAATTATAAGTTATGAAGGTTCAAAGCCAAAATATATTGATGAACAAGGTGCAAGAAAACTTGTTTCCTTCACTTTAAATACAAATATCTTGCAATCTACACGGTCAAAGTTTGTGAAATTTCTTCTACACATTCTTCTACTAGTTTAGCAAAAGATCTCACGGTTAGATATGCAAAAAAAAACATTTTAAAATTTTGTTTTTCTCTTTGCTATAGAAATGGCAGTTTTGAGTGTTTTTTGATAGAAAAGAGGCCTTGGGGGACTTTAGGAGTCAATTCATGATAGACTTCTTCTAATAAATGAGATCAAGACTAAGGTAAACTACCCCATTGCGGACTAAATGGAAGCAAGATTGTAATGGTGGTGTACATTTCAAAACTTATAGTTTACCTTATATTAGATTGGTAAGTGGACAAAATCAATGTACTGGATCATAATGATGGAGTTATTAGTGACTACTTTACAAATATCTACCTTTTGAGTGTAAATTTATCATAGCAAGTGGTTTCTTATACCTTTGTTTTGTAGGCATTTTAGGAAATGTTGTAACCATGTTAGGAGATATTAGAAAATATTGTGATTGCCTTAGGTGGTAGGATGGCCATCATGCATACACTTTTTTTGTTGGTTTTGAGGTAGTCCAATATCTCCTTTGGGACAATTGGACAACACACTTGAAAAATTCACTAGAAATTCATACCTTGTCAAAAAAATATAATTTATTGCTCTCTTCATTTCCTACATTTGTCTTCTTGTAGAAAAAAAATCTGAACTTGTTTGCCAACTGTAGAAACGGGGCAAAACACGAATTGTAGGCAAGTTTACCTTACATTATGACTGAAGAAAGTCAAAATTTTCACATTACCTCTCATTCTCACACTACCAATAGTAAAGTAGTATGCTGTAAAACCACATGTTTTTTTCAAATTGTTCCTATTTTTAGCTCAAGAATGGAGATGAAGTGATCCACTTTAGCAATTGAATGAATTGAGGAAAATTTGTTTCTCTATTGGAAGAACCAATCATTACAAGAACCAATCATTATTGTTGATTTCCATACATTTCTTTACAAGTTGTAATCATTATTGTTGAATTTCATACATTTTGTATGAGTTGTAAATGGATAGATTCAAAGAGATCTCTGGTCACAAATAGGTGCTTCTACCCAAAATCTTTGAAAATGTGTTACTCCCTCCACCCCAAAATGTTCTTCTTGTTGGCCTTCATTTTTTGTCCCAAAATGATCTTCCTGTTGTACTTTGTGAGCTACAAATTGGTCAAATTTAACTTTTGGTTTTTCTCTAGGACTAACAAAACAATTCCAAGCGATAGTTCCCCTCCGTCTATGCAATCACTAATCAAAAGACAAATAAATTTGTTGAAGGGGTCAATCAACACTTTTTGTTTTTATTTTTTGCATCTCTTTGAATATTATCTAATTGAAGGAGATGAAGGTTCTCGAAGGCAAAATATAGGTCTACATCTGGTCTTTGACTTATACTAACTACCCACAAAATGATGACCTCACACTCAATAATTAAATAAACACTGGTGCTCTTTGAAAATACCCAAAAAAATTTCAATTTTCAATAATCCAAAACTTACACTTTAAAAAGGGCTTAAAAACTCAAAGTTTCAAGGACAATAGGAGTGCACCAAACTCCATATGTAGTGCAAAACAGGCTTTAAAAATGTTATTTTTAGTCTTAATCTGGAGCATTTTGGGACGGAGGGAGTAATACTTTAAGAAGCTTGAAAAAGTACAAAATCGCTTGTGTTACGGTCCACATCTATTTTTCTTCTTTGATGATTTAAAAATATTTTTGTCCGTGGAAACCTATGGAAAAGGTGGACCAGACCTTAAAAGGTCGACTCCAGAACATTCTAAGGTAAACCTGCCTATAACAAGCAAAGTGCCTAATGCAGACATCTAGAGAAAGGTCCATTACAGTTTCCCATCAATCCATGCCAGGTTTTTTCCAATTAATGTTAACAAGACTTCATTAGGTAGGATAATGGCTGAAATCAGTGTCTTGCATGATGGTGATGGAGATGTTAGAAAGTGTTTTAGGAACTTGTACCTTTCTATTGTAATTCATTGTATGAACTATCTTTTCTAATTCCTTTCTGACATATCTATCTTAGAAAATATTTCAACTACTTTAGGAAATATTATTACTGCATTAGGTGGTTTGATGACCACCATGGATATATTACTGCATTAGGTGGTTTGATGACCACCATGGATATAGTTTTTGATGGTTATGGGATAGTCTACAGACTGTCTTGAGCCATTTGCCTAGTTAACTTCAAAAATTTGTAACAAATTCATACTTTATTCAAAAAATGATATTTCAATTGCTCTTCCCATTTTTCATGTTTGTCTTGCTCTGGAGAATTTTTTTTCAGTTTTCAAAACTATCAACATAGCAAACTAGTCAATCTGCCTGTCATAGGCTGGTTTACCTTACCTTAGATCAATTTCGTTTTTCACACCCATAGTGCAACACTCAATTCTCCAATTCGGTACATTAACATTTTCCCCTCGGACTTCTATATCCTCAATAATCAACTATTAATCATTCCATCAAGGAACACCTTTGGGATACAACCGATTAGAACCCATAAATGATTAGCGTCGTAAACACAGGAACAACATTACGGGAACAATTGTGAAGCATTACATTTTTGCTTTCCGAACATAAACAATGTTTTACATAACCGTACATGAAGAAAATTCACCGGCTTGCGCGCAAAAAAAATGTTAACTCAGTGAGACTAAATATATGCAACGACCAATAGGCAAACATGGATATCCATGTACGGCCCTCTACCACGGACTCACCAGCACGCCGACCAATAACAATGTCCAGCACACACAAATCAGAAAACCAAAGCGAATATTAGGCACGAAGTTAAATTACAATTCCATCATAATCCATGAAAAGACACCACTGCACCACTATAAATAAATTGGTAATCAATCAACCGCCATCACTCCAAATCTGAAAACTCCGGATCAACTCATACAAAAAACAGGCAGTGAAAACCAATGCAACACACTCAAAAAGAAATCAAAAGTAACAAAAAAATACACAAGTAATAAGCATTAAACGCCATGGTCCACGGGTCATAGTAACCAATCTACTATCTACTACCCGCCAGGCTTCACTAAAAAACAGAACATTACCACAACGAGGAGTCCGAAACAGGAACAGGAACAGCCAGCATCTGTGCCACCGCCAAACATAAGACTAGAACCTACACGAAAAGGAAACTCCGACACCCATCCAGGATAACTAGGCACACAAATGCCACGCTCAAGACAGCGGGCCTTGACAGACATTGGGGTCACCTATAGAACAACCTCATCATGGATATCACAACAACACTCTAGAAACCGTGGATTTTGATCAGATCCTTCTTCACAATTCCAGCCTGCACACAAAAACAAAAAACAAAAACAAAAATCAAAACGTGGAGACATAAACCAAAAACAACACTCCACTGTCCAGATCCAACGCACACAAAAGGAAAACAAATATCCAATCATCGGAAACAGTAAATAAGGACAGAAGCCTAACAGACGCGCTTCGGCAAGGAGGAATAAACTAATTCAAAGGACGGAGGAATTTAACAATTAACACACTGACAAACCGAACATGACGAAATCGCTGATCCTCATCCACAAAAAGGATCAGGGAAGCGATCGCCAAACAACGTACCTGGACCAGAAAGGTAGAAACATTCTTCCGCTGGTCACCCTGAAGTTGGATGACCTGACCCAACTCAGGGTCCTGCACGACCACGCCGTTGCAACAAAACTCCTTCTTCAGATCCTTCAGAATCTTGTTGTAGTTGTACTCCTTCTTCAACCCTTGAACGGTCGTCAAGCTCTTTCGGCCATTGCGCTGCTGCACTCGAACATGCACATAGCCGCTTCCTTTCGAACCTACCCCGCTGTCCTCAACATTCGCTTCCGCGAATGGGTCTGCACATCCAACCAACAACCGTAAACACACAAACACACTCACAAGACCACATGCATCCAAAAGAAGTTCCAATTCCACATCATCACCAAATCACAAACTACAGCGAAGAGGCTATATCGTCCACAACCCACAGAGCAAGCAAACAACCCTATTTCCGACAAATAAATTTGCTGCGAAACATAAACGTACACATATAACTAACAGCTTACTACTACTACAACAACAACAACAACGCAAAGCGCAAGATCAAGCATCTTCCCCAACACATACACTTCACCCCAAAACTTTCAAAACCGTGAACACGGAACGGAACGTAGAAGGGAAGAGCGCACCGAAAGAGGCCGGAATCTCCGTGTCCGACAACTCCAACATGAACCCCGAAGTGCCGGACTGCTTCTGCCCCGGATCTGTAATTTTGGCGAGCGTGGTGAACGCGGGCAGAACCCTAATCCAAGGCAAGTGGCAAGCACACCGCGAAACTGGAAAACACAAAAGCACAATCGGATGCTTCAAGAAACGGAAGAAGTGCAGAGACGGCGTTGCAGACGGGGAGAGTGAGATCGGCAGCGATTTGCGAGGAGAAGCGGCGGAGCGCGAGACACGGAAAACACAAGCGCGCGAGTGCAAGAGAAAGTGAAGGGTTCAGTTAATGAGGCTGCGCGAACCATTTTATTGTGGGGCTCTTTTGGGCCAGGCCAGGGACCGGACCCGGCGAGTCTGGAACCGGTGACGTGGACAGGAGGTCGTGTTACGGACGGGAGGGACCGATGGAGGGTATTGGGTGCATCGTGGTCCAGCTCGGCCGTTAGGAAATTTTCTTCATCCTGATTTGTCCAATTACCGTAGTGAGGTGGAAATTTAGTATCGCCTTGAATTCTTTTATTTTTGTGGAAATTGGTATTGTACCATACTGCCTTAAACTACACTAATTCTAATTTAAAACAGTGTGACTTTGGTAACTTAGTATCACATGCACTTAGGATAAATCATTATAGTCGGTTTATTCTTTTGAATTTTTAAATCTCATTTTCATTTTCACAATTTCAAAGTATTGGTTTATAAATTCATTGATAAGTATTACTTATTAGTATTTTATAATTCATCATTAAATTATTGGTTTATTGACATTTCATTAAAGTTTCGATTAAAATATTATTCTTAGTTGCATGTCTTCTTTTGAGGTGAATTGTATAGGATCAGTGTAATTTAGTAGAGCACTTGAACAATTAGTACTCCAATGTTGCTAACCCAATCAAGGGACATAGAAAGATCTAGTTTTTTGTGTGGAACTAGGAGTTGTTCTTTGTAGGCATTGACTGTGGAATTTTTGGAGAAATATGGTAGCATAGGCAAAAAATTTGACATCACTAGCAAAAACTTCAATGACAATAGTAGAAAGCTAAATATTTAGCTAATTTTGTTATCTTATCCACATCTAGTAACTTTGAGAGGTAGATATTCAACTATATTGGAAATTGAGGTGTGATTGAGTGTCCTCAAAGCACGGAAGAAGTGCCTAAGATGCTAAATGAGGCTTCAGGCTTTTCTTTTATAAATTTAGCAAAGAGGACATACATCTTAATTAAAGACTCCACATATTACCGCACACTTGCCTAAATCATGCTAAACACTAGAAGAAAAACGAGTTCGGCACAACCGGCTACTTTGCAACTAATATCCTATACAACTATCCAACGACTATAATCCTCTCCGTATGCACCAAATCTAATGTAATTGTTTTGTGAGGTTGTTTTACATCATTGATACATTGTTTTAATTACAAAGTAGTTATTCTATAGTTGCAAAAAATGACTAGGAAACAACTACAAAAGATTGCAACTGTAAAATGACCATAGTTGTTTTCTAGTTGTTTTCTAGTTGTTTTCTAGTCGTACACTAGTTGCTTTTTAGTTGTTTTCTACAATACTAGAAAATTTAGCTTCTCTATTGATTTGGTTGCAAAGATTTGATTTACTTTACTATTGATTTGGAGAGTAATTTGTTGATTTGGATAGAAATCAATAGAAAAGTGAACCAAATGAATGCGACCAAATCAACAAAAAAACTAAATTTCTAGTAGTGAAGCTAGTTGTTCCCTAGTCGCTCTTAAATTGTACACTAGTTGTTTCTTAATCAGTTTTTAGTTGCTTCCAAAATTCATTCCCATTTGTCTTATATCAGTTGTCCCATATCAATTGTAAAGAGTACCATTAGGTTGGAAATATAAGACTTGTAAGTTGTTGTAATTATGCAATGAATTTTGTTGATAGAATTTTAAGATTTCTACGAAGTATAGATTTCTACAATCTATAGAAATCAAAAAATATTTAAAATCTATGAAATTATAAAGTATCCTAAACTATAGAAATCTATTAAATACTAATATTTGAATTTTTGAAATCTAGGAATAAAATAGATCTAAAATTTTGAAATCTAGAAAGATAGCATTGAAATTTTGAAATCTAAAAAAAGAAAGATTTGAAATTCAAAAATCTAAAAAAAAGGTAGATCTAAAATTCTAAATCTAGAAAGAAGATAGATATGAAATTTTAAAATCTAAAAATCATTGACATTATATTTTAAAATCTATAAATCTACAAGTCGCAAACAAGTCACAAATGAGTCATATACATGGTGTGACTTTTGCAATTGCTTCACTTTTTTCCTAGATTTAGGGTGTCCACTACAACTACAAGTCTCTAAATTATCACCAATTGCAAACCAATCATAAGTGTCCTATGCAACTGAAAAATTAGTTGCATAGTGTAGTTGCAGAAGCCTTCATTTTTTTGTAGTGAAAGTTTGTATTGACCCGTGTAAAAAAAAAAAAAAAAATAGACCACTAAATAGAAAAGTTATTGTTCACATAACTCTTATATTGTCCTCTTTAAGGACATTTTAACCTTTAGAAGTTAAAATATAAATTATATTTAAATTCTGATTTGTAAAAATTTGTGTACTAATATTTCAAGAAAGGTAGATCCAACATAATAGAATGGACTTCAACAACTTATGAATTCCTAAACTCTAAATGAGAATGACAATACGAACGGTTAGCAAACCAAAACATTGTGAATGAAACTATCAAAGGACTCCTATTTAGATAGGAAATCCAAAACAATCATATAGTTTCAAACTAACGGAATTTTAATTAATTGCAATGGTTTTAACAATTGTTGGTTTCAATAGTGTTGCCTTAAAGGAATGATATACACTCCAAGCTTGAATGATTTCTTGGTCACTTGAAATTGACAAATAGACCTTATATATGTCAATGTATAAACCACTTCCGGCTTTAAAGTCATTACTCAACTTAGTAGTTTGCAAAATAATGAAATATGCCTCTAATAAAGAACTATTTATTAAGTTCCAATCACTAAATCAATTTTCAATTTTCATCAAATAGTGAATATATGTAGGGGTGTGGTAAAAAATAAGTTCTATCAATAAAACTTGATAGTCATATAAAATGTTTGATGTAATTCACATTCAAAAATATTGACACCTAAAGGACTCAAGTACATTTCGAGCAAAAATTGTCAAAATTGCAATCTCCTTATGTACTAAGCCGCACCTATAAAGAACACAATTTCTATTTGAAAATTTAATTGCACATAATTATACTAGATTGATAGTAGAGCTTTGCTCTTCTATACACTACTAGTGACACCCGACTAAAGGTTTCACGGTTCCATTTCCGACTCCAAGGACTTTGTTGAGTATAATTTTATACGGATATTAGAGTCCCAAAAGCATGGTTGGCGGTACTAGCTTTGAAGAACAACAAAAACTTTCCGTTGTCAATGCAATTTTACATGTACATCTTCATTACGACAGTGACATAAACTTACATCTTAGACATGATGCAAAACAAAATGTCCGTGGCAAACACTATTGTGAAGAGCCTTTGTGACAATAAAAAACACAACAATAAAATTGTAATTGAAGAAAAAATGAGTGTAGATGGCAGTCAAGGTTTTATTGTTGTGTTCCTTAAATGTCAAAAAATTCTTGAAGAACAAACTCACTAAAGTCTTGAAGTCCCCTTGAAGCACAAAATGAATTTTAGGTTGGAGCATATGACCTTAGTTTTTGACATGATTTTTGGAAATTATTTTGAAGACAAAAAAATACATTAGTTTTCTAAGCACATAGTTTTTTTAAAAATTTCAAACGGTTATCAAGAAAAATAAATTATGCCACCCTAAGCTCAAAATGGTGTGTTATGGGCAATACAAAAAAATCGCAAAATGTAAAAAAATTTAATTTTTTCCCTCATAGAAAACATTTTGTCTACATTGATAGATTTGATTTTTTCTATTTGGGTTAAAGATGGAAAAATTATGGAGACTCTTGTTTTTTGAGCAATCTAAGTATCTTAAAAAAATCCACTATAGGATTCATTTTCAAACTCAATTTTTACAATTTCAAAAAATATTCTATATGATTCATTTTTTTTCCTAGAACAACCTCACACTTGAGAAGAGTTATTTTCAATTCCATCTTAGAGCTATTACCAATTTAGTTTTTTCTTTTCTCCTATATCTACTCCTACTTCACAAATTCTTTTTAAATAAAAATGTTCAAAAAAAATTTGTGTATTCTTTGACAAACTCTCATTCAATTGTTAAACACAAAGTTTAGAAATTCAACATGTGAAGAGCAAAGATTTTAAATTAAGAAGATTCAAAGTCTCATAATCTAGTCATGCAACGCGCAAAAATCATGTTTTTTTTACTTTAATTGCAAATATCTTGCAATCTACATCGTCAAAAGTCTTGAAATTTCTTCTATACATTTTTATACTAATCTAATCCAGGATTCTACAATCAAATTTGCAAAAATAACAATTGTTAAGTTTGTTGCTTTTTGCAATAGAAATGGTAGATTTGAGTTTAATTTTGATGAAAAAAGGCCTCGGGAGTGCATTAGTGTTGTCTTTGCCTTGTTACACAAAACTCTCATCACACTATACTCAAAATCCTCAAGCAACACAAAAAAAAAACCCATAATTTCAAATCTTGCACTCCGTGCTTCAAAGCTAACAAATCAATTCAAAATGCAAAATAATTTAAGGAAGAACAAATTGATCTACACCATTGTATTCATAACACTAACCAACATTGCTAAATTCTTATAGCAAAGAGATCTATGTCCTCTACATCTCCCAAAAATGAATACCAGTTTCCAAAAACATTAAAACATACACTTTGGGGCTCTCCGTAAAGCTAGTGCAACGGCAAACGCAATGACAACAAGCAACAATTGTCGGTGAGATCATAACTAGGAAGCTCTAGTGGGTAAGAGCAATTCTTACATATGGGCAAACAAAACATAAAAGAGTTTTTCTATATTTGCATTGTTTGTACAAGCACTTGGTTTTGTTTCTACCACAATCCTAATATTTTTATTTTCTTGGAGCATGCGGTTGGCTCATAGGTAGGTAATTCACATGGTATAAAATGAAATATTAATCACTCCAAACATCAACTAAACCAATTCAAATTCAGATTTAAATTTTTTTTAATCTCTATTCAAATTTTTTTGGTCTCTATTCTCATTTGTTACCTCAAAAAATGTTTCAACTCCATCACTTGAAAACATTTAAATCTCTACACTAGGCTTCAAGTTTAGTCTTGTAACTTTGACATTCCATTATTTTTAGCATGACTACATTTTTAGAACCCTATATATTTGTTGCTATAGAAACCCCAAATTCATCCCTGAAATCAACTAAACCATGTCTGACCTGAATTTTGTCACTGGAATAAGAATGCATGGAAAATCTTTGAAAGCCTTAGTAGTATAGATCGAAAGATTATAGCATTTGAAGATAGAAGAAAACAATTTCTTGGGACCTTGACCTACCAAATTAGTAGACTTGGGCTCTCTTTGTAATGAGATTTTTGAACTTTAAATACTTATTTCCACAACTTCTTACCATTTTTTTTTTTTTTCATTTTCCATGAAGTGGCGAAGTGGCGATATTAAATGTTACGGTGGTGCTCCAAGTTTCAACATTCATCCACATATTGGATAGAAAATGTGATACAACATATCTATAATTCTGTTTTCATTTACAATGTGGCAATTTCATCCAAGATTTTTCTTGAGCTTGAAGTTTTTTGGCGATATCATCCAAAATTTTACTAAAAATTTCCTACAGGCTTGGTGCTAGGTCAAAAAATTTGGTGCAATTTTGCACCAAATCGCAAAAAAAAACCCATTGCTTCTTACTATAATATTAAAGTATATATTTGTCCCATTTCAAAAATACAAAAAAATATTTTCCGAAGTTCTCCCAACTTATTTCTACTTCAATCATGATTCCTCTCCTACTTGCAAAGAAACACACATTTACCTTGTATCCAAATTCCAAATAGTTTTTGAGGAAATGCTAAAAGAAGGAATAATGAGTTCTTATATCTTAGTAAATATAAAAAATAATAACATATAAGATTAAATAAACCTATTTGTGCCACAATTAAGGAGCTACAATATCCTATTTGTGTCATCTTCTATCAATATTGCGCATTTTAAACTTTCAAAATCTACTCAATAAGCACATAGTGACCAAAAAGTATGTAATACAAAAAGTCACATGTCACAATACATTGTCTGCTACCTTATCAACCCAACATAGTAGACCTACATTGCACTCTTGCCACAATTTTGGTTCAACAACAAAATTATAAAATAAGAAGTTTGTGTCAAATAAAATAAAATAAATAAGAACTCTAGAAAGCAACCATTTACCAAGTGAAGGGAAATTGGAGGCGGTAGACATAGTAAAACAAATTCCAGGCCTTTTATAATTTTTTTGTGAAAGAAAAATGAATTTTGCTTTGAATGCAAAAAAATTCATAATTTTAGGACTAGTATGCATTTAGTTATAATTTTTTGAAGTAAAAGGTAGTAGGCCGTTGTTTGAGTTCATAAAGTAGTGTGCACCAAAATCAACCACTTCTTCAAATCAACCCTTATAATTAGCTTTTGGATGGATATAAGGTGGTCTTAACTTGACTTCTTTACCCATTGAGTGGATCAAAGAACAAGTGTTATTTATTGCAAGAGCCAATCATTCTCCTTGGTTTCCTCACATTTCTTTATAAGTTGGAAGTGGATGGATTTTGGGAGATTGATGGCCACAAATAGGTCCCTACAACACAAATCTTTGAAAATTCATAAGTAATTCAAACAATGTTTCAAAAAATATGAAACAAATTGTGTATCATTCTGCATCTATTTTTCTTGGATTCTCCTTGATTTTCAGCCTCTCACAAATGAAAAAGAATAGAGGTCCAAATCTCCAAAATGAAAAACAAATAGATTTGTCATAGTGCAACCAAGTATTTTGTCTGCTTACAAGAAATGTCAATTGCATTCAAAGTTATTAAATGTAATCAAAGAATGCATTTCATTATGGGAGATAGAGATTGATGAGGTAGATGGCTTGCACCTAGACCACTCTATCATGTTTGGATTTTCACAATTTTAGGATTGATTCACACTAAGGTCAGAGCAAGGCTTAGTGGTATGCCATTTCGTGGAACGTGACCATGAGAAAAGGGGCCAAGAAAAAAACCAAAACTTAATGGTAATTTATATGGTCTTGAAGTAAATCCAGCAAAGATTATAGGTTGGAACCATATCTATTTATTTAATTTTAGACTTTATAATTTGGATTCTGAGATCATGTAAATAAAATTAAAAACTATGCTTGGAAGATTTAAATGGTCATAATACTTGGAATATTGTTAGACCTATTTCAAAAAAATGTAAAAAGAAGTGTTCTTATTAATTGATAAAGCATTATCTACTTTGGCCACAGAGGATTCTAAACGCACTTTTCATCAATAGAAAAATGAAAAATGGCGTGGGCCTTGGACTATGTACATGTAAATTCAACTTAAACTAAAATCTATTTATAGGCCAATTATCGTTTTTAACATTAGATCCTTGCTTTGGTCATGGTTTAAACCATCCTTAAGTGCAATACATGGACAAGAATGTTGAAATAATGACTTAAAAAGTGTCAAAGAAGGTAACATAATGTATAAATAAATAAAAAACTCATATTTTGCATGGCAAAAAAAATATCTTGAACATTGTTGCAAATAGCTATTAGCTTCAAGCTAATAACATTTTGTCTTCAAATCTTGAAAACTTAAGAACTAAAGAAGAACGAACAAAAATCCAATTGCTAATTGGATAGGCAAGCTTTGCATGACAAATCAAAACATTTTATTGGAATTTCAATCTATTGATATGTTACAAAACTAAACATTGAATTTGTCTATAAAGATCCGTGCATTTTAAATTGAATGTGCCTCCATCTAATATAGAACCAAAATATCCTCTCTAAATAAATTGATCAATCATATTGAAACTACTAATACAACCAGTGGGAGCGCAACTGAATGTGAGAAGCATGTTTTCTTTTACTGCTTTTAATTTAATGAACTTGAGGAAACAAATCCTCCAAGGATAATGATGGAACTTATTATTTACCAATGATTATCAAGTTTGAAAATTTCATGTTTATATTTGGAGCCAAAGATTTCAAATTAGATAGTAAATATCATTAAATATAAAATTACCCATCCAAAAGTATCAATAGACATGTTTCAAATCAATATTGAAATTGAAATAAATACAAATTTTATCTATAGAATTAATTTTTATGATTTTTTATAATTACAAATTCAATTCATTTGTGTTGAAAAACAAAAGATATCAAAATCAAGACATTGGTACCTTTTAAGTTCTTTAATAATAAGAACTTGACATAAGATAAATATTGAACATTTTTAATTGTTTCTCTAACCTTTTTTTTACTATAGAAATTTCAGTTGGAAACAAAATAATTAAAAAATAACCCAATCTCATATGCACAAAAAATTAATGTTTTTGAAACATATTTTTTGGGCTAAAAAATGACACTCAAGAAATTAGGAGAAATCAAAAAAATGTAGATCAATCATTTAGGGGCTATCATAGCAACCGCGTAGGGATTAATAAAACCACCTTAAAATCCAAATAAATGAGAATAGTTTCCCCGTGGACTACAATGATAACCTACATGTGTTTGCTTTGACCACCTAATGTATCTTCTTTTTTGAAAAAACTGCGTTGGCTCAAACATGTGAATTATTTTCTTGTTAGATATTCATTTGCTAAAATAATTGTAGATTGCTAAAAACAAACTTCCATGTTGCTTGAATGAGAAAGTAGATATAATGTTATTGTGAAAAAGTTATCATTTAAGTGACTTATAAAATCAATAAATATAGCTTGACATTATTTTAAGACATATCACAAGAGAAGCGGTTATACCAAGATGAATCACCTTGACTAAACAAGTTGTATTCTTGTTCCTTTTAATGTTATATATGTGTTTCAAATATCATATTGCTTTCTATTGTGCTTGAATTGTTACATCACTTCTTTTAAGTATCCAAAATATCACTTGATCTCTTATTAGGGGGAGTCCCAACTACCACCTTCATTAAGTATCACATTGTCACTTTTTTTATATATCCCAACTCATTTTTTAAAGTATTCCAACCATCACTTCTATTAAATATTCTACTATCACCTCTACTAAGTATTCCATTGTTACTTTCTTTAAGTATTCCAACTATCATTTTCTTTAAGTATTCTAATTGTCACCTCCATTAAGTATCCCATTGTCACCTCCTAAAGCTAAGTATTTTAACTATCACCTCTTTTAGGTATCCCAACTATCAATAACCTCTAGGGTTTTTTTTTGACCCGTTTTCCCCTGTTGGCTTCATTGCAGAGGTCAGTTTTTGGAGGGACAAAGCCAAAGTAGTCAGATTTCTGATAGTCCGGCAAAATTTTGCCAACCCCCCCCCCCCCCCTTGGAACTCACCTCTATTGTGTATTCCAACTATCAATAACCTCCATTATATATTCCAATGGTCACCTCCATTGCGTATCCCAACTACCACTTCTTAAAAATATCCCAACTATTATTTTCTTTAAGTATTCCTACTATCACCTCCAATAAATAACCCATTGTCAACGCCTTTAAGTATCCCAACTATCACCTCCATTACGTATTCAACCTATGACCTCCATTTGTTATCCCTCCTATCACCTCTATTGTTTGACCTATCCCAACTATCACCTCCATTCTTGATGCCAACTATTACTTCCATTCCTTATCCCACCTATCACTCCCATTCTTTATTGTATCCCAACTATCACTTCTATTCCTTATCTTACCTATCACCTCCATAACTTATTGTATCCCAGCTATCACCTCCATTTCTTATTGTATCCCAACTATCACTTCTATTCCTTATCTTACCTATCACCTCCATAACCTCCATAACTTATCATATCCCATCTGTCACCCCCATTTCTTATCGTATCCCAACTGTCACCTCCATTCTTTATCCCACCTGTCACTTTTGATCCTTATTTCAACTGTCACTATCCATTCCTTATTCCACATGTTACCTCCATTCTTTATTCCACCTGTCACTTCTATTCTTTATCCCACCTATCACCTCCATTCTTTATAGTATATCAATTGTCAACTATATTTCTTATCTCAATTGTCACTACAATTCCTTATTGTATCCCAAATGTTACTTCCATTACATGTCCCTATTTCTCACCTTCATTTTTGTATCCCAACTATCAATTCCTTAACTATGACTTCCAAACTTACACATGATCATTTTTTTTTGTCCCAACTATTGCTTTATAATACTATTCTAATTAACTTACTATCTTCATTCTTTTAATTAATACTTTGCTCAAAAACACAAATTTATTTTGTCTTGAGACACAATTTTCAACTTCAAATAGAATATCAATATCAACAAATCAATGGTGAAATATCCAAATAGTTAAATTAAGTTGATTTCACATTTAGTTTTCAATAGATACATAAAGAGTTTTCAATAGATACATAAAGAGTCAAGATAAAAAAAGATGTCTTCATTATTACGTGAAAAAATTGATAACAAGACAATTTGGCTCTTTTATTTGCCCATTAGATGAGATTGAGGTCTTGAACAAGGCCACAAATTCCCTAACAATGGAGAACAGTGGCTAAAAAATTCCAAAAAAATAAAATCCAAAATTTCAGCAAACTACGAGGCTTAAATTATGCTATATAGTTTAATGACATGAAAAAAAAATTAATGGAAAAAACCTTTGTTTACGAATCATTGGGAACTTTGCCACACTAGAAATTTGATGTATTCAAGAAATTTTCACGTTAAATAATTTCTATTAATGATTTTAATTGTTTTAAATTTTAAATTATTATTATTATTTTTGATTATTTAAAATTTTGATTAGTTCATAGCTTGGAGAATAGGCCTAAAACAACCCTCTCTTGGCCTAAAATCTCATCTGATATTTTTTCCTTGCTTACATAGAAACAATTGCTGTAGTTTGGATTGCCAATGGTACTAATAATATACACTCCAAAAATATTTTTAGAAATATAAGGTTAAACTTGCATGTGCCAAAATAGGCCAAACTTTGTAGAAAAGACAAAACTATGTAATTAAACTTCATGTTGTACCTTTAAGGGACAATTGTCTTTTGTAGGTTAAAGAAATGGAAAGGAAACTACATCAAGTTTCAATGAAAGTTTCTTTCAATGTAGAAATATACTTGGATTTGAAAATCACATAATATTAATGAACAACATGTGAAACATGGGATCATTTGAGTCTATGCTAGAAAATAACTAACCCCTGAAGGATTGTGACTATGTTTTCACCAAAAACGCTCTAAAATTGCCATTTCTAGTACAAGCATTAAATTTTGGAAAAAACACACATTTTTGGACATGAGTAACCATAGAATCTTGTAGTATGATGACTTGAGAACACATAGAATTTTTTTTTAGAAATTTTCACTTTGTGGATTGCAAGATATGAGCTTTCAAATTCATAAAAATATTTTATTTGGCCTTGCCAAAACCCAGGCAGCTACACTTCACAAGCTCACTGTATTTGTATGAAAAAATGTCCAAAATAGTGGTGCTTCTTTGGATTCATTCTTCAAGGCAAGTTGGCTAAATGCTTAAGAATTTTCAGATCATTTGTAATTATACAACATATAGGAAAAAAATAGTAAGTAGAAAGAAATAGAGAATGATTCAAAATACAAAATTGTTAAGAATTTAGTTATGGAGTTGAAAATTGCCAATTCCAATGGTTGCAATGTTGTAATAAACAATCTACATCCTATGATTTTATTTTTATCAAAAAATGTTGAAATTTGAGTAATATAAAGGACTTCAAAGTTTATTTTAGAGTAGAGAATCTATAATTGCCCGCAAACTAAAACTCCTCATAATTTTTGTCTCATTGATCAAAATGGAATGATTCAAAGCTTTCCACATGTATATAACTCTAAAAAACCAATTTCAAATTTTTTGTTGCCCAGATTGTCTATTTACCAAAAAAGAGTAACATATTAGGCTATAACTTTTGATTTGTATTTCCAAATGTCATGAAATTTAGTGCATATGAAATATATTCCTCGTTCCCACCTTCTATTGAAATTTCAGACTAAAATATGAAAATCTCCAATCATACGTATCTACCCAAAAAATTTATGTTGCCAAAATATGTATACTACACTAAAGATGATATTTAGTGTTGAGTGACATTTAGTGTTTTTACCCCCCTATTAGCTACAACACTAAATCTGAACTTGTCCACAATTAGTGTTAGACTTGAATGTGCCGGCTGCAAACTTCAGAGCCTTGTAACTTTTGCAAAAAATCTTCAAATCAGGAAAATGAGATGTTTTTCGGCATGTTTTTGCAAAAGTTACAAGGCTCTGAAGTTTGCAGCCGCCTAGCCCTAATCGGTCCGATTCTGTCCGTGAACAGTGATATTCCGTCTGATATGACAACTCTGGTTCACATTTAGTGTTTGAATTGACATTTAATGTTACTTACTTTCATAGGGTAATTGGCTTTTAGTGTATGCCTTCATATTTAGTGTACAAGACACTAAATATCATCTTTAGTGTAGTCCTTTAGGGGTTAAGTTGTCTCATATATCAAATAGAAAATTAAAACATAATCTAACATGCTACCAATGTTTTCTTTATCATTGCTAATGTCTTCTTCATTCCTCACTTTCAACACACTTAACAACACACCTAACAACAAAAAATTCTTCCAACAACCAATTTTTTTTTGTCAATTTCAATGTCTTCTTCATCTTTTACTTTCACCTAACAACAAAATATATTTACACTCTTAGATTGTACTAGATGACAATCTTCTTATCTTAGGGGGGATTAAATTACACATGACTTTTAAATGAACTTTCAGTTACAAGTGAATATCTCCCTATGAATTGAAGCCAAAGTGCGCTAACTTATATCTACTTCAATTATGTACTTGCAAAGAAACACACATGTACCTTGTATCCAAATTCCAAATAGTTTTTGAGGAAATGCTAAAAGAGAGAATAATGAGTTCTTATATCTTAGTAAATATAAAAAATAACAACATATAAGATTAAATAAACCTATTTGTGCCACAATTAAGGAGCTACAATATCCTATTTGTATCATCTTCTGTCAATATTGCGCATTTTAAACTTTCAAAATCTACTCAATAAGCACATAGTGACCAAAAAGTATGTAATACAAAAAGTCACATGTCACAATACATTCTTTGTTACCTTATCAACCCAACATAGTGGACCTACATTGCACTCTTGCCACAATTTGGGTTCAACGACAAAATTATAAAATAAAAAGTCTAGAAAGCAACCATTTACCAAGTGAAGGGAAATTGGAGGCGGTAGACATAGTAAAACAAATTCCAGGCCTTTTATAATTTTTTTGTGAAAGAAAAATGAATTTTGCTTTGAATGCAAAAAAATTCATAATTTTAGGACTAGTATGCATTTAGTTATAATTTTTTGAAGTAAAAAGAAGTAGGCCGCTATTTGAGTTCATAAAGTAGTCTGCACCAAAATCAACCGCTTCTTCAAATCAACCCCTATAATTAGCTTTTGAATGGATGTAAGGTGGTCTTAATTTGACTTCTTTAGCCATTGAGTGGATCAAAGAACAAGTGTTATTTATTGCAAGAGCCAATCATTCTCCTTGGTTTCCTCACATTTCTTTATAAGTTGGAAGTGGATGGATTTTGGGAGATTGATGGCCACAAATAGGTCCCTACAACACAAATCTTTGAAAATTCACAAAAATAATTCAATAATGCTTCAAAAAATATGAAACAAATTGTGTATCATTCCGCATCTATTTTTCTTTCTCTTAAAAATGAGCTGAAAATCATTCCATCCATGGAAAACCATAAAGGGCAGGCCAACCTTTAAATCGTCGCTGTTAGAGCAAACTACCTTAATTGTGATAGTAATCACACGGTTGAATTCAATGAAATTACCAGGATGTAAGCTTATCCCAAAACAAGATCCGGTTGTATCTTCATGGCATGCATATGAGTCTACAAAATTCCCTAAACACAGCCAATTGTTTTTTGCACACAAGATAAATCGTAAAATATAATAGAGTTTTATTGCTTCTCTATGATATTGCTTCTCTATCATTCTATTTTACGATTTATCTTGTGTGCTACAGTGGCCATTAATTTTTTCATCCATTTGTGGTCCTAATATTGTCTATCTCTGCTCCCCATTTTGTCTGAGCATGACGTGGAGGCAAGTTCTCATGCTCTTCCCTATCAATTCTTCAGTTTGATACATGAAACCTAGCCTGTTCACTTTTCGAGCCTTCTATCACACCTTTACAGTGAGGCTCTCAGTTTCAGGTTTGGAGTTCGGACAGAAGCCACAGAATCAGGAAAACAAGAATGGTGCAGTTTGAGTTCCTATCCTGTTTGGTGAATTTATTGCCTTTCCCAGTAGGAGATCTCTGTTAATTATGTGGGGCAGGTGGTCCAGTGTCATCAGCTCATGAACACCATCCCTGTTCCACCAACCCCCACCACGAACAATTCTGCACCACCAGCAGAATTGAAAAAGTCCCAATAATTGACAAATGAATGAGAATCTAGTTGGTTGACGAACTTTCATTCTTGCCTGCAGGCTGCTAACTTAACTTATTCACCCAATTTCCGCAAGCCCGATCGAACGATGGGCCATGACGCCATGTGCCTGATAGCAACCCTACAACGTATCTGAACACAGTAGCTTCGTTGTCGACACTGAAAGGCAACTACAATAAGGTGTCCAATACAAGGACGACACCAAAGGCTGCTTGTGAATCAAGCCACCAATTGCCTTCGCAGAGAGGCAACATTGGAAGCTGTAACCGTTACAAGAAGTTAGTTGTTGCGTTCCCCACACTGAACTGCAACTGCTAACTGGACAGAAACTTGGGGAATAATTCCTTGCGGATCTGCGGGAGATCCCTCCGCTCCCTTCTGTCAGTCAAGTATAAGTTATTTCTTGAAAGAATTAAAATAAAAAAAATATGGTTGGAATCTCACTCAACTCCGTCGGAGTAGACAGACAACACTACATACGCTTATTGAAAGCCTCGGAGTTCGTGTACCATGAAATTCTGGTGAATTGCGTCACAGGCGGGGAATGAACTGTGTTGAGATTCCCCTCACCTGCCGGGCCAACATTCTTTGGTGGTTGTGAAAGCCTCCCCTTCTCCAAGGTAAGCTTACTGTGCAATGGCAAGCAATTCTGTACTGTAACTTAGTGGTGGGGAGTCATTGGGAAAAGATGCTGGAGCAACACATGGCACTTCCTAGTTCATTCTTCACTTAAGAATCTCCTTCTGCTCACTCCAGGTTAAGATCATTCTACTGTACCTCAGTGTGTTTGATATTCAAGTCAGAAGGGTCAAAAATGCCCTGGATGGTTGGAGTAATAAGTTAGTACTTGGCAGTAAAAAAAAAGAAGATTCAAAAGTATGAAAAATTTCTTTGTAAAGAGCATGACACTATTGAGTGGCCAACACATGCCTTCTTCCTAGAGCTTTCGGTACTTCCCACTTGACGTGATATTTAAGATTGTGGACAAAAGAAAGTGGACACTTTTCCAAGAGACAACTCTTCAAGAAGTTTGTGGGTGTGCACTAACAAACATGGAATTCATGCCTCACATTTAAAAGAACGAACTAAGATACGTACACGCACAATTAACATTGCCCAAAATACAACACCTAGTACATTTGGACCCCAAAGAGCCACTTTTTTCTAGATATTAATTAGACAAGATGTACACCATCTCGTTTTTAAGGTCAGCATATCTTAAGATTCAGTCTATCTAGGGTCCCACTGCAATGCCCACACGATATTTGAGAGCTACAGTATATGCCTCGGCCTTTTCAGAGGCTAACCTTGCAGCTCTCGTAATAGGACAAAACACTGATGAAGAAGTTTTACCCTGGTTCGCACAAGGAGCGCTTTATGATACCACACGGCTTGTTTGGAGTGTGGTAAACTGCAAATCGTGGTTAGCATGGCACATAAAAAAATTACAAATCCTGAGCGGAGGATCACACCTAAATCAAATCTGCAAGCCTTGTACTATGCGTAAGTCGCTGCATGAGCAACACATGTTTGAGTGGCAATCACGTAATTTCCACTGACTCTTGGATATCCAATGAAAAAGAGATAATAGAGATATTAACAGATTCTATAGTAACAACCAAAATGACATGGTGAGGAAGCTGGCTAGAAAATCGGGTTCCAAAACTCTCTGAGGAGCTACTGTAGTACGGTAAGGGAAAATGACCCGTGTTTTTCTCAAATTGCGAAGTTTGACAACCCCTAAACGACTTTAGCAAGAAGCTGATGGTTATGAAGTTGATTTATAGTCTGTCTGGAGCAGTGAATTATTAGGGTTTCTGCCATTCGTTCTTGCGTTAAGCTTAGATTCAAGTCATGTGCAATACAAACTCTAATGCACTTCAAGTGGAAGCATTATCACAATCAGACTAACTCGCTCAAAAGTAGATAAAACCTTCACTTCCAGCCCCTGCAACTTAATGCCTAGATCTGGAGTACAACTTCAAATTGAAGAGTTTTCTAACAGAGCAGCGAGAGAGAGAGACCAGAAATCTGTCATCTCTGAATCTAAGGTAATCATCTGTTGAGGGCTACATACAGTGAAACCCTTTCTACCTTTTCAGTGCTGATGATATTGAAAGATGCTGATTCGAACCTTTAAATTGTTGACACAGAAGCCAGACAGGTTCACTGGCTGTAGACTGGAAATCAAATCCTGTCGGTCCCACTTGCTCTTCAAGACTTAGAACGAAAAATGCACAATTATTCCAGTGACAAAAAGTTACCTAGCCTTTGTAGGTCGCACAAGTTCAACAGCATAACATTTGGTACACCCTATCACAAGTGGACTACCTTGCAGAGCATCTGTAATACACAATTTCTTTGGATTATTCATGACACGACACACAGCCCCAAGAGACATAATCTCAGAACACATGACAGCGAAGCAATTCTCTTCACTCTTGTCTTCTACAATGGGAAGGATCCACATTCCAAAATCGCTGTCATATGAAAAACATGAGAAGAGGGTCTAATTATTACAAGTCGGCACCCTAATTCAAGAGTATCAGAAACTGGTCCCCCCTGTCAAGCTTCCCCGAATGAGAGAAATTGCATTGTGCATGTCCAGAAAGCGGCTGTAAAATTTTCTCTTATAATCCAAAACAGTCTCAATAAGCTTATTAGTCTGTTTCACATGCTGCTTGTGAGGCTACTTAGTGGATTAATTATCTGAGGTTGCCACTGATACAGTCTCCCTAATTGGCAGGAGCCGAGAACCATTTTCTCTATCAATCGTTGATCAGAACACTTGCTCAGCAAAGAGGGTTTCTGAAATCAACAATTAAACACAACCGTTTCGGGGTTTCATGTGACTCTACATATCGCTTATCAGCACACTCTGTGAAAGTTGGGTTATCAGTCCACAAAAGCTTCAACAGAGACCACACAGTACTGTAGCAGTGACTCTTGCTGGCCAATAATCTATTATCGAATAGAAAAATTGGAAAATTTGCAAAACCTTCGAGCTTCAAGGGTGAACTTTTCGAAAATCAAAACTCTTGCTGTGGGACAACAAATTAAGTGTAATGTAATGTCAAGCTATCTGGGTCACTTTTACAAGAAACTAAGCTTTACTTATCTTCCAGTACTACCCTTCTGTTCAAAACAGGGATGCCATTCTTGGAAATCTTGAAACAACCCTAACAAAAGACTTTCACCCAAACAAAGTAGATAATTCGTCACTAGCCTCAGTCCGATCAATGACTGATGTGTGAAAACCTCAGTATTGTATTGTACATGACAGTACAGAACAAAAGTAAGTTAGGTTGGAAAAAAGAGAGTTGGAATGCATTGGAGAAAGAAACGAAGGGACCCGCCTCGAACTGTTCTTCGAAAGATCCAAGCTACCGAGCGGTCTGTCTTGTGCTGCTGTGCATTGCGTGTTGCAATTCGTGAACGGAGAGATCTTTGTCTTGGCGGGCCTCGTGATGCAATGGCCCACAAACCAACCCCAAAACGGCATGGCTTGCTTCAAATCCCCAAAGAAAAGCAAAAAGGAAAGAAAGGAGTGATGACGGAGTTGTTATGATCACAAAGGCGATTTCTGCGAAAAGAAAATGGGGCACAAGAAGAGGATGGAGACGCCCATGATCCTGCTGAGATATGCTGGATCATTGCTTCTCATCGCTGGACTAAAACCTACCGTAGGTCCCTTGTGGCACCTCATTCATAGCAATTCATTCTCACAAGTTTGCTTTTTATTTTTATTTTTTCTTAAGAATGAAGAACCCATTCTATTGTAAGAACGAACCATATATTGAACCAAGGACAAAGTCTGGCAAAAATCGGTTCAAAAACTCAACATCTAAGTGAAGCTATTGGTAACTTTTGATCTTTCAACCAAGGAACCCAAGTATCTTGTCTGCCTCCAAGAAATGTCAATCCATCCATAAAGGTAGGCTGTTTCTTTGTTATGTTTTGTTTGTTACGGTGAAATCTCCTAGACCGAGTGTCCCCCGGTCACGTTCTTGGTACAGTCAGAAAGCTGTTTGCAAGGAGGGGTGCACGGGGCATCGTGAAATAACTTTCAATCACTTCTTTAAAATATCTCAATTATCATTTTCGTTAAGTATTCCAACTATCATCCCCTTCATGGATTCCAACTATCATCTTCATTAAGGATTCCAATTGTTGCCTCTATTCCATATCCCAAATGTTCCCTCCTTGACACATTCCAAGTGTCACCTCCATGAAGCATCCCAACTATTCCCTCTATGATGCATCCCAACTGTCATTTCTACAACGTATCCCAACTGTCACCTCCATTTTCTATACCAATTATCACCTTCACCTCTATTACGTATTTCAATTGCCACTACCATTATATATTCCAATTGTCACCTCCATTCCGTATTGACACTATCACTTCTTTAAAGCATTCCAACTATGACTTCCAAACTTTCACATGATCATTTGTTTTTGTTTTTGTTTCAACTATTGTTTTGTGATAGTAGTCCAATTTTTTTATTATCTTTATTCTTTTTATTTAATACTTTGATAAAAAATACAAATCCATTTTGTCTTGAAACACAATTTTCTATTTCAAATGTCATATTAATGTCAACAAATCAAAGAGTTAAAATCATAAAAGATGCCTTCATCATCACGTGGAAAAACTAATAACAAGACAGTCTGACTCTTTCACTTGTTTTCACCTTGCATGTATAGAAACAATTGCTATAGTGTGGATTGCCAATGAAGTTGACAATATAGACTCTAAAATGTATCTCTTGATTTGTAAGGTCAAACTTGCATATACTAGAATAGATCAAACTTTGCAAAAAAGACAAAATATTTTTTAGAATTCTATATAAGAACCAAGTGATAGTTTAAAGTAGAAGAGTCAAACTAGTTTGTGGGCAAGATTATAGAAAGAGGCTTGTGAAAAGTGGGAGGAACTAGTTTGTGGGCAAGATTATAGAAAGAGGCTTGTGAAAAGTGGGAGGAACTAGTTTTTAACTTTAGAAAGCTAATTTTAACTCAAGGTACATTTTAGGCAAAAACTGTGAAAAATGCCATTTTTTAGAATAGTGAAGAAAAAATGATTTTTTTTCAAAATTCAACCTTAAAATTTGTACTAAATTACCATACAAATGTATGAAAAAAAAATTCAGGACCTTGATTGCATGGATTTAACTACTTCTAGACTTTCAAAGGGGCCAGAATTAATAATAGAAAAAAAATGGTCATTTGGAGATAATGCTAAACATTAGGAGATCTATGTAAAACATCGGGAGATCAATATAAAACATTTGAAGATCTATACAAACATCTGGAGGTCTCCAAATGTTATTATCTGAAGATTTCTGAATGTTTTGTCCAGAATTCATGTAAAAGTCCAAAAGTAGTCAAATGTGGCATCCTTGCTTATAGGGCTAGCAGAATTTAATTCCTTCTAGAGTGAGAATTTTACACTACACACGGTTATTTTTTATATTTGCATATTGTATCATGTAAGTTATATACAAAATCTCAAAAGTAGTAGGAGAGTTTTGCATATGTTGTCCAAAGTTGCCTAAGTTGATTCAAAAGTTTAGGGCAACATAACTTTTGATCCAAACACTTGATTAAAAAATTTTAAACATATATATATATTTCTACTAAGTAGATACATTTTCATACTTTATGTCAAAATTTTGTGAATATTTGACCAAAATTGAATTCATACGTAACTACCCAAGATCTCTTGTATGTTAAATTTGTCACTTGTTCCTTTAAGAGTTAAAATCAAACTTAACTTTTGAATGTTGTTAATTTAACAACAATACAAAACTATTCCAAAATGAAGTTTATTTGAATTCACACAAAAGTGTAAACATTATGGAAGTCAAGAAAGGCAGTTCCAAATTTCCAATTCCGAAAACATTAAAACTTGTTTCGATTGATTCCGAGTTTCAGACTCCAAGGTCTTGATGCAAGGTGCACAATATCCTCCTCGCCACGTCACCGGTTCCAGAAGCGCCGGGTTCCGTCCCTCGCCCGGCCCGAAAGAGTCCGCACATCAAAAAGGTTCGCGCAGCCCCATAAACTACCCACTTTCTCTTGCACTCTCGCTTGTGTTTTTCGTGTCGCGTGCTTCGCCGCTTCTCCTCGCAAATCGCTTGCCGGCCTTGCGCTCCTCGGGATTCTCTGCAACGCCGTTTCTGCACATCTTCAGTTTCTTTGAAGCGTCCGATTTTGCTTCTGAATTTTCCCGTTTCGAGGTGTGCTTGCCGCTTGCCTTGGATTAGGGTTCCGCCCGCGTTCACCACGCTCGCCAAAATTACAGATCCGGGGCAGAAGCAGTCCGGCACGTCGGGGTTCATGTTGGAGTTGTCGGACACGGAGATTCCGGCCTCTTTCGGTGCGCTCTTCCTTCTACTTTCCCTTCTATGGTCGCAGTTTTGAAAGTTTTGGGGTGAAGTGTATGTGTTGGGGAAGATGCTTGATCTTGCGCTTTGCGTTGTTGTTGTAGTAAGTTGTTAGTTATATGTTTACGTTTATGTTTCGCATCCATATTTGTGGTTGCTGATATTGAGAACTGTTTGCGCCTTCAGTTTGGAAATAGGTTTGTTTGCTTGTTTTGTGGGTTTTGGACGATATAGCCTCTTCGCTGTTGTTAGTGATTTGGTGATGATGTGGAATTGGAACTTCTTTTGGATGCATGTGGTCTTGTGAGTGTGTTTGTGTGTTTACGGTTGTTGGTTGGATGTGCAGACCCATTCGCGGAAGCGAATGTTGAGGACAGCGGGGTAGGTTCGAAAGGAAGCGGCTATGTGCATGTTCGAGTGCAGCAGCGCAATGGCCGAAAGAGCTTGACGACCGTTCAAGGGTTGAAGAAGGAGTACAACTACAACAAGATTCTGAAGGATCTGAAGAAGGAGTTTTGTTGCAACGGCGTGGTCGTGCAGGACCCTGAGTTGGGTCAGGTCATCCAACTTCAGGGTGACCAGCGGAAGAATGTTTCTACCTTTCTGGTCCAGGTGCGTTGTTTGTCCATCGCTTCCCTGATCCTTTTTATGGATGAGGATCAGCGATTTCGTCATGTTCGGTTTGAAGTTTGTTAATTGTTTAATTCCTCTGTCCTTTGAATTAGTTTATTCCTCCTTGCCGAAGCGCGTCTGTTTGGCTTCTGTCCTTATTTACTGTTTCCGATGATTGGATATTTGTTTTCCTTTTGTGTGCGTTGGATCTGGACAGTGTAGTGTTGTTTTTGGTTCGTGTCTCCACGTTTTGATTGGATTTTTTTTCTTTTCCTTTTTGTGTGCAGGCTGGAATTGTGAAGAAGGATCTGATCAAAATCCACGGTTTCTAGAGTGTTGTTGTGATATCCACGATGAGGTTGTTCTATAGGTGATCCCAATGCCTGGCCAGGCCCGCTGTCTTGAGCGTGGCATTTGTGTGCCTAGTTATCCTGGATGGGTGTCGGAGTTTCCTTTTCGTGTCTGGTCTAGTCTTATGTTTGGCGTTGGCACAGATTCTGGCTGTTCCTGTTCATGTTTCGGACTCCTCGTTGTGGTAATGTTTTGTTTTTTAGTGAAGCCTGGCGGGTAGTAGATAGTAGATTGGTTACTATGACCCGTGGACCATGGCGTTTAATGCTTATTACTTGTGTATTTTTTGTTACTTTTGAGTTCTTTTTGAGTGTGTTGCATTGATTTTCACTGCCTGTTTTTTGTATGAGTTGATCCGGAGTTTTCAGATTTGGAGTGATGGCGGTTGATTGACTGTCTCTTCGAATGCCGGAACGACACTTCTGACTTGTAATTTGATTTCGCGTTGGATTTTCACCTAGGCTTCTGATTCGCGAGTACTCCGTGCTGTTTTCGGGGCTTGTATTGTGCCATCTACACGCTTCGTGCGAAAGTATTAGAGCCATATGCCTATTACATTGTTTGCTCCGTATTGTTGGTTAAGGTTAGTTTTCCTTTATGTGAATTGAGAAGTCAAGTTAATAGACCTCGAGTAAGAAGTAGAACTCTGGCGGAGTTTTGATGTCGCTCGAATTCTCTATTCAAATCTTATGTCCCTTTTTGGTCCATTCTCGAACTCTCTCAAGATCCATCTATATTTTCCTTGAGTCTCTCTATGTAATTCTGATCTCTCTGGACCTAGAAGCTTTCGGTTCCTGAGAAAATTGAGGAACAAGGTTGGCATCGAACAGGAAAAAGGCTGTGCGGGAACTCTTGTTAGTCCCTACCTTTATTCCTCTGCTTTGCCGTCTGCGTGGTAGGTGTTTTTCGGGTCGTCCGGGGAATTGATCCGTTAACCCCGTGTGACTTTGCGATCCCTAACCCTAAACCTTGGGCTTCAATGGATTTTTTGCGATTTGAGGTTTAGGATTCTTTTGGAGCGTTGAACGCATTCTGTGTCCAGAACCTTGGGCTTAATGGAATTTTATTGGCTTCATCACTTCTGTCTGTTTTCACGATTTGGAATTGTATTCGAATTATGTATTGGTGATTTGATATGGAGGTTTGATGTTTTGCAACCGTTGTGCTTGGTCGACCCATTTCTTTTCGGTTTACCAACACATTAGTAGCTGTAGCTTCCCCTGAGGTGTAATAGAGCAAAAGCATTAAAAAACGGTTACGTGCTCCGAAGGATGGTCTAAATTGGATTAGTGTTAAGGGTCTTCTGATTGGATCTGGAAGTCGTCGAAGCCATGCGGGCCGACCTCGAGCAAGAGGTGCTGTTGAAAATAAAATGGGCACGCAGGTAAAAGACTTTTGCGCAAGTGGGGTTGGATGACGCAAGAGTGCAGGACCCATTTGCCCTTCCGTTTAGAATTCAGTGTATTGTTTGCGTATCTTTTACTTGTGAATGGTAATTTGTCGATTGTGGGGACTGGTGCGAGGGGTCAAGTGCAGTAGCAGTACAAAATAATTGTGAATGGTAATTTGTCGATTGTGGGGACTGGTGCGAGGGGTCATGTGCAGTAGCAGTACAAAATAATTTCATCCGATCGTCAAATCAGTTTGGGGCAGTTGACGAGCACGCAGCCGTGACATGTTCTGGGCAAAATTCCAGTCTGAAAGCTTCAAGTATGCGACCTTTAATCTCGCGCTTGTGCCACCATGTCCTTCTGTGGACTCTGAGCGTCAACAGACCCTTCATCTGAATACTTCTGTGATATTTTCCATCGCCTCGCAAGGTTTCGATGCAGCAAAATGTCACTGTTGTGGTTGCGAAAGCGACCCTCTAAATCGCATATCAACCACGGGCACTAAAGGGCACTAACTTTAGGTTCAAACCTTTGAAGCCTTCAAAGCCCAAAGAGGGTTAATATCGTAGACTTTGAGTTGTACCGTATATACGTGGACTCTGTTGCATTTGACCTGCTTAGAACGGAGGACTAAGTTCCAGCCCTCTTTCCAACGTACCAGTCCACTTTAACCCATAAACGCCGCCGCCGAGGACGTTTTATGGCCGATGAACTAAGTTCCAGCCCTCTTTCCAACGCACCAGTCCACTTAACCCATGAACGCTGCCGAGGACATTTTATGGCCGATGAATGACAAAGAATCTCTCCTTGTAGGATAGAGGTGCAACTATTCATCCTCTCAATTTTGTGTGAAAAGGGAATATCATTTACAGTTTGTCTTTCAATGAATGCTTTTATATTATTTTAATCCAACAATTCACACGGTGACAAAACAGATGATTTCCACTTTTATGAGCCCGTCGTTTAAGGGTTGATTAGCAACTGGGTCTGATAGGGTTTCCAATCTTGTAGAGCAGCCCTTGGCAATGATATCCTTGCCGATGACTTGCAATTTGTGCATATCTTGTCCAATATCAATCGTAGATGCATGAGTGGCAGAGGAGGGCGTCTGCGCTCAGGAACATTGACAGGATTCAAACGATTCCTGAAACCCAGTCGGAGGTCCCTGGTCCTTGTAGGCTCTTAACGGTTCATAGAATATTCATCAAATGATTGTCAGGAGTCTGAAGGAATGTATGCCTGAAGTGAGAAATAGAGGATTGCAAATTTCAGCAGTGCCGCTTTGAATAAAATTTACGAACTTTATTTTCGACCCAGCGACAGGCTGAAACAACTGAAGCCTAAAACGACGCTCGGCATTTGAGTCCATGATGCTCGGCATCAGGGTCTAAAATTACGTCATGGGATTCGAAGTCCTCATCGAAATCCAGCAAACATTGTGTCTTTATCAAGAGAAGGCTTTATTAGAATTTGTGGCATTCGATTGTGCTTAGAGTTTGAATTGCACAATCTGAGGGTATCATAGCTTTTTCTTTGAGTTCCAAACTAATGTCGACAGGGTGATCTAATGCTTGATGGACAGATTCGTGTCTCGCTTTAGTTTTAGGGTTCAAGAGACCTCTATCATAACGATTGAAGGGGCTCAGAAGCTCAAGCAGATGGAAAGCGAGTTACAATCGAATTTTATCGTGATTAGAATCGAGAAGCCCATCTCTTTTTATGCATTGATTTTAAAAATCTGGACAGGCCACTCTAGAAATTTGTAGCATTTCAGTTGCATTTGTGAGTCTTCTCTTGCATGAAATACACAATTTGAGGTATTATTGTGTACAGTGTCTGTTTTGGTTAGTTCCACACTGATATAGGCAAATTAGAGTTTTCATTGGGTGACGTAACTCTTGATTATTGTCTGCACAACTTCTATTCGGAGTGAAGATTTTGTGAAACAAGTCACACATGTCAAAGCCTTTGTATGCACAAATGTATGGTCACAGTCATCTCTCATCTGATATGTATTGGACGGGAAAGGGAAGATGAGCTAATGGGCACCAATTTTTTTAAGAGAACATCCACTAGAATGAGTAGAATTTTGTATTATTTATTGTTTACAACTTGTGTGTACAATTATTTCCATTATATAGGCATTTTGCTCTTATGCTACAACTCTCCAAGATGACTAAAAATATTATCTAAGCTAACACAAGAGAATGTAGAATGTGTAGATGTAAAAGCTATGTCTTGGCACATATCAATTCAATCAGATGATGTTACAAGTGGAGCAAGCTCCTTCATATATACAAGCAAGGTGTCCAATTACTAATTACAACTAAGCACTAGTTTGGTAAGCTATTAGTGGCGACTAAGTATGTTACAATTTTAACTAATCTATATTATGATGGTACTCTAATTAATGGTTGCTAACAACTGATGTACAACCAACTTCAGTGTCTTTAATACCCTCCCTTTGATGTGAACCAAGTTTCGAGCAATGTTGTAGTCATGTCTCAATTCGTTGCGCTTCTTATTGTTGAGGTGCAAGTGTTTCGAAAGTATGTGGAGGAAATGTCTGTGGTGAAGAGACAAACTTGAAGGTCTTGCTTTTATTGAGGCTTGTGATGAATGTGCTAACATGGGGGGGAGCACATGTTCAAATCTATTTGGTGATCCTTTGGTTACATATTGTGGCACTCTAGTGAACCTATGACAAGGTCCATGAAATCTCTATGTTCATGTCGTTTTGGTTTCAGAAATGAAGGAATGTTACTCATGTTTAGTCGAAGAATACATGGGTCTTAAGGTCAGTGCTAACACAGTTGGGGGTTTGGACAAGAGACGTGCGGATAGATCTAGAGGGACAAATGATGACTATTGGAGGCATATGGTGGACAATTCAGAGGAGTGGTGGGACAACAGAGCAATACGGCATAATCTAAGGGTGTAAGATTTCAAGCACAAACTTAGCGGTAAAGCATTGTAGATCAATAATTGGCAGACTCCTAGTTGGATGCGAGAAAGGTTTCAGGGATAGAGGATTGAGGATGTACAATACTTGCACTTAGTCAATTAGGGGAAAAAATGCTATTTAGTAGTGGCTTCATGAAGAAGCCCACCTGTTGTATTTGAGTTGGAACATAATGAACTTGAATTTCTCCATTTTGCATTGTTTCATATATGAAGTGATGTTGGATGTCTATGTGCTTTGTATAAGCATGTAGAACTGAATTGTCGACCAACTTGATGTAGGACTGGTTGGTATTTAATACTTATGTGGGTTGTTCTGTGTCTAATCCAAGTTTGTGGACGGGGCGTTTGAAATTGAGAATATTTTTTGCATCATCTGTTAGAACTTTGTATTCTACTTTGGTACTCGATAGGAAAACAACAGGTTGCATTTTACTACTTCAAAATATGTAGGAGTTCCTTAATTTGTGTAGGATTCATGAAGTTGAACGTCTTGAATCAATATCTTTCCTCCAATCTGCATCGACGTATATGTAGTACTGAAAATCATCGTGTGAAGTTATTAGGATGTCATGTTTGATAGTGCCTTTTAGATATCAGATGATTTTGTTGGCCACTTGAAGGTGTGCTTTTTCAAGTGCCTCCATATATTTTGAAATACAACTTATGGTGTGACATATATTAGGGCATCTATTTTTAACATAGAGGAGATTTCCTACCAAAGAGTGATAGAGTGTGGGTTCTATTTGCTTGATCCATGTGTCTCATTGCAGCTGCGTCTTCGATTCGCTTGATAGGTGAATGGAGTTACAGTTTTGTAGACCAAAGCGCTCCACAAGCTTCATTATATAGCCCTTTTGATTTGTGAAGATTCCATTTTTTAACGTAGGATCTGAACCCCTAAGTAGTTATTGGCTATTCCAAGATCCAACATTTTGAATTATGCTTGTAGTTTCTATTTAAGACTGGAAATTGCCTGATGATCATTGCTAGTGATTAGTAGGTCATTCATGTAGAGGAGAAGTATCACGATCTTTCCTTTCTGCATGAGATAATAGAGGTTGGGATCATTGGCACTTCTTGTAAGTCCTTGATCTTGCAACCGTTTGTTAATATGATTGTACCAAGCTTTTGGCAATTGTTTTAGACCATAAAAAACACAATTTATTTTATACACTTGCATGGGATCCTTAGCGCCTAGAAAACCATCGGGTATTTCCATTAGAATATCTTCACTAATGATTCCATTCAGGAATGCCATGATGACATCCATTTGAAACAAGGGCTAGTTGTTTTTGGCTATTAGCACTAGTTTCACTCAGATGGTCGACCATTGCACAATAGGAGCGAATATATTGTGGAACTTGACACCTACTTTCTACCGAAAACCCAAAGCACCTAATTTGGCTTTAAATTTGTTGATCTCACCATTTGCATGTCTCCTGATTCTAAATAGCCACTTGGCAATGATGGATTTTTTATTTGATGGGAGGTCAACTACAGTCTAAGTTTGTTTTTCAATATTGAGTTAATTTCACTCTGGATTGTAGCTTGCTACTCTTGTCTTTGGACGGATGTTTTGAAATCTAAAGGTTCTTCAAGAAGCTCTAAGAAAAGTGTCCAAAAATCTCACATTTGGTGGATGGATGGCGTGTTTGGGTTGGATAACTACAAGCAATTGGACTAGCTTATCTGTCTACGAAAAGTGAACAATGTTGATTGGTGGGAGAAGGTAGTTGTAGGTTTGATTCTTGGACTAGGTGGTGACTTGGTGCATCAATCTCTATTGATGAGTGATCTAGAGAGACTACTTTCTGAAGTAAGAAGTTTCTTGGGTTTGACTAAGGTGATTGTTGGTTACTAATTGTCCCATGGTCTTATTTTCGAGTGAACTAATCTCGGATATTGTAAATACAATTGCAGTGGGTCATAGTTGTTTGAGATACTGATATCAAATTTTGATCTCGTCAAAAACAACATCGCAAATGATTATTATCTTTTGTCTAGTAGGATCAAATAATTTATAAACTTTGGATTCAACGTTGATGCCTAGAAATAGACATCGTTTTATTTATTGTCTAATTTTGGACATTCTTCCTTGGGTATGTCAGGATAGCCTCTCAAAATGTAATATAAATTTCAAAATATGCAATACCATCAACTTGTCAAGCCTTTAAATCTAAAATCCACGATCATGGGTCTTGTGGTAATAGACCATATTTTTTAAATACAATAAATTTTGTTGAAAAAACATTAGTCTTTTAACTTTTTAACTGAAAATTTGTAGAAATTACATCATGTTTTAAGTTTCAAGACTAACACAATTCCTATTCATTGTTCTTAGGTTCATGCTCACATGCTCACACCCTAGTGTTGTAGTTGTCTAAACATAGGAATTGTGTTCAAAGTAGAATTTCAAACTTCATTTTGGCATAGTAGAATAATTATTTTATAAAAGACTTTGAATTCAAAAAAGTTGAAAAATCAAGATAAATTTCATCTACAAAAATTTGTTTCAAATTTTTAGCCACCAATCAAAAGTTTGTACAAACTTTAGAGAGGATGTTTGAAAATGTCAAAAACATGTCCCTTCCAACCCTTCTTTGAAATTTGTCCGTAACTTCTGGTTGGAGGCTCAAAAATTTGAAATAGATTTTTGAAGATGAAATTCATTTTGATTTTTCAACTTCTCTCAGTTGAAATCTTTTGAAAAAAATTATTCTACTATATCAAATTGAGGTTTGAAACTCTACTTTGAACACAATTCTTACGTTTTGACTTAACTATGAGTAGTTGAGCTCTTACTAAATCTAATTTACATATCCCTTATGGATTTTTTTACTTCCTCCAACTCAATATGTATATAAAAATATTCTCCTTCCACTTACAAAGTTAAAAAATAAATGACTTTTGAAGCAATGTGACGTAAGGTAGTCCATTGAAAGCAGCCATTGAAGAGATGATTGCCTTTCCGGGGAAGGAAAACTCTTTGAAACAATATTATGTAAATTTTCATAGGAAGAAAAATGGAATTGTCATCTAAACCAAGTCGTTTTATATTTTTGGACCTTTGTTGAATTAGTTACAAATTATTGAAGTAGAAAGAATGTAGTCACTAAAAGCAAAAGCCTCTTGAAATGTATACTATCAGTACATTGAGGAAAGCAAAATGTACCTTTATGCTAGTGGTTGCTTTTAGAATAGACTACCTTAGTCATTTCATTTATTGTCCTCAATGAATTGAATGTTGTTTTTCAAAGTTTAATTTTAATGCACGGAAATTTACTTTGGTCTTTAATTACTTATTTGGTTTTGTAGTGCAATTAGGATGTCAAATTGGATATGACACTAAGGTAACATGTCTAGAAATTGTCCACCTAAGAGCTGAAACTGAATTTTGAGGAGGCAAGGCTTCTTGAAATAATTTTCAGTAAATTTTCCTTGAAAGACAAGTAGAATTGGCATCTAATCCAAGTCGTTTCATATTTTATGAAGCTTTGTGAAATTAGTTATAAAATTTTGAATTTGAAATGGCATAAGGCTCTAAAATTGCCCACCTCCTCAAATGTACATCGTTTGTACATTGATGAAGGCTATAAAAAAGAAACATATACACATAGTGTACATTTGATGATGAGGATGGTTTTAGAGCCTGTGCAATTTCAGAGCCTGTTACCTTAACTAGTCTTTTGTTGAAATGCCACCTGCCCTTGTAGCTACCGATGGGTGTGGAATATTTCACATTATATCATCCAAAAGATAAATGATGTGTCAGCCCAGCTGATGGCCATTGAATGTTATGTTAGCAAATCATGTGAGTCTAATGTTAAGAGCCAATTGATTCAATTCATGAGAAACACATGCTTACTTATTCACATGCAATTGGACACTCCCTCCGAGTGACTTTAAGGGTCTCCTTACATGTATCGGTGGGTGGGAGGAATCAACATGGGCAAAATATAGAAAACACTTTTATGCTCCTTCTACAGTGTTTTCTACACCTATATTGGTGGATCTGTCTCTCCTCCTTCCGCGCTTACTGATCATCAATGGCACTGTTCTTGTCTTCTAAGGTAGTGTGCTGTAAAAGCAACTTTCTCCTTCAAACCGACCCTATAATTAGTTGTAGAATGGATTGCAGGTGATCCTTGAATGGACCACTTTAGCTATTGAATGCATCAAGGAAAAATTGTTTTTCTATTGCAAGAGCCAATCATTGACCTTGATTTCCTCAAATCACTTTAGAAGTTGCAAGGGGACAGATTTTGGGAGACTTAGGGTCACAAATAGGTACCTACAACAGAAATCTTTGAAAATTCATAACTAATTCAAAAATGCTTCAAAAAATATGAAACCACTTGAGTTACGTTTGGCATCTATTTGGCTTTCCCTGAAAAATGAGCTAAAAACATTTTTAATCATGAAAACCTAAGGCGAATCAACCCTTAAAGGGTCACTTGTAGAGCCTACTACCTTAGTTGCTTTTCTTGCCCACCGGACTCACATGTAAGCTGGCCCTAAGACTTCAACTGCCAGTCACCAGCAGATTCTTCATTATTTTATGTGGGCCAATGCATCACTAATTAAGATATTCTTCTCCCAAAGAGGATTGAAGGTCTTGTTCTAGGTTGTAAGATATGTGGCCAGCTGTCACCAGGTGTGGCCGAATCTTCAATAAATATATTGCTTGGGTTTCTAGATTATAAATTAATTTGACTCTCGTCTTTTGTGAAATTCCACTTGGATCTTAACCCAAAGGGCTGGAAATGTGGAACTACAGTACAGTTAAGTTAGTTACATTAATTGTAGTGGAGCTTCACTTCATCACATTCTAGAATTTACAGCACAAAGTTTTGTACACCCTAAACTCTTAAATTTCTCACCGTCTCGGTCTCAAAAAAACGGTTATGACATTGTTTGAATAATTGTGTGTCTAAGCTACACTAAAATTGGTAAATAGTGTTGACTACACTCATTGTCACCAATAATATTAATTGTGATTTGCAAGGTTAGTGTTAGAACATTATTTACCCATTCTAACACTATTTTAGCTCTATAGTAAAAATTTTGACGGCGGGAGGCGGAAACATTATATATTTTTCAGCCTCTGTAGAGGGCTGTGAGTTCCCCAGGGTCTCTAGATTCTGGAACTATCTCGAGTCGTGCCGCAGCATTTGCGTGACGTGGAAGAAGGACTGCCATGTCATATTATTAAAAAAAAATTCAATTTTTTTTGTTCATCTTGTTTTAAGATTTTATTTTTTAATTTAAAAAATTTCTGACAGCAACCGTTCTTTTACTGCTGGAGGAACATCGCCGGGAACAGGTCCAAAACGACCCTCCAGACCCCCCAAAACATCTAATGTTAAAGTTTCCCAAAAAAAGACCAGAGTTTGACGGTGGGAGTTAAGTACCCTTACACTATTTTATACATAAGTTGAAAAACGGTGTTGGGGATAAAAAACAAGGAACAACACTAATTATCGCCCAACACTATTTACCAATTTCAATGTAGTGTGCTCTAGTGAATGGTGTAACAAGTTTGCATCATGTTCTTGAATCATGTCATTGTAGAGGTTGTGTAATTGCAGAGTTCTGAATGTAATAACAAGTCCAAAATCTAGTGTACGAAACAGAAGACCACCTTGTTGTATTTCACATTACTGGCACAATAAAGCTAGTATTGTGCCCTGAAATTATTTATTGCCAATAAAAATTTCAAATCTCGTTCAATCTATCCTGTCAACTGTTAAAGTAAACCAGCCCATTGTGATCAGAATTTCGAGTCTGCCCTCATGACATTGCTGAAAAATTTCAAATTTTTTCTCATTCAAAGATAAGTGTGAGAAATAGTGAGAGCAATTGAAATTTTATTTTTCAAACAAAGTGTGAATTACTTATGTATTTTTGAAGTGATCTTCCCAACACGGTCCACAGGCTGCCCCATAACCAACAAAAAGTGTATCCAATATGCTCATTTGAATCACCTAAAGTGGTCACAATAATTTCTAATGTGGAATGCCATGAAAAATCACTTTCTACAGTGATTACACTGAAAAATTGGGTGTTCCTAATGAAGTCACTAATCACTTCATAGGTGTCAGGTTAGATACTGATTGTGGTCTGAAAAACCATCATGGAGTCATAAGATGTCCACTATGGGTAATGGGCTGGTTTACCTTAAATCAACTCGCACTCTACTTGGCCAGACTGAGTCAACTGACAGTGGTGCGGATCCAGAACATTTCTTGAAAGAAGAAATTAAAAGAAAATGCACCTCTGACTGGAGTGCTGCACATTCCTGACTTCATCACTGCAAACTTGCAGTGGACTGCTTCAATCTCCTTTTCTATTGCATTTTCTTCTTACCTACAGTAGTTATTAACATAATGTATCACACCAAGTATTATATTGACCATCTTTGACACAAGGGGATTATCCTCGTTTCACGTACGGAAATATCAGAAGTTTCGTAGATGACTTTGCACTAGGAAACGGTGGGAATCAAGCCAATACTGTAGCACAACTGGCCTGCTTTCAAAACCAACAGCCAAAATTTAACTTACAAGAAGGTAGGACGAAAAAGTCTCTACCTACCAGCGGCCAAGTCGAGGAGATGCTTAGCTTGCTCAGATGTCAATTGAAATGAGGATCGACATTCAAGTACGCGGGTTTGAATCTTCGTACTTGCGTACCGCGTTCGTACGTGCACAACTTCAGTGAAGATTCATTTTCCGCACAGTCCTGCGAATCGTTCAACTTGAAGCATGAATTTCTTCTCCCACATGCGGGCTCTGAATGCCTTCGGTGGTGCAGAGCACGTTTCAATACATTTATAATGACCCCGGTGAGCATCAACAGAGATATTCTTGTAGTCTTGTGTGCATAAGTCTCGTGGTTACGAAACAGGCGGGATGCAAGCTTTGCTGCGGCAGCGTAAAATCTCAGACTTAGTCTTGTATGTTTATTTTTTATATAACATAACGTAACGCTCTTGAGAACTTTAATTTTGGAAAGTCTACAGATGGGAACCAAAACAAGAGACTCAATCTAAAGCTAGTCCGACATTTATTACAAGAGGAAAGCTTGCAATTGCGTTGATGGTACTTAATTAGTGAGAGCTGTGTCTTCTTTTCCAACGGAGGCGATGCTGTGCTCAATTTTTATTTTTTGTTGTCAGGAGTGTTGAAGATAGCTTCTCAAGAATGTTATGATGCTTTGCGCTTTAGATTGTTTGCGCTTTTGATATGGGCTACAGACGGTTGTTTATCTTGAAAACACTAGTGGAAGAAGTAGGATTACAGGCGGGGACTGAAGATGGTGGAGGCCAAGGCTGGAGAGAGGTCCCTGGAGTACGCTCCCACATGGGCCGTGGTGATAATCATCTCTTGCTTCGTCGTCATCTCACTTCTCTTTGAGCGCAGCCTGCACTGGCTTGGCCTTGTGAGCAATTCATTCCACTTCTCTTTGATTGTGGATTCCATACCAATTAACTAGATTAGTAGAGAGAATTTGGGACACTTGATAGATCTGAAAAAACAAAGTAATTTTCATTCGCAAATTCTCACTAGCTACCTCGCACCAAATTTTCTCTAATTTCAATCTCAAGGGAGCTTTAAGAGTTTACCATCATGGACGAAATGATACAGAGGTTACCATCTCCATTGAACCATTACCACCTCCGAAGTGCTAAAAATTCTGGTTTTCATTACCACGCTGGGAAACTCTTAAGAGTACCTTTTGAACAGCTTAGTTAGGCTAGGTTCACTTTAGTGTACCTTATCTGAGTTTCAGAATAGAACTTAACGCAATACTCATTGTTTAAATTGACAATTTCCGAAATGCCAAAAATGAGGTGCGTAAGTGGTTAATCCTTAAGAACTACGACCACAAGTCTAGACTCTCTTGAGTTTGTACAACTGCACAAATCTTCTCCAATCAGTAATGGAAAACAATTGATCAGTTTCTTTGCCATCTAAAGCGAGCGATGCTAATTTATTTTACATCTTGCAGCACTTGACAAAGAGTAAGCGGAAGGCGCCATTAGCATCCTTGCACAAGATAAAAGATGGTACGCGAGGAAAACCAATTCAATGTTTGTAATGGTGGATAAGAATGGATGCCTGTATGTACTGTACATAGGATTAGCAGGAATCGGTTCTTTACAGGACTAGTGCATTTCTTTGAGAGAGAATTTTTTTCCTCAAGTATGACCAAGTGAAATCTTGTAACAATTTGGCAGAGCTGATGTTGGTGGGATTCATTTCACTTGCAATGGCGCTGTTGCAAAATCCGGTTTCTAAGATCTGTGTGAGGACTTCGTGGTATAATACCTTCACCCCTTGTGATCTCAAGACGCGGCACCATGAGCCAGTCGACACTGCACACCCACCCAAGGAAGTTTGTAGAGAGGTATTTGATTTACTTCAATAAGTGATTTTTAAAATATTAATTGCATTGGAATTCAGTGGGTTACTCAGGCAAAAGTTTGTGAAATTTTACCAAACTAAAATCTGCTTCTGGTTCTAGTTTACTCAGCAAGAAGAACTGCTTTTTCGGAAATTAGGAAACTGTCAACTCAGTATAAATAATTCGTCCTTTGAAATTGTAGACTTGCTTACTTTTTTTACAGCTTTCATGCTTGAAACCAACCAATCCAGATTCTTTGTGGAATTCATAAAAATCATGTGTGTTTAACAGATATGTCTCTTCACAGCAGTGTATCCTTGTTGAGCACCCTCTCAATTGGCATGAAAAGGAACACCTCATCTTGTAAAGCTGAGCTCAATTTAACGAGAGAGTATTACTGATAAATTGAGCTTTAATATTGTTTGATTTTCTATAATTTGACAAGACTAACTCTTTGTTAGCGTAATCTCACTACTTTTTATCCCTTCTAATGCTATTTGGGTGATGTCAGGGTTATGAGCAAGCCATTACGGCAGAAGGTCTCCATCAGCTCCACATTTTCATATTCCTACTAGCTATCGTCCATGTCATCTACTCTTTCCTCACCATGGGTCTCGCGCTCTGGATGGTACATGTGACAGAAAAAACACTCAAGACATTAAATGAATATTTTATCAACAATTTAGATGCGAACTTTCATTGATACTCTTTCATTCATCGTTCGTATTTTCACTCAGATTTAGATTCTAATCCGGATGATTGAAATCTATCTGCCAGGTGAACAGTTGGAAGAAATGGGAGAAAGAAGCACAACAAGAAGCGCGAGGACAGAATTATTTGGATGGTAACTGCATCTAGCTCGCCCATTGACAGGGATTGCTACAAGTCAATGAGTCCGTGATGTTGAGAATCGTTCTAAATAATCTCTGAAGCAACGTGTTCTTGCAGATATTGTTAGTAGTATAACTTATACGCGTAAATCTACCTTCCAAGAATACCATTCCTCCAAGTGCTGCAGCCAAAATGCGCTCACTGTGTGGGTGGTGAGTTCGTTTGCACGCCATTATCTTTGTTTGGTTTTCTGATGGAAGTTATTACTCCGTACATATTAAGGAATGAAGTGAATTTCAGAAAGTGAATTTCGTTAATTTGGAAGAATCCTACGACTTTGGCACGCAACGTGAACTTCAATCTATACCTGTCTAAGTTCTTAGACCTTTGAGCAGATGGAAATGGCAATGAAATAGCACCCAAGATTGCGCAAATTTATAACGAAATTGAAGATCAGTTACATCGCAATGCCTCTTTGATAAGGTTCATACCATTCTTACAACTGGTGTCCTAGCACCATATAACTGGTCAGAATCACAATGTAGAAACGTAGGCACCATCATTAGTGAGAAGACCTCATGCATGTAACTTAAATGAAAGGAAACACAGAATTGGTAATAGCCTATGAGAGATGAGCTTCTGTATACTTCTAGTATGATGTACTTAATGAACTGAAATTCTGGAATATTAATTTGAATTGTAACAGGTATGCTTCTTCCAGCAGCTTTACATTCCTCGTGCAGATTATATCACTCTCCGTCAAGGCTTCACTGCTGTGAGTTTCAAATTATCATCGTTACCTCAGTTCAGTTTGCAAATTTCGATGATTCATGGCTACAATTTGAGTAATTATTTAAATAGTGTGAGTTGTGACTGGTTTGATTTGGGCAGAATCATCACTTGCGGGATGACTATGACTTCGATGCATACATGGTCCGCTGTATGGAGGACGAATTTCAGAAAATAATGGGAATAAGGTAAACTGAGTTCAGATATATGGAGTTGACTTTATATTGTAATTATGAAACTTTTTTTTTTTTGCAGACACGGCTATCCACCTATATTATAACTCGGAGTAGAACCTTGTTTGAGACATAATAACATGCTTCTAGAGCCCGTGGCTAGTAATTTTGTTTCCTCGACAAGGTGTTACTTTACGGTTACCAGATATGCGGTTGGATATTGTTCATTTGTGCTTAATTGAGGTTTGCTAAAGAAGGATAGAAGGAGAACAATATTATGAAATGTGATCATGCTTGTCATACCCAATGCTTCGTTGTCACCTCTACAGCAATAGGATTCAATTCGCTGTAGTTATTGTAAATTTCATTATTGGAATGATTAGTTCTGAAGTAATCTTTTGATGGGGTTTGTCTACTGCTGCAGCGTGAAACTATGGATCTTCGTCCTTGTGTTCATCCTCTTCAACGTTAGCGGTATGAATCTTTACAAAAGTCTGGGTTTAATCCTTCTCATTATTGTCATAATTCAATCATTTGTATGTCAGTTGCTTACTATCAAGAACGCGACAAAAATTTGGGGATTGTGCGTGCAGGTGTCTACTTGTATTTCTGGACGGCATTCATTCCCGTCATTGTAAGCACAACATTCGCAATCTGAGTTTACCGAATCAATTGTTGATTAATTTCCATGCATTCAGATTTAGATACTCCTGCAGTTGCAACAAGTAACAAATTTCGAAAGGAAGATTGAAATGGCATACAATGTCAGAGTTAGCAATTTTCAAGCACTCAGTTGTGCTGTTTGTTTCCAAATCTAGGCCCACGCAATTTGAGTCATTGATAGCATATCGTTTCAAAGTACTAGCTCCCTTGCAGAGATTTCGAAATTGCAAAACAAAAGCAGTCTCCATTTCGAAGCACAATTCTTGAACTCTAATGGTTTGATTGTTGGTTTATATTTCTGGATGTGAATGTTGCAGCTAGTTTTGGCCATTGGTGCAAAGCTGCAGCATGTGGTCACCACTTTAGCAATTGAGAACGCCAGTGTGCCTGGCGCTTACGTGGGACAATTGATGCAACCACGGGATCAGTTGTTCTGGTTTGGCCGACCTGAGCTGCTGCTCTCAGTCCTGCACTTGGTCATGTTCCAAGTATGTCCCTTCTCTCCAGAACTATTTTCTTTAAAAAAAACTCTAAGATCCACTTTACATCTTTTAATATCTGCAGCATCAGGATTTTAGAGCAAACGATAGCATTATATCTTTGCTTGATTGTCTGGAATGTTTGTTGCAGAATGCGTTTGAGCTGGCTACTTTTCTCTGGCATGTGGTAAGTCATCACAGTGATCCAAGCAAACTCTCAGTCCATTTCACAGGTTGATGATCTGCGGTGCTTTAGATTCAAACTTTTAATTTATTTATTATTTTGCTACTTCCACATTTTGGAACTTCCAACATTTATGAGTCACTGCACAACTGCAAACATGGTCATATTCATTACATTGGTGTAATATCACAAAATTGGCTTATTAGGCAAAGGCCTCGTAAAATTTAGGAACCAGAGTGACTTGAGTTGCATGAAGAATACGAGTGCTTCAGGTTCGGGTGATGTTTTGTCCAAATAACTTCTCAATAATGTATTCATTCATAGTGATTGAATCTTTCGGAAACAGCCTTCTATTTTGACGATTTTGATGAAATTGAGGTAAGATGATTATGCATATAAAAATTTCTTAGAAAACAATGCAAAGTAGGACGAAACTGATTCCCAGTATGTATGATTTCTTCGGCGCAGTGGGCGTTCGGGTTTCACACCTGTCTTCTGGAGCATAACAAGGCGTTTGTGTACATCCGCTTGCTAGTGGGGTACAGTTCTGTTGCCCATCCATTCGGTTCTCTGATTAATGGAATTCTCTCCGGTTCGTACTTGGTGTTCATTAGGCAGGACTCAATTTAAACTCAAACATTAATACAATGTTAGGACACACAATTTTACACAATTTGCGCTGAAATCGAGTTGATTGGCTTGATCAGATTGGGAGTCCAACTCTTTGTCAGTGCATGCACATTGCCACTCTATGCTCTTGTTTCTCAGGTATGGGCTCTTTTTTCGCGGACTCCAAAGCATTGATTTCCATCTAGTTTGCTTTGCCAACTCAGAACAATTTCCACTTCAACCTCCAAAGAAAGAGACGAGAAGCTTGTCATGAGAATGTTATTGAATATCATGCCAAGTCGTCCCAATCAAAGCTTCAATCTCTCTGAGTTGAAATGCTGAAGAAACTAATCTGCCAGTCCATCCTTTGTGAGTTGCAGATGGGCACCAACTTCAAACCTGCTGTTCTACCAACCCAGGTAGGGAATGCCTTACAAATTTGGCACAAGGGCGCTAAGAAAAGGCTGAAGCTGGGGACGTTATTTAGCCACAACAAGAATGGATCCGGTGGCGCTGAGGAGCAGTCTCTCAGACCCAAACACTCGGAAGACAGCTCCTTTCAACCCCCACTGGAGGTCATCATGGAAGATCATTCCCTGAAAAGGTAAAAGCCCACAAAGTGTTATTATTGGCCATCTGGACAAGTTCTTTGTACTAATTTAACTTTATCATTCCAATATTTGAAGTGATAATATGGTGCCAAGTAATGTTGATGCTCACATTCAACATGAAGAATTTGGACCCTTCTGAATAAATTTATGCCTTTTCACAATATGAGCAATGAAATTGCTATCCAACGTTTTCAACAATGATGAGGAGACTTCATTTGGGACGGAGGGAGTAATATATTATATCACTTATAATATATAACCTATGATCAATGTTCACATGGGCTTCGTCAAGATTATGGACTAGATAATGCTCGAGAGGCGGGAGGCTCAAGAGCATTATGGGGTATAATGCCAAGTCTAAAAGTTCATCACAAACGTCCATATCTATACTTTTCACAAATCTAAGGGTGTAGGAAGAGGGTATGTGTTATGAGTTATAGTGCTTTTTTGACTATCCAATGGAATAGTGACAAATCTACCAAAAAAATCAGACTTGGCATTATGATAATATAAACACTTACTTCAGGCCATTGTTTGCAACAAAACAACAGGGATGACGTAGGGCAACCTTCAGCAAGGACACCAGGAAGAACCCCGAGGCAACAAGGTGCTGAGTTGCACACTGATTACCTTAAGATTATCACACACAAACCTCTTTAATCTTATGATCTGGCATGGGATTCCAACTTTCACCATGACATGACAAAGTTTGAATGTTTGATTATAAGTGCTACAATCACTGATAATGTGGTAAGCGAGCAAGACGTTCTAAAATGTCATTTGAAAGGTCATAATAAAGAGGTTTTAAGTGTACATTGTTATGATTCGTAGATTGGAGAGAGTTGCACTATAGAATAAAGTCAAAACTCTTGAGGAGCATATAGTTTTTGATTTTTTTGCCACTATCTTGTGGACCTTATAGAGTGGGGTATTTGAATAAACAGACTTTAAATTCAAAGGGAGTCTTCAAATATGATTAGAGCTCTTCATTTTGGAGATGCATTTTAGGAAAAAGTTTTGACAAGAGATGATGGAAGGTAGATTATCTTCCAGATATGCATGTGTAGTGACTCATAGCAAACTATTGTTTGCTTTAAATATTTCATGTTGAGGAAAGCATTATTATGTTTCATATTATGGAAGGTATTATACTAGTTATCTTCGTTGAAAATTGTGAATAAAACTTGTAAGGTAAGCGCAACTGATTTTGATCCCTACATATTCTTGTCTAAAATGTATAACTTGTAATCATGAGAATCCAAGGGTGCTTTTATTAGTACAACTATTTTTAGCATTAGGATTTGCAGGGATGAACAATGTTTTTCAAAGCCATGCTTAATCTCTTAAACCACATTTTAGAAAAGAATCAAAATAATGTTCATAAGCAACGTCTCACTAAAAAACAACATTCAAGAATCAAACCTTGCTTCAATGATCTCAATAAATATTGATCTTACATTTGTTCCCAAGTGAAGGCATTGTCCCATAATCTTAGTCAAGGTAGAGGGGACAAAAAGGCACATAAGCTTTATGAAATTTTAATGTTCAATTCACTGAGTACTATTAACCCCCAAAAGACCAAGGAGTCCACTTTGGGCTTTTTGAGAACTTGGGCAGACTCCATTGACTTCATAATTTGAAATTTTAACATGAATTTTTTAGGATGGATGCTACTCATCATAATCTATTTGTAAAGCTTTGTTTCACATCATTAAGATAAATATTGCTAAATTTAGAAGTTTTTCCTTAAAAATTTCAATGTCAAAATGGGCAACAAAAAATATATTCAAAAAAAATATTGATTATTTTTTTTGAATTTTATAGATTGATACCTACTCAAAAACATTTGAACCATTCAATTTTGAATTATGAAGTAAAAGTTATGAGGGGTTTTATTTTACAAGCAACGAGGGTAGAAAAAATATATAAAGTCATCTTTTACTCTCAATTTTGAAAATTTTCAAATAAAAATAAAAATAAAGGACACTAGTTGTTTACTATAACATCTTCACCATTGGTATTAAGAATGTTCAATTTCTTGTAAAAATTATTAGCAAATTAGTTTTTGCTTTCATTCAATACTACCTTCCACTTTACAATTTTTTTAGACATGAAAATGAAAGTATTTTTGGCTATAAAGTTTTAAATATATTTTCAATCCGTTTTTCAACATATTGACTAAAATGCACAAATTATAGGACATATGTGTTTTTATTCTAAAAATGTTGAGAGACAAAACTTCACCTTTTGGAAGGGCTAGAAAAGCCTACATTTTGAAGTTTAGGCACATTGAACTTACAATCAATGGAGATATTCATTTTAAAATTTTGGAACAATACTCTTGAATAAGTAAACCAAAGGATCCTACAATTGAATTTGTTAAAATATAAATATAGATGAAGATTCTGACCTTGCTTTAGAGACGAGTATTTTGAAGCAATTTTAGGCCTCTAAACATGTTGGTCCTTTAGGGGTTAACATTATAAGCTAGAAATATTATAAAAGCAACAACCCAAACATAGCTAAATTGATAGTAACATTTAATCAAAAATATAAACAATGTTCCTTGAGTTTGGTTTTGAGGACCTTGTAGTGTTAAAAACAACATCCATTAGGAAAAATTTCTCGGTGGGATGTACACATCATAAACTCACAAAATAATTTAATCAACATGTACATCCCAGGGAGCATTGTGACGTATGGAATGCTCCGTGGGATGTACATGTCGATTAAATTAGGGTTTAGGGTTTAGAATTATAACCCTAATCCTAAATTCTTGAAGTTGAAGACTGGAGCATCTTGGAATTCTTTAAGGGCATGGCTTTCAAATTGACTACAACAATTGATGGCAAAAATGGCAAAAGAGGTGGCATAAGAAAGGATAATCAAAGAAAAAAAGAAAAAAAAAGTGGATCCACCAAAGCAAAAGAAGAAGAAGTAGCCCAACAAATGGTCAAAAAATAAGCAACAGCCAAAGGGCACTTCTACTATCACATAGCAAATGCTTATAATAAATACAAATATATATATTTAGATGTTATTTAGATGAATTTAGATTAAGTATGTCAAATTGGATTTTTTCATGAATCTCAAGTTCTTGTAGAAGAAATGATGCTTTTGTTGGAACTCTTTTTTATCTCTATTAGACATATGTTAGGCCTTGATTCCTTTAGGTTTGTGTTAAAAGTATATTTTTAATTTAATTTTTGTATAAAATAAAAGATTATTTTATTTTATAGTTAGGCTTTCTATTTTAAAATGTAGCCAATGTGTGTTAGTATTATTTTTAGTTTTATTTTACGTTAAATTTTTCTTTTTTTGGATGAATAAGAAGAGTATGAAAAGGAAACTTTTCTTCTTTATAAGATATAGTTGGATATAGTTGGTTTGCGTATAATATATATGTATGTATTTAGAAAAAATATATATATAATATAAAATAATTTTTTGTTGGACTTTTTGTGTGTCTCACATGTCTTATATTTGTAGGGTTAATCTAGTTTTATTTGATTAAAGGATCTTTCATATCATGAGCCAAATCTAACAATAGCTAGAAACCCTATGTTTTTCCAAGGCAAGTACTCTCTACACAACACCATCCGATCAATTGCATCTCCTATGCCTTTACAGATGAACTTACGCTAGAAGAAACCTGTGGATTTTTTGACGTCCAAAATTTGGACGTCCACTTTTTGGGACATCAAACATAACATTAGGATGCTAGTTTTGATGTCAAGACTAGCATCCTAATGTTATGTTCAATGTCCAAAAAAGTAGACGTTCAAATTTTGGACATAAAAAAACCCACAGGTTTCTTCTAATGTTAAATTAGACCCCTTAAGCATGATTTGGTATCCTTTCAAACAATTGTCAACCTATTCAAAAGGGCAACAATGCTACCAACAAGAGCAGAGACTAGACTCAAAAGCAACCTAAATCCAATGGCAATATCGCCCGCAAAAACTTGTCTGGTACTTTTTCATTGACCTTACTAAAAACACCTTTCTTTGTTGCATAAGAAAATCCCTTTTGAGTGAGAACATAGGATGACAAACACTACCATCTATAACTATAGCTTGAAAATTTGGACTTTTGCCAAACGATAGTTGTTAGGTTTGAATTTGGATTATATTCCACGCCCTAGGCTTCTTCTTTTTTAGATAGTTTGTGAAGATTACTCTTTGTTTGCTCAACATATTAGATCGAGTTATTTTTTTCAAGGACAATGATCAACAAATTTCACCTTGGCATATTTTGAATTCTTCTTATAGAATTTCAAGCTATAGTTATAGATGGCAGTATTTGTCACCCTATGTTTTAATTCAAAAGGGATTTTCTTCCAGAACAAAGAAGGGTGTAATCAATAAGGTCAGTTAATAATTACTAGACAATTTTTCTCGAGTAGTATTGCCCTTGGATTTGAATTGCTTTTGAGTGCAGTCTATGTTCTTGTTGGTAGCACTACTGTCCTTTTGATTGTTTGAACATGCATCAAATTGTGCTCGAGGGGGCTAATTTGAGTTCCTCCGTAAAGGCATAGAAAATGTAGCCAATTGGATGGAAGTGCCCTTCGGTTGTTGCTTGTTTTCCGACTGGTTGTTGGGTTGTTGTTTCTTCTTCTGCTATGGTAGATCCATCTTTTTCTTCCCTTTTTTATTTTTATTTTATTTTCCTTTGGCACCTCCTTTGCCGCTTCTGCCATCAAGTATTGTAATCAATTTGAAAGCTATGCCACTAAAAAATTCCAAGATGCTTTAGTCTTCAACTTCAAGGGCTTAGAATTTAGGATTATTAGGATAGAAATCTCTCAATAAAAGTCCCAATGAGAGCATCGCCATTGTTTAACTGTAAGAAGGTCCAACTCAACACTAGTCATGCCTGGCCTTGATTTTGTCCCCATCGTTTACATGTTGACTTCCAAACTCATCATGAACACCTAAAAAATCAAACTTTGAACACCATCTTACCAGTGTGTTTTTTTCAATTTTAAGGGAATCTGGATGTGGGCTCCAGATGAGAAGAAAGTGGCCAAGGTTAGGCACACTCAAATTTACTTTTGGTGCAAAATTTGGCTCCAAGTTAGGAATTAGTGTGAGTTAAATGGCATCATAACAAAACTCAAAAAAAAGTATTTGGCAATTTCAGATTTTTGACTGGTGCAGAATAGGGCGACCATGTTTCGAAGAGTGGTGCAAAATAGGGCGACCATGTTTCAAAGAGTGGTGCAAAATGGGCAATAACCAAATATTTGAGAGTGCAATTCAGGCTCTTTTGAATACTTGTTAAATTATAACTTAAGTCCACTTTGATGTATATATATGTAAGTTTAACCAATTACACTTTACAGATGAAGTAGAAAACAACTAAAACCATAGAAATTGGCATTATTCAAACTAATTTGTATCCTTAAATAGTATGTGATGACAAGTTTCTTAGTACACTAGCATCCATCAGAGGCAACCAAAGACCTACACACACACAAAAACACTCCGACGCCCAAATAAAAAAACAATCAAATTCAAAATTCAAAGAAATAGAAGAGCATTGAATCTGTACGCAAGATATATCAAAAGACATGCACACACACAAAAACACTCTGACGCCCAAGTAAAAAAACAATCAACTTCAAACTTCAAAGAAATAGAGGAGCATTGAACCTGCACACATGATACACTCTAAACCTAAAATTAGAAGTTAGAGCTCATAAAAAGGAATTAACAAGGCACAAAGAAACAAGAAAAAAATTTAAATTCATACACATAAATTAGGAAGACTACACCTCATAAGTAGAAAATCCCTTTTTTGATTATACAACAGTATCAAAATAGAATTGTTGCAAATCTAAAGTTTGAAGTGCTACCTAAAAAAAGAAACCTTAAAGATTGCAATTGCTAGGAAAAGCCAAGCCAAATTCACAGCAAGAAATTGTAGCTACATAGAACATATCTAAAAAGTTGTAGACGTCAAACCTGTAAAATATAAAACCTAAGACGATGTGAAGAGACCACCTGTCCCAACGCTAAGCCAAAACCCCATACAGATAATTATCAGCATGGTTAACCCATTACAAGAAGCACTTTTCATATGGAAAATCTTCCAATGTGTAAACCTTTTGCCCGTGCATGCCAACTATAAGACTAAAGTGATCACCTTGCAAACGGTTGCAAAGCTTATCCTTCAAAAAGGCAAGTGATGAAAAACACCTTTCGTCTTCAACGGACCCTAGAACATGTGTCATTGCTATTTCAGCCAACTTTACATATTCTAGAATCTCCTTTGACAAAGAATTGTTGGCATCCAAAACCCTCCACAAGCGAGTCAAAGGATTCACAGCCAAGTTGGGGTCCTCTATAGCAGCCATGCTGTTTGATAACATAGATAGCTTGAATAAGTGTTGTTGGAGTTCGAGTTGGAAACAATCCAACATTGCTGGAATCAGGCGCTTGTTATTGTCTTCCCCAATCCACTTGGGCTCCCCATAATGTTTTTTTATGACATCAAGGTGCTTCGGAAAGCTCTTCTTGGCATTTGTTTGCCTCAAATATTGAGGGTAAACAACATCGAGAGCATCGAGTAGACCATGTGCAAGAAAACGAGTACTGAGCTCGTCAATGAGCTGTTGGGCGGCACTTGCCTCCAGTAAATAGATACTTTAGTGTCCAAAGGAATTACAAATTGTCAAGAATGATTTACCAAAATTTAATAATAAAAAATTGATAGTATGATAGGTTTAGCTAAAAGAAGTCGCACTTACTTGTGCATTCACCCTTTACACCCTCAATGAGTGAATTCCAAGATTCCCTGGTTATGATTGCGCCTTCATGCTTTGCAGCAAGCTCCTCCCCATTAAGAACAAACTGGAGGTGTTGCACCTCATTAAGGTCCATGGGGCTCCACGATAGGACAATTTGGTCATGCCTAAGCTCCAACAAGTTTGTGAAGAGCACAAATTTAGGTCCACAAAAAGCTGAGCCCTCACCTTTGTACATCTCAAAAAGCTTCCCCAAACATCTCTGGAGTGCTCCAACAAAGTTGCAAATAAATACATTGCGTTGTTGTGAAAATTGAATTAGCACATCCACGACTTCTAGCAATGGCAGAAGACAGATCATGCCCACTGCATGGTAAGGGTCTAGCATCTTGTCCAACAAATCTGCGGCCTTAGTACAAAGACTCCGCTGCAAGAAGGAAATACATGCCTTAGTCTAGGACCATAAAACCGGGCAAGAGCAACCTAAACCATAATAGAAAACAATAACACAAAAAATGAAAAAATAACGATAACATGGAAAAAAAATAACAGTAATATGAAATCCTAAAAAATGACCAATGAAGTAAAATGCTAAATTGTACCTTTTTCAGCCTTGTTTGTAGAATCCATCCGCATCTTTGAAGCCACGCTTCTATACTCACTCAAAAGTCGCCGCAATGGAGAAATCAAAGAGACCCACCTTGTTGTGACGTTTTTCAACAACTTCAAACCTTTTGTGTCGAGCAATTGTGCTAAGGCACAAAACTCTTCTTGCCGTTTGGGAGAATGGGCAAAGTAAGCATGACAGAGTTTACAAAGGTCTTCAATTGCATGGAACAAATCTAGTCTACTTAGCATTTTCACAGCCAAGTTAACTCGATGTCCCATATAATGAACGCCGGTCACATGTGGCACAAACTTTCCCTTCAACTGTACGGTCACCCTTGTCCTACATCCATGAAATGCAGAGACGCCATTTGCTCCAAAGTAGACAAGCTTTGTAGCTATTTCGAGCTCATTTAGATCTCCACGAACTCTGAGAACACCCATCAAAAGGGCTGTCAAATTGTTTGATGTTGCTCCGTCTGACTCAAGTTTCTAGAGGGTTATGAGGAGCGGCATACGGACCCAATCTTGCATAATATAAATGTGCATAGCAATATAAGAGCAACTGTCAACCCCAGATGTTTCATCACACGTCATTGCAATATATTTAGCAGATTTTATCATGGCTTTCATGCGCTCCTGCACGAAGGAGTACATGTGCTCGGCCATAATCCAACCAGAACTTGCACTCCAATGCATGGAAGGGCAATTTGGAGTTTCCAACAGACGGTACAAATTGAACTTGGACTCAAACTCAACCATTGGCCGACCAGCACACAAGATTTGAAACAGAGTGGCAAATTGAACCCGCTTCCGTTGTGCTTCAGTCATAGTGCAATTATTGATTTGTTGAAGGACAGAGATAGGGCGCTTGGCTGCATACAACAATAAGTTAGCTTTATGTACCTTACGATGACCATGTTTGCATATAGTGTCCCACTTTGGCGCCATCAACCGAGGGTTTTTTCCCACATCTGAGCACACTTGACACTTGACCATGTGGAGCCATCCATCGGCCGTGAGTACCATCTCAGCCCAGGGGCACTTTGCACTCCATTCCATTTGGAACTTTCGTGTTAGATCGTAATTTGGCTTTCCAAAGCAATTGAGAGGCTCTAGTTCCTCTCCATCGTCCATGTCGTCACCCGACAAGTTAATGTTGTCCATGGGGCCATGAACCACATTGAAGTCTAGATCATCTTCGCTGCAGACGTAGCTGGGAGAGTCAGTTGACACAGAAACAACAGGAATTGGCGGAGTGGAGCTCAAAATGACACAACTACTTGCCTCCACTTGTGCATTTGCTGTAGCATCGAAACTTGTATCCAAAGACACAGATCGTGATGTGGGCAATTGGACTCTGCAAAGTTGCAACGAGGCACTCTTTACCCTACTACCAGAAAGAAGTGTGGTCTTCATCGGATTGTGTAAATCAAGGGGGCCATGATTTTCAGAGTTTCGTGAAGTTGTATAGAAACTTCGGAGAGTAACCTGATCTTTGGCCCTCCTCTTCCCTTGTTCCTCTGAAATTCGACGCTCTTGCTTCCGCTTTCTGTCAACCGCTTCAATGACCTTCTGAGCGCGGATCTCCTTCCTTTGCTTTCGTAAGAGCACCTCAGCTGCAGCCTTGCGTCCCAACTCTGACGCAGCGCCATGTATCCCACTCCCGGATGCCTCAGACAACACCATGGTGACAAAAAATTAGCAAGCAATTGACCAAAAAATTAAACAAAGAGTTCCCCCCAAACCCTAAACAAAATTTTGTGATACGAATCTGAGATTGAAGTTGTGGACATTGGACAAAGATCCACAAGCAAACAAGTAAGAAAGCTTTGCACAGAACCCAGAACCCTATAACTAACAACTGCAGCAAGGAAATATTGCACAAAACCCCAAAATACAAAGCAAAATCCAGTATCATTAAGTTTGCACCTTTGAAGTTTGAATGTCTGTAAGCACCATCTTGAATCCACGCCCTTCCATGATTGATCCATCAACACAATGACCGCACAGAAATCCAAAGAAGCCATCATTTTAACAACACAGAACGAACCAGATAGATACGTTGAACCAATTGCAAAATTTTGGCGATATCGTGTCCTTGCAAAAATCATCTCTGGCACTAAGATTGTAAGGGCCGTAGCAAGTGGGGCAATTAAGCAATAAAATACACAACGAGTGGGGCGACAATTGCTTCAGTAGTGGTGCAACCTTTAGCAAACATGATTACAGAACCTGGCGATATGGTGGAGGCCCTTGCGTAGAGGTGGCTACACCCTAAACCCTATTCTCCATTTTTGGTACATTTGAGGTGATTGTAGCTAAAGTGACGTTGAAGCTATAGCTAGATAGGTGGCGACAGGGTGGCAAAGCCCAGCAAGTCACGGTCGACCAGTGTCCGCCAAGCTATAATCAAAGCTTCACATCAGGCTTTTTAAATTTTTTTCTCTCCAAAGATTTCCAAGGGTTGGGTGCAGAAGATTAAATTTTGGTGCTATTAGTCTTTTTATCGCCTAAAAAAAACACCCTGATCTTACCATACTTGCTTAGTTTGACTTGCCATTCTTGAATTATGGGGAGCATTTTCTTGTCCTTACTCTATTTCTTGTCTAGGAGTCCAAATTTGTGGTGAACAATGGTTCTACAACTCAAGACAATGAACAGTAACTCCCTTGAATCCAACAACAAGCTAATTTTAGCATTTATTTTGGATTAAATATAGCTTTTCATAGGCCATGGCACAAGCCATGGCACCAAGCATGAGTATGGCACTAGTCCAATTTGTCCCACATAAAGTAGAACAACCCATTTTTGTTTGCTGTCCAATTTCATTAGCCTATTTCTGGCCCTAATTTGGTCCAAAAATCATACAAATGTTCATTTTTGGCAAAAACACTACATTAATGCAGAGAAAGGATAACGTGTCGTTTCTTTAATGGTGAACACTTAAGTACAATTGGATACATGATAGAGCAATTATGGGTCATTTATAGGATGTTCATGACTCCACTTTGACTATGAATGATTTTGTAATTTCAAGGCACACCATTTCATAAATTCACAAAAATTATAATTTTAATTGAAAATATATAAATCTACTTGATTGATTCGTGAAACAAGCATACACTTCTAAAAAATATGTGCCCCTCTTGGAGTTGGCCCCAAGATATTCAAATTACTAGTCTACATGGTAATAGGCTTGTCTAGCTTAGTGAAATAATGACCCAACCACATTGCTTTGGTGTGACATTACAAAAAAATGTTGCCTCAAGAAGGCCGCAAGAGGATTGTCCACCAAGTTGTGAACAATGAACTATTGGTTTGCATTTTAAATATTAAAAAATAATGTAAAATTTTAAAATAATAATAATAGTGAATATTAAAAAATATTATTTTATGTGGTAGTAGTACTATCATGTTAGGTAGCTGAAGTGGTGAAGTTCCCAATCATTTCAATATTAAAAAAAATCCATTTAACTTTTTTTAATATTTATCATTTCATTATATTATCCCACGCAATGTAGGCCATGCTATTTGTTGATTTTCTTAATGTCTTTTTGATTTTATTTATTTTGAATTTGTTTCCCTCTATTCCTTGTTGTTGCTATTGTTCGGGAACTAACAACCCTCTGCAGGGCTCATTCATCTTGTAATGCATTTTGGGTGTGTAATAGTGGAAATGCCTATAAGGTAGAACTACCCATTATCACCCTGATTCACAATCTAACTATATTGGGGTCAACTCTAGGAAAGACACATATTTTTCAGAGGTGTACTTTTGTTTCAGAAGTCAAACCCAAGTGGAATTGTAATTTTTTGATAAAAATTGTAATTTCTGTGAATTTCTAAAGTGAAATTGCACAACCGCTACTAGACTAGATTCATAAATGTCCTCTTACAACTCAATACCGCTTTCCAATGTATCTAATAGCACTTGAAGATCCACCAATCATTAATTGACACGTTATCTTTTAATAGCATTATTAAAGTATTGTTGTCAGAATTTGAAGCGGATTTGCATGTTTTTCTGACGGAATTGGAACAAAGCTGTAGACCACGGATTTGAATCACTGACGAAATTGGGTAGTTCTAACTTAATTGCTTTACCTTGCAAGTCAACCGGGTTGGAAGACAAAGTTTATGGTTTTTGATTTTGGGAATAACTTACACTTGTTTGACTTACTGAGGTAGAAGCATTAGTAGTCAATCATTTAAGAGATTTTGCGAGAGATGGTGAGGAGTATGAGGTGATGGAAATTTTTCCCATGCAAGAAGATAGGAAATGTGGAGATTACTAATTTTTCAGAATTTTATTCCCGAAATTGAAATTATTGTTTATTTTTGAGAGCCAAAAAGTGCACTTGTCCAGTTGCCAATGTTTAGAGTCTTCCAATTCCAACCATTCAAGAACTACTTTTCCACTCACTAATTCCTACTTTTTCTTGCTCATTACTTTTGGACATGTGTCATAACCATATTAGTCTCAACCTTGAAAATGCCCCCCAAAAACACATTCCAAGCTTGAATTTCAATCTAGTGTTGGAAATAGCAATTGGGTGCTGGGCGTGATTGACAACTGGTGCCTCAACCTTACCCACAAAGAAAACTCCTGAATTCTGTATACAAACAAATCAACAGCAACTGACGACCACATGAATACTTACACAGAACGGATGCAATGTAAGTTAGAAATGAGCCTTGACAACGTCAGTCAGCTTAACGTTAAGTTAGAGCAAGAACTGATGATAACTGGACAACCGACGCAGTCAGACAGTCTGGCAACCAACAGCCAGTTCCAGTTTTCAAATTTTCAAACTTATGGTGAAAGTGCCACGTACCACATACCTATTGGTTGGAACTGGTATCCCAATCTACGTGGCATCAACAATCAAACTAAATTGGCGAGTTTCATCAAGAAAATAATTGGGTGTGTTCCATAGCAAAAAAACCAACCTAACTTAACCCTTAAAGGATGCAGCCCCTATGACCAAGGTTGTCATCAAAACACTAATCTGATTTTTGGATCAATAGGTGCCTTTTGTGTTTCTACAGTGAACAATGAAGTCATTCATCAGCCAATTTTGATCCTTAATGTCTTTAAAGGGTTGAATATTTCTAGAATCCCAATACTTTAAAATGTGCATCTTTTGAATAAAAAAGTTTATGGTTAAGTTTGGATATTGTAAGTGAAAGATAGGATCAACACATTTCTACTGAGCATTTAATATATTTTGGAAAGTAAAGTTTGGAAGATTTTACAAAAAATAGGATTATTTTGCAAAAATGTTTTTGATTTTAATATGTCCTTTACCTTGATTTCATTAAATTGGTCAAAAAGAAGGTAATCTTGTGAAGGTTCAAACATTAATTCGAATGAATAAGAAGCTATTTGGACAAAACATTGTCCCAAAGCACTTAGGCATCGTTTTGAATATGGACTTTTTTAGCAATTATGTTTAAGATTAAAATAAATAATTTTTCACTCCCTTTCACCCATGGCAATTCCATTGCCTATTGGTTGATCCATCAACAAACCATGAACATCATAACAATGCGCTTTTTTTAAAGGACATGATTGATTGCTCCATCAACAAACCATTAGCATCGTAACAATGCGCTTTTTCAAGGGACATGTCATTGACTTACCTATTTTTGTTAATTAAATCTCTATTTTTTGGGAAAAATCACAATTTTCTAATTTTATTTTTGCTAAAAAAGCTTAGCTCTACAAGGAAGTGATTTCTATCCAACCTTTCAATCTCCCAAAAATGTGACCAATGATGATCAACAATTTCTTCAAGGCACATAAGTAGCAAATTAGTTGGATAATAGACAAGCTTACCTTAATACTGTATCATAACAATACCCATGCGCCAAACCTTGCAAAAAAAAAAAAAAAAAAATATAGAATTCAACAAAGAAGTGACCAAACAAAATGGTCCTCAGCAAAGACAATTCCAACTCTAGAAAACTTGGAAATTCACTTCAGATTCTGACACAAGGAGTTTCTTATGCTGTCAGAAGCACACTGAAGAAGGCCTGCCATAAATACTAGCCGTTGAAACTGGCAAGTCCTGAACCAGAGTCATCATCCACTCCCACCCATTTGAAACCCCAACGGAAAACTGCGCCATCCATCCTCCCGCCATTCATTCATACATACGTAGACACCCCGTACTGTACAATCCACCGCCCCCGCATTCCCGCCTGTACCGTAAATACAAAACATAATACATACGTACATACGATCCCCTCCCAGCTGCTGCTACTCTCAGTCCCAAACCCGCCGCAATTTTGCTCCAGCAATGGTCTCACTCTTCCCTCGCAAATTTCTCTTGTACCCTCTCCCCGTTTCCTTTACCTTCATGATCGCACCACGAAGACGAGCTGATCGGAACAACTGTGGTGCCAATCGGTCCTGAAATGAGTCAGTCTGGAGCCCTTTTGTGACGTACTGACTTTTTGGGGTGGCGAACTTCTGCTGCATGTTGTTGAGAGCAGCAAGCACGACATTGCGTTTTCTGGGGTTGCATCCCGGTTTGTATCCCCAGTTGCAGCAAGAATTGATGGGCATCTTGTTGTACCCGTTTTTAGGCATTCGGTGATGCAGGGGGGAGCATTGTTGTGACTCGATCGCAACCATAGTTTAGAGTCTGTTCTCCGGAGAGGGTTCATGTCAATTCGAAGTAGCGTGAATGCTTTTGATGGTGTGCCTTCTGCGTTTGGATGGTCTATAGCTGGGTCACTGCAGCAGGTTGGGAACTCAGCAACCAGAATAGATTTTTTTTGCGGGTTTTTAGGGTGATGAGTTGATCTCCTCGCACGGCATTGAGCTCTTTTTCTGTAGTTCTTTTGCAGGAAGGCCACAGGTTATGTGCAGAATGTTTTTGCCTTTCTTGTTTGGCTGGTTTTCGCATTGGGTGGAGCTACCTTGCGAGCTCCAGCTGTAGTTTAGACTCGTCGTGGTATCAATTCGAAGTCGCGCGCTTGGGTGTGATTTTCATGGTGAAAGGGTAGCAGTGCAATTGAATGTGCTGTGTTTTTCTTAGTTGGATGGTTTGGGCATTGGGTAGAGACAACTTGTGAATTGCAGCTGCAGTTTAGACTTGTCTTGGTATCAATTCGAAGTAGCTTGGGTATGTTTTTCATGGTGAAGAGGTAGAAGTGGAATGTGCTGTGACTGATCGAACAGTAGCCATGACGTCGCCGGTGTCGTCTCCTTCCATACCCGGAGCCAGATCTTTCCGCAACTACAGCATCCCCCGCGGCGCCAGTCCTCGTTTAGAGCGATCAAGCTCTCCCGCATCGACCAACACAACTCGCCGCACCTCCAGCGGCCACTATGTCTCTCTCTCCCGCGACGAGAGCGAGCTCGGCGGCGAGGTCAGTTCCGAGTTCGCCTACACAGTTCATATCCCCGCCACCCCAGACTTCCAGAGTATGTCCGGCACGACCCAGACTCCCGCAGTACGTCCCATGGTCGACCCAGGACTAGTAGGCAAAGCCGAGCAGCAATTCGTGTCCAGCACCATCTTCACTGGTGGCTTCAACAGCATGACGCGCGGCCACGTGATGGAGAAGATGATGGAGCTCGAAGGAAATCACCCGCAACTAGCCTGCGCTCGGGGCACTGTTTGTGCTGTTCCTGGGTGTGACGGGAAGTCGCTTCGTGACGAGCGCGGGGAGGAGCTTTTTCCCTGTGAGTGCAGTTTTCGCATCTGCAGGGAGTGTTACATTGATTCGTTAGGGAGTGTTCCTCCCAAGTGTCCCGGGTGCAAGGAGGATTACAAAAGCGCAGATGTGGAAGACTCCCCTAGGACGACGAGCTTCAGCTCTTTGCCCCCGATGAGTATGAATACGGATGCGAATCCTGCGAGAATGGAACGAAGGTTGAGCCTTTTGAAAACGAACAAGACGGGACTGCTGATGCATCAAAACTCCAGTAGCTTTGATCACTCCAGGTGGTTGTATGAAACGAAAGGGACTTATGGGTGTGGGAATGCGGTATGGACGAAAGATTTCAATGGAGGGAACAATGGGATGGGCGCCGCGCCTGCTACTTTTGTCGATAAATCCAAAAAGCCGCTGACGAGAAAAATCTCTATTTCTGCTGGGATCCTCAGCCCGTACAGGTGAGCATCTTGGGGTCGATATGTCCAACAACCAACTAATCGGTGATCAAGGAATGTGATTATATTAGTGCGAAGTGGGACTAATTTAAAGAGAAATTCCATCTGCCAGTTGATGCGCACTTGCTCATACTTAGGGAATTAATCAGGGGTGTTCATCAGTGATACATGTGGTGGTTCTGTATCTTAGCCTGTTGTGATCGAGGTTTGTGACTATATAGGCAGTACTCAATACTCTGTAATGGAAAAATGGGAAAATGGGCTTCTAAACCCAATTTCACCATGTGTTCACAGCTTGAAAGTTCCTTAGGATATACAGTCCGGGGAATGTGCAATTACAGAGTGTGTCATCATTAGAGAGTTTACAGGGATGTGCATTGATTAGTACAGAATTGTTGGTCAAAACAGGATTTCCATCTGATTAGTTAGTTATTTGCATTAGCTCATAGAGAATCAGGGTTGTGAATTAATACCGCGATGATGATGCCTGTGCAGACTCCTGGTGGTGATTCGGATGGTAGTGTTGGCGCTCTTCCTGGCATGGCGAGTGAAGCACGACAACCCCGACGCAATGTGGCTATGGGGGATGTCGGTGGTTTGTGAGATTTGGTTTGCATTTTCCTGGATCCTCGACCAGCTCCCGAAGCTCTGTCCCATCAACAGGATGACTGATCTCCAAGTGCTGAAGGAGAAATTCGAGCTCCCATCACCAGTAAACCCCGACGGCCGCTCCGACCTCCCAGGCATTGACGTGTTCGTCTCCTCAGCTGATCCTGAGAAGGAGCCCCCTCTGACAACAGGCAACACCATCCTCTCCATTCTTGCTGCCGACTACCCTCTGGAGAAGCTTGCCTGCTACTTATCCGACGATGGGGGCTCCTTGTTGTCATTTGAAGCCTTGGCCGAAGCTGCGAGCTTCTCAAGAATCTGGGTGCCTTTCTGTCGGAAACACAACATCGAGCCAAGGAATCCAGAGACTTACTTTCTGCTTAAAGGGGATCCTACCAAGAATAAGCTGCGTCAAGACTTCGTGAAAGACAGGCGACGCGTGAAACGGGAGTACGATGAGTTCAAGGTGCGTATCAATGGCCTTCCGGATGCCATTCGAAGGAGATCTGAAGCTTACAATGCACATGAGGAGCTTCGTGCCAAGCGCTCGCAGATGGAGTCGGGTAGTGATCCTTTGGAGCAGCTCAAAGTGCCCAAGGCTACTTGGATGGCTGACGGTACTCACTGGCCTGGCACTTGGACGCAGTCTGGACAAGAACACGGACGAGGTGACCATGCAGGCATTATTCAGGTACTACGACCCTAAGTTCCTAAAACTATTCCTCATCTGGAAGTGTTGCTGCAGAATTATCCCCCGAAGGACCAAGATGCTCAAGGCCTCATGTTTCTTTTAGCAGCTTTAAGTTCTAAGTCAAAGGAACTCTGTTTTGTTCGATTTTACTTGTTTACGACCCACCCCTGCGATTCTCCTACTGAAATAAAGCTATGCTCCATCTGACTTCTTTTTTTGCAATATGATCAATTTGAATTATTCATTTCAAACTTACTATGAAGTCTTGTTCCTTCAGGGTTCACATGATAACAGTGTTTCTAGTATGATACTAAAAGTACCGTGCGTATTGGTTTGCAATGTAGGTGATGTTGGCTCCTCCGACACATGAGCCTCTGATGGGAAGCTCAGACGAGGAGAATATCATCGACACCACGGGCGTTGACATCCGCCTCCCAATGTTGGTGTATGTGTCTCGTGAAAAGCGGCCGGGATATGACCACAACAAGAAAGCAGGCGCCATGAACGCTCTTGTGCGCACCAGCGCCATCATGTCCAATGGACCATTCATCCTCAACCTGGATTGCGATCACTACATTTACAACTCCCTTGCCCTGCGAGAGGCCATGTGCTTCTTCATGGACCGGGGTGGTGATCGCATATGCTTCGTTCAGTTTCCCCAGAGATTCGAAGGCGTCGACCCGAATGATAGGTACGCACGTCATGCAACTATCTATGAACTCTTTATCATTGCTGAAGTAACAACCTTAAATTAACCAATAATTTCATTCGTGGTAAGATCCTTGGTTTTACCGTTCTCATGCCAGGCTTTCAAACATTAGGAAAATCTGTGTAAGCATAGTCTAGTGCAGGCTTTGGGAAGTCAAAGACACTATTGTAGCTTTGAAAATCCGTAACTAATTCAATACGAACAACTCCAAGCATTCCGAAATTACCTATGTGTTGGCTTCCGCATTTTTCTTGGCAACAACCAAAAACATCAATGAAATCAATTCTCATCATGTGCACATAGCTCAGATCCTAGTTTTGCACTGTATAAGAGAACTTGACTTAATTGCTTTCAGTCATTGCTCTCGAAGCTAAATTCTTCTGAACGCCTGGTCTTGACCCAGATATGCAAACCACAATACAGTCTTCTTCGACGTCAATATGAGGGCATTAGATGGGTTGCAAGGACCTGTCTACGTTGGCACAGGGTGTGTATTCCGCAGGACTGCATTATACGGGTTCGACCCCCCTCGGTTCAACGAGCATCCCGGTTGTTGGAAAACCCTCTGTTGTGGAGGGAAGAAGAAGAAGAAGCAGGCCATGAAGCGAGAGGTGGAAGTGAACGTCATGAATGGCTCCACAAGTGACGACGAAGACGATGACATTGAGGCCCTGATGTTGCCCAAGAGATACGGAGACAGCGCAATGTTTTCTGCTTCCATTCCAGTTGCGCAATTCCAAGGGCAACCTCTCCAAGACCACGGTGTCCCCAATGGCCGGCCTGCAGGGGCTCTGACTCGCGCTCGTGTGCCCCTGGACGCCACCGTCGTCGCCGAAGCCATCAACGTCATTTCGTGCTTCTACGAAGACAAGACCGAGTGGGGTGGACGCGTGGGCTGGATTTACGGGTCCGTCACGGAGGATGTCGTCACTGGCTTCCGAATGCATAACCGTGGCTGGCGATCCATTTACTGCGTCACCAAGCGGGATGCGTTTCGGGGAACAGCTCCCATCAATCTGACTGATCGGTTGCACCAGGTCAGCAACTCAGCTCACCGTTAATTCCAGCTCGATCAAATCCACCACCCATGTTTTCAATTGCACTTTCAGCGTCCTAGAGAAGCCTTGTTTAGCATCCTCTAGATTGCCATGAAAAAGAATCCCTGGCATCTTGTTTTGCATAGTTTTTGAGCTGAATTTAAGCATTTGAGAGCTCTTCAAGTCAATGGGCTATCATCTTTTCACCTGTCAATTCCTCCTGATTAGGCATAAATTTGCTCAGAATAACTCTTTGTTGGCGTTGAGAATAACTCTCAGAAGGTGCTATGCTACTAATACTCAAGAAAGTTATGATACTATCATCAATGAGGAAGATGTGGAAGACGTTGATCAAGCTCACATAACTATTCTAACATGTAGCGTCTCTTTGGTTTCTGTGCAGGTATTGCGGTGGGCTACGGGATCCGTTGAGATTTTCTTCTCCCGGAACAACGCACTTCTCGCAAGCACACGGTTAAAGTTTTTGCAACGAATCGCGTACCTGAACGTGGGCATCTACCCCTTCACGTCCATCTTCCTTCTCGTGTATTGCTTCCTCCCAGCTCTCTCTCTCTTCTCCGGCCAGTTCATCGTCTACCAGCTCAACATCACTTTCCTCGTGTACCTCCTCACCATCAGCGTCACCCTGTGCCTGCTCGCCATCCTCGAAGTCAAATGGTCGGGGATTACATTAGAAGAGTGGTGGCGGAATGAGCAGTTCTGGGTGATCGGGGGCACCAGTGCGCATCTGGCAGCGGTCTTCCAGGGCTTTCTCAAAGTCATTGCGGGCGTGGACATCTCCTTCACGCTCACGTCCAAGTCCGGCGCCGACGAAGAAGGTGACGAGTATGCGGATCTGTATGTGGTGAAGTGGAGTGCGCTCATGATTCCTCCTATTACTGTGATGCTCACGAACGCTGTGGCCATTGCTGTCGGGACTTCTCGCCAGGTTTATAGCACTATTCCTGAGTGGAGCAAGCTTCTCGGTGGGGTCTTCTTCTCATTCTGGGTGCTGGCCCATCTGTACCCGTTTGCCAAGGGACTCATGGGGCGAAGGGGGAAGACCCCTACCATTATCTATGTTTGGTCCGGCTTGCTGTCTGTTATCATTTCTCTTCTCTGGGTGTACCTCAGTCCTCCTCCAGGCTCCGCTGGTAATGGAGGCTACGGCTTCACCTTCCCTTGAACCTTCGCATTCTTCCCTTGATCCCCTGAATTCTGCTCATGGACTTTTGGACCCTGTATCCTTCCCTTGACTCTGAATCCTTTCTACGGACCCTGGATTTTTCCCTTAGACCCTGAGTACCGACAGTCATCATCTTGTGATCTGTCTTGAGGGAAATTAGTCACACCACTGGCAAGATTCATTGGATCCTTTGCCAAGTATGAAGTACCGGCCTGTAATCTGCCCTTGAATAGAGTCATGAGGAAGGGGATGGTAGTTTGTGTATAGACTGAGGAAGGTATATTAGAGTGCTTGGGACAGAAAAGCTTACGGTGTAGGAATCGGATATGGTGGCCAGGGACATTGAGATCATGTGACTTTGATCAATGTTGGCTGCCTTTAACTTAGTTTACAAGTGCTCGATGCGACCCTCATGCATCGATCAACGTTTTGTATGTATTCTTTCGCATTGAAGCTTGTTCCTTTGGTGTTGTCTGCAGCTCTTATGAAGTTGTTTAGATTGACACACATTGACCAGTTTTGGAATCTCAATCAGTCCATCACGGATTTCCTGTATCTTGCCCAGTTGTGTGAATGTCTGAATGTGAATGTATATGATACACTGAACCTTCACTTACGTCACTGCATGGGGGACAAATGGGCTTCTATCGACATGAATAGCTAGGTTGTCCATTCAAAATTTGTCATACTTCTGACAGGAGGTACCAAGGGTATCACTTGCGAACCATGTCCATGCCATGTGACATAAGCTAGGAGGTTCTAAAAGTGCTCAGGCTCTAAAATCGTCCACCTCAAATGTAAGCTATTTGTACATGTTGCTTTTTGGTTGTACCAGCACTGTATAAACAATGTAGAATTGATGAGGTGGGTGATTTTTGAGCCTTTTGTGTCATTTCAATTTCGAAAATTCATAACTAATTTCACAAAACTCCAGAAAAATATGAAACGACTTAAATTAGATGTCAATTTCAATTGCCTTTCACAGAAAATTTACTGAAAAATATTTCAAGAAGTTTCACATCTCCAAATTCAAGTTTCAGCTCTTAGATGGTCGCTTTATGGACCTCACACCTTAGATGGTTACTAGAACTACTCACAAGGTTCTGTGAAGTTTATGTTACTCTACTTTTTTTGGCCAATCAGATGTGAAAATAACCTAACAGGTTCTGAAGATATACAGTGGCTCGCATAAGTATTTGTACACTTCAGAAATTGCCATAACTAATTGAAAAATTAGATTTTTTTCAACAAATTTTGGACATGATGAAGTATAAGTAACACACTTGTATGAAATGATTTTTCAAAATTTTATAAAAGTCTTTCTAACATTTTCTATAATTTAATCAAATTTATTAGTGAAAAAAAACTTGTAATACAAGTAAACTTTTTCAAAGATTTTTCACTAATAAATTTGATTAAATTATAGAAAATGTTAGAAAGACTTTTATAAAATTTTGAAAAATCATTTCATACAAGTGTGTTATTTATACTTCAACGTGTCCAAAATTTGTTGAAAAAAATCTAATTTTTCAATTAGCTATGGCAATTTCTAAAGTGTACAAATACTTATGCGAGCCACTGTACTGTACACAGAATGTTCTATTATACAGTGTCATTTGAGACGGGTAGCTCTTTTTGCAACACTTTGAAATGTCGGTGTCACTATTCTTTTCAATTTTGAAAATAGTAATAGTCAAATTCAGTCAAGCTTTGCCAATGTGATCATTTTTATCCTATATTTGCTAAGGGTGGATAGATAGCCTGCTAAAATAATGCAAAATTGAAAAGAAAAAAAACACTGTGGCCTTCGAGAAAAGGAGTGTTGGATTCTCAACGAATTGAGGTGTCCATACATGCCAAGACAAAAGGGAGTTGGAAGATATTCCTCAGGATTCCCACCCAAGATTGTGGTTTTGTACAGTACAGTCAGATATTTCTTCAGCAAGGTACAAAGCCCATTTGGGTCCCTGTGGTCCCTGCTCGTAGTTTCACTCATTGGATTTACAGAAATTTTTTACAAAAGAAAAGGAAAGAAAGGCAAATCAGGGAATCTTTCACAAATATTTTGGTCAACCCATTTTGAAAAAAGAAAGACACAAAGTCAATGACACATCATAGGTGAGCAAAGGAAAATCACATGGCTTTTCATTGTGAGCCGTAAGGGGGGACCATTCTTGACCTTTTGGATGTTAATGCGGCTCTCTACATGGTTCCTTTGGCAATTCCAAAGTATTTTTTGAGACTATGGAATAATAGATGAACCTTTTGTGTAGAAGTTGCCATAGTGGGGTTTATTGAAATCATAAAATGGTGACTTTTCAACCCAACTCCAATCCTTGAAGGTCCAATTCTACATCACGTGCAATCATTGTATAACTTGAAAATGAAGTTGATTGTTTTGTTTGTTACAGTGAGATCTCCAGAAATGTGCATCTCGAAGTTGCATTCTTGGTATTGTTGGAAAGTTCTCTACAAGGAGGGGTGCATAGACTTTGTTTTGTGACATTCAGGCTCATAGTACAAAAGATTTTGAAGTTTGAAGTTTTTATGAATTTAAAATTTTAAAAATTTTAAAAATTCTTTTATTTTTATTTTCAAAGGATTGACATCCAATAGATGTGGCATCGACATAGAGCATACTAGTTTATACTACATCAAGATGCAAGAAAGCACATTGGATCCTAAACTAGGGGTTTAAATTGAGCTAGGTCCATAATGGGTCTTTGTAAATCCTAAATCTCCAAAACGTCCCTATACCCATTTGTGCAAAGTAGACCCCCTTGAAGTGTCCCTAGACTTCCATTAACTCCTAAAGGACCAAGTTGCATTTTTTGGCAACATAGAAATCTTGGGCAAATATAAGTAACTGGAGATTTCCACAATTTTGGCCCAAATTTAAATAGAAGGTGTGGAGGAAGAATATCTTTCACGTGCACTAAATTTCAGGACATTTGGAAATATGAGTCAAAAGTTTTGGCCTAATATGTGGTTTGTATCTCATCTCGGGCAGTTTGGGCAGATCTGAAAAAATCACTTTTTTCACAAACAAAAATTTGAATTTTTTTTTTTAGATTTATGTATACATGCAAAGATTCAAATCATTCCATTTTGATCAATGAGTCAAAAGTTATGAGGTGTTTCAGTTTGCGAGCAGTTATGGACCTCTACTCTAAAATAAACTTTGAAGTCCTTTATTTTACTCAATTTTTAATATTTTTGAAAAAAAGTGAAACATTAGAATATTGTAATATTGCAATCATTGGGATTGATATTATTCAATTCTATAAATAAATTGTTAATAATTTTGTATTTTGAATCATTCTCTAAATCTTTCTACTTATTATTTTTTTTCCTATATCTTGTACAACTCCAAATGATCTGAAAATTTTCAAGCATACAAAACACCGAATTAGACATTCTTGCACTTGACCAAGTGCAATGACCGTACGCAAAACTATTCATTGAAAAGTGATTTTCAAAAAATAGGGTACCCCCCATATTTTCAAGAACACCGTTTTTATGTTACATCATGCAATATTTCAATTTAGCATAGGAGTTTTCTACAAAGGTGCACTTAAATTAATTTTTTGAGTTCAACCAATTGCAAACACATGCTTATGTCATTTGAATCACTTTTTTATCTTTCATGTACCAGTCTTCCAACAGTGTATCCTACAATTACATTATTATTATACCATTTTCATAGCAACATCACATGTACAACATTAATCATTACAAGTGATGAAAGATTTATTTAAAAAACCAAACTCGACATTGAAGGTTTCACAACTACCTTCACATTTTTGAAATACTGGTTTACACCAAACAAAAATGTTCACTCCAATATCCACAAACACTTTATAAACTAACACACACTACCTGCATTCTCACACACCCTACACTACCATTGTAGGAACTACACTACGCTTGTTTTCGTACTTCTTCATCCGGTGTCTCCAACACTTGTACAAATGATTGTGTCAATTCTTCTCCTTCCGTTCTATTAAGTGCTTCTACTTCTTCAGCCAAACTTGGTCCACCAACTTCACTCACTAAGACCGAAGTTGTGTACTGCAGCGCCCTATCCACCATAGCACTCGCAACAGGCGTTGACACTCCTTCCAATAAAGTGGGCGATAAAGTAGGACCCTCTAAAATAGAAACTTCGCGGTGGAACACGTATTGTCCTTCTTCACCAGTCTGAGTATATCGTACATGTTCTCTATCATAGAAATATCCGTCTTCACCGGATACCAAATTTAAAGAGTCCAACATGCTGAATGCAGATAACGCTGACATGGGTTCCACTGATGCTGGTGTACCTTCCTTTTCTCTCACACCAACTCCAACATCTTCCACTTCTACGTGACAAACATCAGCAGTATTTTTTGTTGGAATATAATCAGGATCTTCTTCCACTTCCATCGAGTCTGCTTCATCCCCGCGCACTTCATCCATGGCATTGGTGTCTGCAAAACCTAGACTTCGGCCACGACTAGGTAAATCGTCTGAGTGCGTTCTCTCGGACTCTGTATCACCAAATGAGGCTCCCAAATCAATTGCAGTCTGCTTGCCCTTTCGCTTGTCCCGTATAGACACTTGAAATCTCGCTCGTTCCTCTGATGACTCCCTCAATGGTCGCAGGCCCCTTCTTGAACTACCACGTGGCTGTCTCACATTCGCTTGGGGAGCACTTTGATTAGGTGATTCGTTTGTGGTATTCAACACTTGCGAAATCCTGCGTTCGGCTGTTGTACTCACTGTATTCACCATCGACATTTTATCCCCATACACCAACTGCAATGTATTGTACACAAATTGTGTTCGAGCCGTTGTTCCTTCCATAATTATAATGTCATTGCCCACGAATCCAGTCTCCAGAATCCCCGGCACTGCCATGGTGATGCCCAATGTCACCAGTCCCCAATTTCGTGGCAGGTACATCTGCACCATCTTCTTCAACTCTGATGGGGTCCTCTCCAACTTATCCTCCGCTCGAGGCATGATTTTTGCACTCCTTGAATCTTGAAATACCACATCCAAATCGTCAGCACTACTTGGAAGGTTCTCTATGGGCCCACTCTCTTCGGGATATTGCATGATGATGACAACGTCGCTTACAGGTTGAACTCCACGCTTTCGTTCTTCACCATGACGGAGATCATGCACATATGAAGATACAATTTGTCGCTTAAATATCCAAGAACCCTCTAATACGTGACAACCCTATGGCACTGCCATCATGGATTGCATTTCTTCATCAAAGTACACGCCTGCTGGAAAAAGGAACACAGCATTCCACCGTAAAATTAAAGACATCAAACTCTGAAGTTGTTGCATAACTTTGCTGTAGTCTTCATCTGACCATTTCACTTCTTCCCCTCCCGAACCTCCCCGTCTACAATCGAAAATCCATAAATACGGTTTCCCAAATTCAATGTATTCATTCTTGAAGAACCCTTCCCGACACCTGACGTGCAGTAACGCTTCAACATTTCCGTGTTGGACTCTAGAAAGGGAAACTTGCCAATTCCATCGAGCATTTGATACGTCCTCCACATCCCGACCATAGCCCTCATATCCTTTGCGACCCGCTCGGATATCCACAAAGTGCTGCCGAACAAATGCTGGAATGAGTTTCTCAAAAGTGTTCAACATTTGCATCGTTTTCACTGCAGGCGAGCACCATAAAGTCTTTGCGTCATTATCCAATGTCTTCCCCATTAGAATGAACTCCCTCCCACGAGAATCTCCGTATTTGCTTGCATTTATGGCGAAGAAATCTTGTACAGATGATGGATTTACTTCTCTTGCTTGCACCATCAAGAAACGGACTTGATTTCTAACCGCATCCTTCCGTTGTAATCGATCCACCGCATATGCTACCGTGCCTTTCGGTGGGTTTGGAGAAGCAACACTATCGAAATAGTGACGTTGTGATCCTCGCTTCCCTCCTATTACATCTTTGGCAGCCATTTCTTTGACCACACGTAAATAATTCTCCGTTGAAATTCTGCTCAAAGCCCTGAACCAAGTCTTCTCCATCTTCTTCCTCTTCGAGCTTCCATCCACAGTGACATCAAGATTTCGCTCCCTTGCCATCTTCTTCCACCTCACCTCCGCCTTCTTGCTGAAAAATAATTTGCCTTCTTCATAGTCTTTGCACACCTGCAAAATTGCCTTGTATGATTCCTCATCTTTGTTCCAAGCATGACGTGTGAAGTCAATCATTTTTTTGGACAAACTTCCTAGCGACATGTGCTTCGGCAGATCTTGACTCCAATGTAACGCACTCGCTGCCATTGTCAATGCCTTCGCTCTGAGAGCATCATCAGATCGAGTTGTTACACTTGGACTTCCACATGCTTTCCAAATGTCACGCAGTTTGATTAAATTCTTGTAATGCGTTGTGAAGAACTTGCGATCAAACTCCCTCGCATTTATTCTGACAGATGCTTCAATGTAGAACTGTGGGTTGTTGTACACCACAAACTTTGATCTTCGTCTTTCAAATTGCGCATAGCACTCCGTATCGGACATGTTACCATCTCTTCTTTCCCGCTGTGCTCGCTTACATGCACCAACAATGTGTTGTTCGTCTACTGGCTCCCACACAATATTGTTCTCCAGCCAACGCTTCCTCACTGCAGAATTTGATATAGATGGATTAGCTTGACAATGCTTCAGAAAAGCAGCTTCAAATTCTCGTGCCGCACCCTCTTGACTGAAGGGAACCTCCACCATCCCTGTCTCGCCCTGTTCCTCCCTATTTCTATAAAAATACGCAACGGAACGAAGTGTTATTGCACTAACTTCGTGCGCTTCTGATCCTCTGAGGCGCTCATACATTTCATTCACTCGCCACTCCATTAGCACTCTGTGATTCGTCTCAGCATTCTTCACGTCCTGAATATTATTGATGTCTGCATCGAAGAACTCATTATACCCCCATACGTATCCCGCTTTGTATTCACTCTCCGTTGGAAATACCACAGAGGCTCTAGGGACGGTTTGTAACAATTGCCGGGTTGGTATGTGCTCCGGCTCCCCCTCTGAAGAATCATCATCGGAAATTTCTTCTTGCCTATCATTTCCTTGTGGAGGACGTTCTTGTCTAGCAGCTATTTGACGACGTGTTTGAGCTAGAGTTCGCCTTGGAATCCTTCTGTCCTCTGTTGGCCCCGTTCCAAGAGTGTGATGATCTTCTTGACCTTCTGAAACCACTTCCTGTTCAGGATGACGTTGCACTCGAGTTCTCCCACGTCCTCTACCAGCACCCCGTCTTGCTGCAACGCCAGATCTTTGAGCCTCCATATTGGCCACTACAACACGTGACCTATATATTTGTTTACCTGAAGACACTACTGGGGGTCTCGACCCGGATCAACCTCTGTGATTGTTACAGGAGCTCCAACTTCACCTTTGTTTTCAAGCTCTTGGAACACTACTGCTGAATCTAGTATGGGAGGTGCAGATGTAGTCTCCACAAGTTCTAACGATTCCCCTCCAACTTCCACCTCCACTGACGATGGCATAATTTGGGCGTTTCCTTGTACTACTACCTCATCATGCCTCCCAACTTCAGTATCTCCCGTGGGCTCAACAACAACATTGGATGTTGCAGACTGCAGACGCTGACGTTGAGTTCTTTGCCTTTGAGGAACTTCCTCCTCCTCTGCAAGGCTTGCTATTCCCTCCTCAATAGCAGCTCGCTTCCGGTTCCGTTCGTTCGAAGAAATCCAACTGTCATTTACCGGAACAGCTGCATCTCGATAAACTTCATTCGTGTCTTCCGGATCTCTAGATATAAGACGCTCATTGACAACGTCAGGATTCTCTCTCGATACTTCTTCATGACTCCGAATCTCTTTATATCGAGTGCGTGCGGAGTGCAGCTGCTGAAGGGTCATCTCCTTGAACTTATGAACTGATGCTTCTCTGCGTATCCGTAGTTTTTCAGGTACATTCTTCCAATACTTTGCCAAGGTCTTCAAGCCATGGATTGGTAACATTAGTGAAAGGGGCTCTGGTGGAATTGGAGCCATCGTGAGCGACTTCTTCAATTTGTACTTCTCCAATGCCGTTTCAGTATTACTCACTGATACAGTGAGCCCTCCATCTGCAGTGCCTGTAAGGCCCTCAATAACTCCAAAAGAAGTCCCCAATGCAGCCCAGAAACGCCCTTCCTCGATTGGAAAATCCATGACCCACAAAAAACTCTCCTCTGTGCCCTCCGCTACAATCCACCATCCATGCTCCAACCACTTTGAATGAACCTTCGGAGCCATGTTGACCTACAAATAATTGAACAGCAACATTTTCGTATGTGACGATGTAAATCAACGCTCTCAAAGTTATATGCAGAAGTTTAAGACTGTATCTTCAATTATACAAAGCACAGAGAAAACACGCTACCGTTGTGGTGAGGTAAAAAACCGATCCAAATGAAGTGAAGGCCTCTAAGTAAACTAAATGTTCATGAAAGACAGACAATAATGAATGTTCCAACATAAAAAATTTATACACCAAAACAATTTCTAGAAGTACATGTAGCTATATGTGAAACACCTAATGTTGTGTATATGTATACAAAACAAAATACCAGTTCAGTTTCATCAAATGCACTACACTTTCAATACATAACACTATTAATATATGAAAATGTAATATATCTCTTCTCAATAAAACATAACATAAATTTTCTCACTATTATCTTAATATAATATTTTTTGTCCACCATACAAAGTACAAAAAATTCTCCAAAAGTAACAAGATAAAGTACATGTTAACTTACGAGTAACCACCTAGCAACGTTTGAACTACTTAGCTCCTATTACATCACTACTATTAAAACTTTAAAATGTTCTTTTTGAAGTAATATACGGACACAGAAACAACACCTTGCTACAGTATGATATAAGTATATGAACACTATAATGGACAATTGCATTGAATGTCCACATCGTTTGTGGATCAAAGCTATACCAAGTGCACTTGATGGACATGACATTCAAGTGCATTTGACAGACATTAGAACTTCGCAATCAAAATTAAATAGGAAAATCACAATCAATCATTTATGAAATGAGTTATTTTATTATAAACATGTATTACAAATTTGATTTCTAAATATAGAATTTTACACAAACTCTAACTTCCTTTGTTTCTTTTTAAATTCCAATAGCAATTCAAGTGAAGTTGCCACCAACCTATTATCCTACGAACACTTACGAATAAAAAACTAAGATCTAAAACAAAATTTATGTAGCACAACCTAAATTAATTAAAAATTGTATTTACTTTTGTTGTCTTTAAACTTAAAACTCTTTCAATCTCTTCCGTTCATTCTTGGCAAATTTTTTCGGATACTAAACCCCAAAATAATAATTCAATGACATGTTGAACAACATTATACAAGAGTGAGGACAAAAACCTGATGCAAATGCTATTGTTGATTTAGTCTCCAAAAACTAATATTGTATGCATGTTTGTGAAACTCCCTCTCTTTGTTGTTTTGCCACGGTCCGTGTGTTGTTCTGCAAAAATGTACCACATCCAAAACTAATGTCAACATCTTCAACAATGCCTCACTCTATTACCCTTGTGTACATTGTGAAATTTGTTTTACTTTCCATTTACATGCTCAAGAGATACATGAAATTGTCGAATTCTCTATTTTTTTAAAAGTAAGGAATACCATTATAGAGAAATTGGCCACTCTATATTTCAATTACCTAAAGAAAAATTATAAAATGAACAATAACATCAATTAGAATTTGAAGAACTCTTTGCAACCACAATTTGAAGGCATATTTTTAAATAAAATTAAAGTCAAGGTAACAAGTTGTACGTACTACTCTTCAAGCAATCACGCACTGCAATGTTCATTTGATCTAAATCAATGAACAAGCATATGTCCTATTAAATATATGATTACAGTGGCACTCGTCATTCACGTTCATGCATGTGCACTATTATATGTTCTGAAGAAACAATAATTGCAGTTAACAAAACCTCGTGAAAAAATTATACCTATTTGTATACTCTTGAAATGATTTTAAGCTCAAGAAAACCCTTTGATAGGGGGACAAGTAGCATTCCTAGTTTCTACCAAAAAATTCAAAATTGTTCAATAAATACTTTTTGTGCAAGCTGTAACAAATCTAGAATAACAAAGTACTAGGTGTTCACATCCGCATTCTCTTCTATATACTCAAAACTCTATAGTACGAAGTTGAAAAAAAGTCTGTGCATTTTATGTTTCCTATACAGAGGAAACACTTTGCAGACAGTTATTAAAATGACATATACTATAGAGGCAAGGGAATTCTTTTATGACATTGCAATTTGTAATGGACTTCATCAAGACATTTGGAATTCAGAACTTAAGAAATTTTAACATCTACTGCGTTCCATCAGAGTTCCGTTTAGATGACATTATACCTAAGTGAAGACACTGTAAATTCAAGTACTCTATTACTTGCTTATTCTTCAAAATTTAATTTGAAGGGTTCGAAATAATTTTGAGTTAAATTCTAGCTAATAGTCTACACACGACTAAAAAGTGCAATTTGCAATGTATGACACGTGCTCCAAAATCTTGATATTCTACTAGATACCTTCTGTTCTGTTTTGATTATTATTGCAGAATGAATTCAAATCCACTACAAGTTTTCGACTCATGATTCATCTTGCTCTACAGTAAAAGGCTCCAACATAGTTCTAGCATTAAAAACCATTTACCAGTAAGATGTACACGATTGGTTCATGAAGTTTTTTCATAACCTCCAATGATGTTCAAACTATGTACATTTCAAGGGTGGACTAGTTTGGAGCCCTATGCCAGATCCACTTCAAAATTTCATAACTAATTCCACAAAGCTCCAAAAAATACTAATCAACTTGGGTTACATGCCAAATCTACTGTTCTTTAAGGAGAATTTACTCAAAAATATTTCAAAAAATTTATTCTCCCCCAATTTTAATTCCAGTCCTTTATTGGGCAATTTATGAACCTCCTACCTTATATATGACTTATTTTTCGACATGAGAATTTTTCATTGGTGGTGGCATCTGTCACATCTTGATGTATATTACTTCATTGTGCAAGATAATCTTTCAGCCTCAAAACTATTTTTTGACATGGGACACATGGTTAAATGAATTCACTTCACAATTCAATTTTAGAATTTTATTTCAACAACAAATGTAAAGCAACACATGGATGTATATTTGTCATTACAATTGCCCTGAACCCTTTCATTGCGCACCTTCTTGCTCAAGAGACCCCATCATTGCGCATTGGACCCTACTATTGCGCACTAACTTATATTTTCACATTTTATAAGTTATGTTAGATTGTGTAAGTGCAGATTGTTTACCAGCATTGAAAAGAATCCCCAAATGATGAAGAACAACCCTGGAGAAGGCGCTAACTTAGCAGCACTAGAGAAGGCTGAATTTTTCTACCGAGATCAATTCAACCAGGCAAGTGATTGAGCTTAGTTGTCAGTTGACACCAAACTGAAGCTCCGCAGCAGCTGGCGCCTCATCCCAAGGCGGGTTTTGCTTTCTTGGGTGATAACTTTAGTCTGGCGCTGATCGGATTCAACATGAATTTGTTAAACTTCCACTGCTAAAGTAGTGAATTCAGGGTTCATAACAACCTGGTAATTACGCTGTAACAACCCTAATTTGGGGGCCGCTTATTGCAGTCGTGACCCTCGCTTCCCATTGGAAGCAGGCTGGGGGAACAAAGAACGTATGTCGAGGTTATGGATTGAGTAACGGCAAAGTTTCTCTACTCAAATAATACAATGTGATGGATTGTTGCAGGGAGGACCTGCATTATCATTGGAATATAGGCTTAGCAGCGTGTTTGTGATAACGCCTCATAGAAGGCAACCGCAACTCAATCATATCAACATCGATCTGCAGACAACAATCTGTTGTAAATTCCTCGCTCCTCATTCAGCAGCAACTAGGTTCTGGGATTGAGATTGGGACTTCAACGATGCCTTGATGGTGACTTCAACGATGTGTCCGCTCTCTAGTTTGGCCGGTCGCTTCGGCACTCGTTCTCGTGCAGCAACAACAATTGAGTGACAACGTGCTTCTCTAAACGCTAATCGCTGCTGAATGACAACAAGAAGCAAAGACCTAAGGAAGAATTAGTTTGCGTAGCGGAAAGACAACAATCCGATGATAGAGCCTACAAGCATCTAGAGGAGGCTCATCTACAGGCACAAATGTTTCCGATTTGCACTGTGTGCGGTTGAAGTTTTGGTCACCTTGCAACACTAATTGAATGAGAATTTGATCTGTATTTGGAGTATCAAGGATCCGTCATTCCAACGTGGTGCTCGCAAGATTTCACTATAGGAAACGGAATGCAACAAAAATCTAAAAGAAAAACCATAATCTCAAGTGAACCTTTTCTCTGCAATTATAAACAAAGGTCACTCAATCAGATTATACCGCAATCGAAATACAAGTGTTTGATGCGCAATCATAGGGTCCTAAGGTGCGCAATTATAGGTGTTGGCACAACAATAGGGCTCCCTACCCTACAACAAGAATGGAGAGATTCATAAAAAATGACCGACGTAAGTTTCATAATTGTCAAAACTGAGATGCGCAACCACTTCTTTCATAAGTAGATGATCAAAAAACCAGGACACGTCGAGATTTTTGTTGTATGGGTACAATCATTGAGAACTTTGCCAATAATGCCACTTGAATTAATACACCCTTCAGTTGCATTGAGCTAGCTAGCACCATCTTAGGCAGATGATTCCAGCTTCAGTCTTAATTAGTGACAACAAAAAAGAAAAGGATCATGTGAGGTTGTGTACCATATTCCTTGAATTACTGTACAATATACTTTTATTACAGCTATTTTCCAGCAGTTGATCGAGATCGTTTACTAGGGTTTCACTGTACTAAAACATAGTGTCTTCGCTTGTGATCGATACCTACAGATTCAGTCGACAACAGTACTTAGAAGGAGACCGCACCGAAACAAAAGAAACTCCTCACTCATTCTTCAGTTACTTACAACTATGTTCCGATTTGAGTCGCCACATGTGTGGTGACCGGTGAGTACGTACGTCCCTTTCTGTTTCAGTTGCTTAAATTTGAATGTGTGCTTGACTGTCGAAGTTCTTGACTGTCGAACTTGCTTAAATTTGAATGTGTGCTTGACTGTCGAAGTTCTTGACTGTCGAACTTGCTTAAATTTGAATGTGTGCTTGACTGTCGAAGTTCTTGACTGTCGAACTTGCTTAAATTTGAATGTGTGCTTGACTGTCGAAGTTCTTGACTGTCGAACTTGCTTAAATTTGAATGTGTGCTTGACTGTCGAAGTTCTTGACTGTCGAACTTGCTTAAATTTGAATGTGTGCTTGATTGTCGAAATTTGAAGGACTGTCGAAGTTCCTAGCTACTGTTGCAGATAACTAACACGTACATGTGTGTCTCGCAGAGGCCGCGAAGGAGAGTCGACGCAGCTCCCACGGCTGCATAGCGTCTGCAGCAATCGGAGATTCTGCAGACTCGACAGGAAACGCCGGTGTTCTCCAGCGGGAGCAACTTGGCCGACAACGACCTGCAGAGACCGCATCGGCAAAAGCGTCCGGAAAACAGGTAAACGTTCGTTAGTTTGCGGGTTTTTTTAATTTTTATGAAATCGAAAAACGTCATTAAAAATCATAAACTATTGTTCAATGAACAGTAATTCCAATCAAACCCTCCGCGCGCGCGGAGGGTCTGATGGGAATTACTGTTCATCGAAGAACAATCCCCGTAGTTGCAAGGGGAAGTGAGCGGGGTCAAGAACTGACCTACGCAAAGAGCACCGGCCGAGCGGAAGTGAAATTTCGAGCTGCAGCCTCGCCCTCTGTAGCGCCTTCGTTGCACCTCCTCAGCGATGTCGCAAACACTAATTGGCAATTCGAATTTTGCTGCAACGATAGAGTAGTAGTTCCGCTCTGCAATACTGGAAGAGTGCTGCGTAGGGTTTGGTCGCCGCAGCTCTCCTATGTGAGAGAGTAGCCGTTAACCGCGACCGCAGGCTTCGAAGTGTAGCACTGCATCCGACGGCTAAGACAGTGATAGATGCTTACACTGTGACAGCTTGAATGACTCATCTGGATGTGACATCCTTTTGATGCACAAGGGTAGATTGGGAAATTATAAATTCGTATTTGCAATCATGAGTCCCAAATTTGCATATTCCAGCCTATGAATACCATAAAACGTGGCACAAAATCCACAGTATTAGCTTTAATTTTTTACAGTAAGGCAATATGCTCTTCAAGTGACCATTTAAGGGCTGATCCGCCTTTTTCACAAGCTTTAGTGGACAAAAATATTCTTAGATCATTTTTCATTTACCAGAAAAATGGACGTTGTACCTAACAAAAGTGGTTTTGTATTTTTCCAAGCATTTTTAAAATTTCTTATGAATTTTCAAAGATTCAGGACAGAGGCACCTATTTGTGACCATAGGTCTTCCAAAATCTGTCCACTTGCAACTTGTAAAGAGATGTGCAGAAATCAAAGACAATGATTGGCTCTTGCAATAGAAAAATATTTTTTCCTCAATACATTCAATTGCTAAACTGGTCCATTTAAGGATCACCCCATCTCCATTCTTCACCTAAAAGTAGGGTCGATTTCAAGAAGATGGGCGCTTTTAGAGCAAACTACCTTAGTTGGGTCCATGGGAGAAATAACAATGTCAATCATCCTTGCTTTGGCAAGGGAGAAGGGAGAAGGGAGAATGGACTATCTCATTGCCCCAAGTAAGGATAATTTAGAGAAATTGCCCCCTACTTGTTGCCATGATCTTTTCTATTTCGTTTCCTCTTCTCGCGAATATGGGGCCTTTGATTGCCAATATCAATTTAGAATTTCAAAGCTTTATGATGTACTGCATTCCAAAAAAAATTTGTTTGCTTGTGTGGGTCATAGAGGGGGTCCATTCATTATAGCCGTGATTCCCCCGAGCCCTGATAGTTTACAGAAATTGCCCTCTACTTTGTATCATGTTTTTTGGTATTTCTTCACCTCTACTTGCTACTCTCGGGCCTTTAATTGTGAAAATGAAATCAAATATTCCAAATTTTATGATGTGTCACAAATAAAAAATTACAAAGTTTGCCACAACAAGGCAACGAGGGGGGCAATTCACCCTAGTCGCAAGATAGAGTGTGGTAGTGTCATTAGTAGAGAGTGTAGACCGAAATTGCTACAACTAATAGTTGAGTTACTAGAAAATGTCTTCCCTTTTTGATGGCATTGTTGATTTGTCTAGTTGGTTAACAATTTATGGATGACATGTAGAGTCTTTGGAAACCATACAAGATTAGTTAAACCTACACAAAACCAACCTGTGATCAGTGCAACTCGAGAAATTGGAATGATTGTCAGAGTGTATTATTAAATCGTAACTTACAACCAATTTATGATTTTCAATTTTTTTCGAATTAGAATCAAATTTCAGTGTAAGGCCTTTTGGTCATTTTCTTTGAGCATCAGAGCCATGGATAAAGATGAAGCATATATTGGAACTATTAGACATTTTTAAGAGTTAAATTGTAGTTTCAAGATCTTTGACAAAAATTGCAGTTAATAGCATTTGAACATGGGAATCTTTCAACATTTTTAAACGCACTGGGGGGTGGAATAGGGTACAACTACATGGGAAGGCATTCTTATGATTATAATGGCCACATAGAATGAAAAGAAAGAGTACCATTAATAGAGGGTGCAGTAGCGTGGGATAAAGTGGTAGTACTATGTAAACAATGCATCAGAAGAAATAGTGACAGTTTCTCTTAATTTCAAAAAGATTATCGTTTGTCCTTCATAGTACTCTAGTACCACGACCCTTTTGGCCATAAAATGGCAGGTGTTTCTTGCAACTACCCTACGCTCAAATTTTCAGTTTTGGGAGTTTCTTGAAACCGTCAGAGAAGAGCAAGAAATGTGGTTGATATAGGGGAAATGGCATTGATATTTCATATGCGGTAGTCATTGAATGTTTGTTTAGAAATATTTCAGGTATGTGATTGTTATGTTTTATTATGTAAACACTACAAAGTTTTAGTGCTTTGGAAGACCTCAATGTTAGCATTCAAGTTGAAAGAAAGGATTGAGAGATGCCATATGATTTTCACTTCAACAATGTTATATCTATGAAATATGTGTAGCAAAATTTCACTGCAGGAAGGAAGTGAATTTTGATGTAATTAATGTGTACTGTAAAACATATGACAAGAGGATTTGTATTGTACCAGATATGAAAGGTTATTTTTGAAATTTTTTTCATTGCATAGTTTTATTTTTGCTCGTGATATTTACAATCCAAAGAGTCTTCGGAAAGGCATTTTGCATTTAAAAATTAGCAATTCACATGAATAGACAACAATGGGAGAACTTTTGCATAATTAAATGTAAAAGAGTATTGAGCGTTTGCACTGTTTCCAATTGTGTCTAGCGTAGTACAAAATGTTATTCTTTTAATTTTGTCAGTTTGTGACTCTGTGTGTGTACAAATGATTATTTAAGGAAGTAAACAGCTGCCAATTTGAAGTACTTCATTTTAGTTATCACTATACTGTTGAAGAGGGAATAAAAAATTCATAAAGGATGTTATTTTTGTAGTCATTCTGTGTAGTGTACTAGCATTTTGAAGGTCATAGAGGTGGACAAAATGATTAGTTAAATTAAGTAGTCTTCATACAGCGGAAGTTGCAGATGCAATATGCAATGGTTGTTGAAATTCTATTGTCTACTATATGTGTTTAGCGTAGTTCAAGCAATATAAGTGAAGAAGAGTAGAACAAAATTGCTTATGTTTGTTGTAATGTTATGTACCAAGGATGGCAGTAGTTGTTGTTTTTTGTTTCCTTCTCTATTATTTTTTTTTTTTAACAGTGGACCTTTTTCTTATTTTTTTGGCACACAGTAGTAAGAGAAGGAAATATCAAAGGATTGTTGCGCATACAATGGAATGAAAAGACTGGGGAACTCAAAGGAGTTTGTACTATTTTGTATGGTTTTATGTTAACGATTTGTAGTTATTTGAAGAAAATAGGAGTAGGTTTTTAATGTTGGTTTTTGCAATTGCTATGCGGCGTGCAGGTCTCTGGTTTCCCAAGAAAGTCTATTCACAAAGTTATGTATCAAGAACGGTACTCATAAAGAAGCAATAATTGAAGAAAATGGCAGCAGAAGCGTTTGGAAGTCCGGTGATATTTAATGCAACTGGAGCAACGGTGGTTTCCACAGAGCGAAGAACTGTAGGGCAAAGATTGGCACGTGTGGTGCGAGTCACACTATTCCAAGAGGAAGACAATGCAATTGTTGCTAGGCAACCGCAATCTACCGATGGCATGGTTAAACTTATTGGAAATGATGGTTGTGTGGTGGCATTTGGCATGGTGGATTCTAGCTTGACATGCGGTGATGAACTCCACTCTGTGAAATTACGCCCTTTTGAAATTGCGATTCGTATTGCACATGTTGTGCGACAAACAGAATGAATTGGTGAATTGGTAGGGGAGTATGTGGGAGATTGTGTAGAGAAAGTCATACGATGGCGTCGTGCTTTTGTTCGTTGGCCAAGTCCCGCAGAAGTGAGAACAACAAGCAGGACTTCAGGAGAGGGAAATAATTTTTTTTTTCCCCCGGTCAATGCACCTCAATTTGATTTTAATGACGCAGAGGACATCCCGAGCACTTCACAGATGACATCGCCGAGTACTGGTGGAAGAAACACACCAGAGAGAAGTTTTGATCATACGCAAGGTTCCATAGGTAGCACTGCAAATTTCAACAAAGGAAGAGGATTAGCGCCGCATACTCAGAGGAGGAGTTATTCAATGGAAAATCGAAGGGCTCGAGTGAGAAGCCCTAGAGAAAGGGGGGAGTCAGCAAGTCATAAAGTTATCCTCGATAGTGTTATGTGCGCAAAGGAGAAAGGAGCATGTAAACGGATTTGCTTGCGTGATGTAGATGCCAAGTACATATTGGATCAGCGGTATATGGCATGGGGGCAAAAGTACGAAGCGCGTGCAACCTGGATAATGCAAATGCTGAATGCCTTCTATACTCGCACCGATGGCTCCATAAGAGGCAAGTACGTGACAAAATTAGACGGTGCAGTTGTTTGTAATGCATGTTACGCCGCAGCGTTGGGTTATTCTCAGAGGCGTTTGAAACAATTGAAGACAGCACACGCTGTATACGGCAGAGTGGCAGCCGTTCATGGAAATACTTGTAAAGGAAGAGAAAGTGCGAAAATGTCAGCAGCTAGAGAAAGCCTTGACGTTTTCGTAAATGAAGCTGGATGTCAACAACCGCATCGATCAGTACGCAGAAAAACAGACAATGCAGTGTTACCTTTTATTCTCTTGCCAATGAATACGAGCAAGCTGGATGTTTTCCGTTATGTGAATGAAGAAGTGAAGAAATTAGTGGACGGATCGGAATTGTCTCTGAGCTCGTTCCATCGACTTTGGCGGAAGGAGTTCCCACACGTCCAAATTCCACCGTTCTCTAGATTCTCCAAGTGCTATCACTGTTGGGAGTACAAGTGTGGAATGGAATCCACGACAAATGCACTAGCGAAGGTGAAGATAAAAGAGTTGTACATGTTGCACATCCAATATCAGATGGAGGAGAGGCGAGATTATTGGATATTCAAGAGATCAGCAATGATCACTCCGGATTTTTTTATGTGCTTGATTGTGGATGGTATGGATCAAAATACAACCATGATACCGAAGATGAAGCAAACCGTGAAGAACATCAAATCTCGATTCGTGAAGACTCATTTGTGTGGTGTACTTGTGCACGGGATCGGTTTGTATGCAGATGTGTGGATAGATGCTCATCACAAGCACGATAGCAATCAAGTCATAACATCAGTGATGAATGTAATATGTGACGTCAAGCGAAGGAAGGGATGTTTGCCACCGACGTTGAGAATTCAAGCGGATAACACCACCAGAGAAAACAAGAACATTTACATATTTGCCATGTGCGCTGCATTGGTTGGTTTGGGTTTCTTCAAAGAGGTGCACCTTTGCTTTTTGATAGTGGGCCACACCCATGAGGACATCGATCAGAGGTTCAGTGTCATTTCCAATGTATTGAAGAGAAAGATATAGATACACCGGAGGAGATGTTGAAACTAGTGGAAAAAGGGACATCGTATACGGAGTCTTTTGTGAGTGCTCGCAAGCTTGAGCACATCCGCGATTGGAAGGCATTTATCACACCTCATTTGTTAAGAGGGGGAGAGCAGTTGACGGGCATAACATTCCCGCACCATATGAGGTTTTACGTGGAGAATGGTTTGGTCCGCGTGCAACACAAACTTTTTTGCTCAGATGAATGGGGCCCAGCAGGAGGACATTCATGTTTGAGTTCATTACCAAGCGTAGTAGAAAAATCGGACCTTGCACAGGTCTTTGCTGCTGATCAGAGAGAATTGAAAGCATTGAACGATTTTGTTGCATACAAGGAGAAGATGGTGTTGAGAGGGAACAACCGCATCAGGGACATGGAAGTAGTGGATGAAACAAATCAATTCAAGGAGTATTTGAAGGATTTTCCAGGACGAAGTAGAGAAGGCTTCCGTGATTTACCGTTTTGGCCGAGCGATGTTGTGAACCGAAATGAGATTGGTGGTACTGCATCGAATGTGCAAGAAGAAGATACAGTTTCAAATGGAACAGACAATGCAAATGGAACAGAAGTGGAGAGTGCAGCCGCGGACGTCATTCTGGCAACCATGCCAAATCCTGAGAGGAGGGGTTACTTTGGACCCCGCAGAGACAGACCCGCACAACAAGCATCACGGAGAGTGACTAGAGGGAGGAGGAGAAGCAGAAGAAATGCAGTTTTACCATAAGTAACACAAGATGCAAACGAAGATGCATTTCCGCCATTCAATCCGGATAACGATATTATTGTGGGTCAATATGTAGCTCTTACAGTTGAGCTAACGGAAGTAAGAGAAGGGGTACCTTTTTTCATAGGGAAGGTGCTCGAATTTGGTCAGAGGACATGGGCATCAAAGATGAAGATTTTGTGGTATTGGCCTACAATGAGAGCTGGAGCAGAAGGTGAAGCAGGTGGTAACAGAGTGAGGTATCGGAACTGCATTGAATCTACATGGGAACCGTCTGGTGAGAGGTTCACATGGATTGAGAAGAAAGCCGTTATATATTATTGGATGGATGTTCCACGTCGAGATAGAGGTGGTCACGTTTTACATTCGAACATTACGTTGTATGGTGTGCAAACAGAAGAGACCATTATCATCCCGTCCGAGGCGAAACCGCACCTTATAGAATATCTAGCGATGCAGATGGAGGACCTGGACAACGAACTCTTGCAGAATGATTTGAATATGTATTAGTGGGTTATTATCCTATGTAGTATACTATCGGCCTTGTAGTTGTAGGCTTTAGATTTAGATGTATTTCAGTGTGCAGTTTAGAGTAGCATGCTTTTAAAGTAGTATGGAGTGAAAAGTGTACTACCTGTTCATGAAGTAATTATAAAATAAACAACATTTGAAAAATTTGCACTGAGCTTTTTTTCTTACAAAGAGAAAATGGTGATTTTCATTAGCCTCCCCCCTCCCCCCCAACATTTGAAGATGACTATATTGACTATCGTACGAGGCAAGTGCAATGTCGCACCCCTCAAGTGCAAGAATGTCTAATTCGGTGTTACAACCAACTTGCCTTGAAGAATGAATACAAAGAAGCACCACCATTTTGGACATTTTTTCATACAAATGTGAGCTTGTGAAGTGAAGCTACCCGATTTTTTGCAAGGACCAAATAATGATTTTTGTTGCTTCAAACACTAATATCTTGCAATCTACACGGTGGAAGTTTCTGAAGTTTTTTCTACATCTTCTCAATCTAGCGTACAACAAGATCTTGTGGTTACATGTGACCAGAAATGATATTTTTCAAAAATTTGGTACTTGTACTAAAAATGACAGTTTTTGAGCGTTTGTGGTGATAATATAGTCAAGGAACTTTAGGGGTTAAAGTGTCTCTTAAAACTATCATTAAATTGTCTCCTTACTTAACTGTGATCAGTTGACTATTGATTTTTTGAGATTTTGGTTCTAAATCCAACTATATGACGGTTTCAATGACCTAAGGAGCCTCCACTTTGAAAATTCATAGAAATTATGTGACATATTCAATAAATTATATATATATATATTTGAATTCATGATTTTCAATTGCTAATACTACAAAAATATTTTTTCCTACTAAAAAAAAGGGCCTCCAACCATGCTGAATTGCTTATATGAATGATTTTAGGTGTTTCCACTGTACCTTAATTTCATACCTACTCAAACAATATTCCCATGCATTCTTCATTAGCTGCAGAGCTAAAAAATGAAAGTCCATCGTAATCTCGTGTATAAAACTTTAACTTGCAAACTGTTCAGTAGTAATGGGCTTCCGAAGGAGAGAGTCAAAAATTTCACTGCAGAAATAATGAGTCATTATCACGGTCTGTTGCTAATGTATAAGTAACTGATTTGTTCGAGAATGTAATACGGTAATATCCAATAATATTAATTATCCGTGTTACATTTGCAGCCACCGTCCTGCAAGTGCACATTCAAGTTCATAATAAAGCGGTGCTTGATGAGAACCATGTGTCAGTAAGTATTCCTGTCAGGTGACTTCTGTCAGAACACATAACACACGTACTCCCAAGTCTATGACCATAAGAGCATCTCCACACTCTCAAGGTGAAAATTGCCTTGCTAAATGGCTTTGTGCACGCACAATTGTCCTTTCTAGGTTCCACCAACAAAGTAGTTTCCTACCCTTTCTCTCCATATCTCCACGGTGCTCAACATGATTATCGGATGTGCAGTACAACTTTGCACTCTCATTGGTGGGAGTTGCTATCACTGGTAGATGTTTCCAAAGTGTTACAAAAAATAGTCAAAAATAAATAGAATCCAAGTTCAGTAAAGAGATTGGAAGATCCTATCAACATGGAGGGTTGAGGGTTCATTTTACAAAGGTTGGGCTCTTTCTTTTTTTTCTTATTTGTATCTGTGGTGAAGGAGATTTAGGAGGCCAAACTTGCCATAGATTGGTCCGAGGCACTTTCCAATGAAAGAGTGGTGATGCTCTAAACTTCCAAATTTCATATTTGCAAACTTGTAAAATCCAAATTAACCCCTAAAGGACCAAGGCCATTTTTCTGCCCAAAAACACTCAAAACTGCCATTTCTATAGCAAAGAGTTCAAAAAATTGAAAATTGTTTTTTTTTTCACATCTAACCGTAGGATCTTATACCTAACTAGTATAAAAATGTGTGGAAAAAATTTCAGAATATTTGACCGCACAGATTGCAAGATATCTGCGTTTAAAGTGAAAAAAACAAGTTTTTCAGCACATTGCGGGACTAGATTTTATGACTTTGAACATTTTTAACTTAAATATTTTGCACTACAGAGTTTTGAGCTTTTAATCTTTATAGTGGAGAATTGAGTTGAGAATCTAGGTTAAAAAAAAAAAAAAAAAAAACTTAATTTTCATTATTAAAAAAATTGTTAAGTAGAAGTAGGTACAAGATAGAAAGAAAATCTAAAATATCAATATCTTTTATATGGAATTAAAAAGCACTAATCCCAATGGTGAGATTGTTCTAGCAAAAAAACTAAACCTTGTGGAACTTTTTTTTTTGAAAAATTATAAAAATTGCATTCAGAAATGAATCCTACAAGTTATTTTTTCAGGAAGATGCTCTAAGTGCCCGAAAAACAAGCTTGTCCATAACATTCTCATAACAAATCCAAATGAAATGAATTAAAGCTTTCCAGATAGACAAAAATATAATCTATAAGAAAAAAAAATTAGAAAAAATAAAAATAAAAAATTGCAATTTTTTTTTGCTGCCCCTCGACCCCTGTTTTGAGCTATTTGGGCATAACTTTTTTTCCCGGGCACCGATTGTGAAAAAAATTATATTCCCATGAAGCTAATCAGATTTTCTACCTCTAAAAAAAGTTTCAAAAAATCAGGAGAAAATTTCAGCCCGTAGGTACCTGCCCGAAAACTCATTTGTCCCCCGAGGGGACAATGGTCCTTTAGGGGTTAATGTTGAAAGGAAACTTGCATGACATTCTTGAAAAGGAGTCCTTCATATCTTGGGCCCGTCTTCTAATTCACTAAAGAGTTTCAAGATGCTCAAGTCTTCGACTTCTACTTCCTTTAACCCCTGACTACCTAACCGACCATGTATAGTTGATCTAAAATTTCACGCTCATTTTTGTGTGGGGTAGTTAAATTCCTTTACCATTTAAAAAAAATTTAAAGATAGTTTTGAAGGTTAACAATTGAAAGCTTTCATTTTTCATTCAAAAAGGTAAATATTTGATTCTTGAGAGGTGCTCAAAAGCATATATTTACCATTAATGAAGAGTAAAGCTTGCCAATTTTACTTCATTTTCTGGCTTCGAACAAATTTTGCCAATTTCACTTCATTTGAGATCTAAAAAAATGTACAGATCCATTTGCTTTGAAAATGGTCTCCATGGAAAGAGTAAAGAGTAAAATTGTTTCCATTGTTGAAAATTTAAACATGCAAGTATTGATTTGAAGTTATTTGCAATTTAAAATTATTAAAAAAATAGCATTTCAACAATTGCAAGGTGGATTGTGTAATAGATTTGATAGTTCTTCATTTGAATTTTAAGGTTTCTTGAAGTGTTTTTTAGTGTGCTAACACAATTTTTAGTTGTTCATATCATCCCTGATCTCCCAAAATTCTTATATGTAAATTTCTTAAACATTGTGGGAATGAACAACATACTAAAATAAGATCATTATTATATTTTTGTTATAATCTTATAACTCCTATACAATTTCACATTCAATATTGGAATACACACCAATAAGCAAGCTTTTTACACATCTATTGTATATGGGTATTTTTTAATTCCAAAGACACCTTACTAGCAGTGCGCTTAATAACATAATCATGGATGTCTGTTAACCCCTAAATGTCCAAGCCTGTTGAATTATGTTTTTCCTATGAAAAAAGAACATGGGCTTATAGTTATCCCCAATGTAGCAAGTTTTATTTTATTATCAATATCTACCCATATAGATGTGTAAAGAGCTTGCTTATTAGTGTGTAGTCCAATATTGAATGTGAAATTGCATAGGAGTTATGAGATTATAACAAAAACATGTAATTATCTTATTTTAGTATGTTGCCCCTCACATTGCTACAATGGTATTACCTTTTTTTTACTTACCAATTATTTATATATATTCATGAATAAATATTATATATAGAGAGAGAAAAATGAATAAATTATTTATGTATATTTATGGATATACATAAATAATTGATAAATATCACTTATTAATACTATCAAACTCTTCTTGAGTGTCAATACTTGTTTCACGTACTCATTGTTTTCTTCTCCATTTCACAAGTTTGTTAAACATTAATCTTTGAAAATTTGAAAATATTTAACTTTCAACTTTTTGTGAAGGTTAGTTGTTTGTTGAATAATGTAATATACTCTTACATTTTGAATTCAGTTTTTGTAAAATAGAACCTCCGCTATCATCAATCAACCACCTCATTATCATAAAGAAGTGACAATGAATTGTAGGAGGGATAGAAGGAAAGTGAAAAATAATAGTTAAAATGCAGATTAAAGTGATGCATTAATTCTTGAGAGTTTTAGGGGGGGAGCACAAATGTAGATTTTAAATGAATTTGACAAAATAAATTATGATATAAATAAAATCTAGATATTAAATCTTCATTTTTATAAATTTTATTTTTCTTCCCATTCCTAAATGAATTCATTATGAACCTTGCATAGTGATCATGAAGCACCAAATATCACGCTAGTCATATAATTAAAAATTAAACAAAAATTGTTTTTCAACGTACTTGAATGTATCTCATCCGTTTCTTTGTATGGTAGTAAGCACTTGAAAACATCCACAATCCATATAGTAAATGCTAACTCTTTTAGAGTCTAATAATTACAATTTAAATTAGAGGATATAATTCTTTACATTACATAATATTTAGATTGAGGATGATACTCCAAATGTTTATGTACTTTATCCAAGTGTGACAAAATCATCCTATTTTGAAATCAAAACATTTTGAATTTTGACAATTTTAGCCATTATAAAATGAAAAATAATTTTGTTATTTGTTCCAATAATATTCCTCCCAAACTCAACTCAATGTAATTAGCACAAATAAATTCTTATTTTAATAGCTCCTACAATATGGTAGAAGTACCCATTCATGATAACTTAAGCATTTCTATCTATACAACATGAAAAGTTTGTTGAGAAACTGAGCTTAATGTGTACAAACATGAAGACAAACAAGAATGCAAAAAAAAAGAATTTTTTCTCCAAGAATTAATATTTTGTGATTTTATTCAATATAAATTTGGATTTTTCATTTGGACTCACATTGGTTTTACAGGCTCACCTATTCCGGTTACGGTAGAACCATCCATTACCAACCGGGGATCCATACCCAACTTGTAGGGTGCACTTATTTCTAACCAAGACTGGAACAGGTTTCCAACCAAAGTTTGGAATGTGATTTTTTCTTCTTTGCAAGGTTGTGACTCAAAGGTCATGACACATGTCTTGATGTAGTGAGCAAGAAAGTAAGAAACAATGAGCGAAAAAATAGTTCTAGAACGACTAGAATTGGAAGACTATATTGGATACAAGTTGAGGCCAACTTTTGGCTTCCAAAATTCATAGTAATTTGAACTTAAGAAAAAAATCACATAAAATTGACAATGTCTGTCATTTCTATTTTTTTGTTGGACAGGAAATTTGCATTGCTTTATATTGCTCTAGAACATGCGAAGAATCGTTTAACCCCTAAAGCCCCGCTTGTCCCCTCAGGGGATAATTTGGGTCCGGGTAGGTTCCTATTGTCTCAATTTGAAGTGAAATTTTTTGAGATTTTTTGAGGTTGTGTAGCTTTGCAAGAACTTTGTGGGTATATAATTTTTGTTTCAATCGGATGCCGGATGAAAAAGTTATGGCACAATGAGCAAGAAATGGAGATTCTCGGGCAGCCCAAAAAAAATTACAAAAAATCAAAATTATTTTTTTTGAATTTTTTTCCCAAGAGATTATGTTTTTACCTGTACGTGAAGCTTTGATTCGTTCTATTTGGACTAGGGATGAGAAAGTTATGGACAATCTTAGTTTTTCGGGCAATTTAAGCATCTTCTTGAAAAAAAACTTTTTGTTCAACTTTGAATGCTAATATCTTCCAATCCGTACACTCAAGTTTGATGAAATTTTTACTACATGATCTCAGACAAGTTAAGTACAAGATCCTACAATTAAATTCCCCCAAAAACAAAACAAAAATTGGTTTCCTTAAGTGAATACAACAGAAGTGGTAGTTTTTAGTGGTTTGGGGCAGAAAACACCCTCGGGGCTTTAGGGATTAAGTGGTCAACTATGAGTGCTTCTACCACAGCTTTGGCACTTCTTCCTATGCAAAGAGGGAAGAGAGATAAGTGGACAAGAAGGTACAAACAAAGAATCTTTCTCTATGAATACTACATCCAACTATTGTCCATAATAGGTCAGCCTAAAAAGTCATGACAGGGGGCTGTCCAAAATAGGTACTTCTACCATAGCTCCCATATTGATATTGGTGAGCAAGTAGAATGCTTAAGCTGTTTCACCATTCTCAAGCTCATTGATTGAATCCAAATCATATCCTGTCTCTTACATGTTGTCAGATGAACAGCACGATCGGTGCACTCATAGAACGACTGAAGAATATTTGGCTACAGTAGCCCATTTTGAAAACACAAAACTTCGAAATCTCACCACAGCTTCATACCAGTTCCCGAAAACCTTGATGTGGAGCGTAGCCGCTTTTCGAAAATAAAAGTGGCTGGGCCTTCGCTCATGCAATCAATCTGCCTGTCAGGCAACCAGTCCCCGGCGTGTCCTTTCCTGTTTGCCGGGACTTTTCCTGAGCGACCTCAATCACCGGTAAGTTAGTCCGGGACTTCTCCATAGTCCATAGCCAAAGGTCTTCAGTAGGCTTCCATTTGTCGACATTGGACATGTCCACTGTATCAATGGGGACACACCTACGACAGTCGTACTGTCTCAACTAATTGTGCTTGGCTAGTGGGTGCAGAATACTCAGTTTCCAATACATTAAGTTAGTGCCGAAATGGCAGAGAGCCTATATTTCTTCCGTCAATATCTGCAACTGCCATAACGATCCTGCCGAGGGTGGTCTGCTCGATGTGCAGGTCAGGGTGGACGGGATATATGTCATGATGCGCCCATCAAGGTTTGGCAGATTATTGGGGTTCTCCGCCCATTCTGCGGTTTGTAGTCTACTTTTATAGGTGAGCTGCTTCTGACGCTGGTAATTTGAAATCTGGCGGCTATGGAGAGCTCAGTTGGAGTGTACACTGGATTGACTCGTGCGATTTTTTGACAGAATAGAATGCGAGATTGGGTTCGTGGGTTCATCACCTTCTGCGCGACAGCTGCCGTCTTCGCCGACCACTCCATTATTGCGGAGTGGTCGCACCGGCCTTGCACCTTAAATGATTGCATCGTTCTCGACGACGTCTAGGGTTACATCGACAGGAACTCGTAAGCTTGAAGGTGAGACTCTGCGCAAGCATTTGATTGACAGAATGATACTTGTTATCAGTCGATCTGGCTATGGTGCGTGTCCTCTCTGTATCTCTCTTAAGTAGAGGGGCGACATTTCTCAGTGTGGTGTTCGGAATCTATGAGCAAAACTGGCAGTTTTAGTTGTTCTTTTCGTTCCTTGCTTGGTGTGCTTGTCTCAAATCGTCTAATACCACGTAGTTTTCGTTGTACTAGCGGATTTGTGGGTTTCTTTAGAAGGTATACCTGATTTTGGACCGTTGATGCTACTCTGCTGCTCTGTAAAGTTCTGTCGTCGATAGCCTTAGTTGCGGTTTCACTTTGATTGCATTAGTTTCTTGCGCTTAGAGCGTCTAGAAACCATTGAGGTGGTTGTTTTCTCCGCCACACGTTCGGCTGTTTTGCCGGAAAGTTAACGGTCTGCTTCCAATCAACTTCAACAGGTTCAGGGATCAGTCCCTCCTTTGAGAACACGAGTGCTCCTTTGTCGCGTTTTAACATGTTAAAAAAACGCGCAGAGATAAGGTGAAGGACAAAGCTACCGGTACCTAGGTGCTGGAAGAAGCAGAATATGCGAGCACTCGCACTCCGAAATCGAATTGTGAACAATGTATTCAATGCAAGATGGCCAGAGGTACGACTTCTCAACAATGTATTCAACTCAAGATGGGCGAGGGGATGGCTATCCTGGAAGGCGCACAGTGCAAGATGATCGAAGGGATAGCTTCCCCCCAAGGCACACAATGCAAGATGACAGAAGGGATAGTTTCCCTCCAAGACATACTATGCAAGGTGGCCGAGGAGATGGCCTCTCATTAAAGCAGATATCACTTCAAGATGGGCGCAGGGATGATTTTTCATCAAGGTATACAACGCAAGATGGCAGAGGGGATGACTTCTTAGGCAGCCACTCAATGCAAGATGGGCGAAGGGACAGTTTCTCAAGGGGCAATAATAGCTTACCTCTTGTGGATGAGCCAGCACCTGCAGGTTGGACTTCCTCTATCGTTAATCCAATTTCCTCCCTCGTGACTTCACTCTGGAGTCGCGATTCTGATTCAAAACAAGTGGTTCGTGACCTACCGAAAATTCAAGGGCCTCCGACGTATTACAGTGGACAGGACTCTGGCTATTCTAGTCAGTCTTATAGTGGCACCTCCATGGATTTTGGAAGTAGAGACATCAACGGCTCTCATTTAGGCAAGGTTGATAACACACTGGCAATTTATGGAAGCCGGGATGTCAACGGTTTAGGGAAGGTAGATAATACTTTGGCAGTTTATGATCCGCAGCTACCTGCTGCTCGTAAGGAGATCAAGGATTTGGAGTCGGTTTTGGCTGGAAAAGAGGCTCACATTGAAACTCTTGAGAGTAGTCTTAGAGAGAAGAAGAACTTCATTGATCACATGGAGAAAGATTTTCGCGATGTAACGAAAAGTGCTTTTCTGAAGGAGATGCACCTTAAAGATTTGGAAGCAAACGAGGGAACATACCTGATGAAGATGAAGGAGAAGGAACAGGATATGCGAGGGCTCCTCCAACGTCTTGAGGTAGGGCAGAATGACTCTGCAATGAAAGATGCAAAGATCAAGGAGCTTCAGAGAGTTTTGCAAGACGCTAGACTTGAGAGCCAGCAGTTGAAGGCTTGGAAGCTAGACGCGGAGGAAAAGAGGAGGAAAGATCTGATCACTGCAGAAGAACTAAACATGAAGCTTTCAGAGTTGACGGTGGCAAATGGTCAATCGGAGAGCACGAAGCAGCAGTTGACAAACCAGGTGAAGGATCATATGAAACACATTCAAGATCTCAAACAGCGAACCGCGACTCTAGAAGTGACGCTGGGAGCCAAGGACTTGGAGTTGCAAAGCCTTCGAGATCGACTGCGGGAAGAGCAGGAGAAATCATCAAAGCTAGTTGACGAGCTGGAGCGGAAACATATTCAAATGGAAGAACTAATTCAGTTCGTAGAGGAGCTTGAACAGCAAAGCCAAGCACTGCAGGCGCAAGTGAGTACCACAGATACTTCGGCACAGACGGACGGTCAGGAGCAGCTCAAAGCGCATTACGCTAAGCTGGAAGAGCAAGTGGCATCGCATGAACTCGTGACGCAGAACCTTAGAGCACGATTGCGCGAGGAGTGGGAGACAACGTCGAAATTGAGCGAGAAACTACACCAATGCGATCTTCAAATCGACGATCTGAAGCGTCAAATTCAAGATTTAAAAACCAAGAACGGCGAGGTCTCACAAGTGCCTAAGGAGATTACCGGGAAAGATTCATTTCTTGGACCACAAGCGACTCCGCACCTTCTCGACAGGGCTGTTCAGCGCGTGCACGAAGGAGCCGCTATGTTTTCAAGGCTTTTGATGAAGGCGACGGAACAGGGCAAGATCGACGGCATGGCAGTAGCGCGCAACAATTTCGTCCGTTCTATATCCATTGACAGGAGAGGTCCCTTGAAGTACGTCTTGGAGGCCATCACCTGCAAGCTGCTGTTTCACGGCTTCGAACATGAATGTTTCGACCTTCAAGACAGCTCCTCAGGGTTTCTTGATGTGGAGCAACAGAGAATGGACAATTTCCGTCAATATAAGTATCTTCTTTCCGTGGACAATGCCGAGGACCTCGTGCGTAGCGGAGACACTCTCTTCGCCGATTTCTGTCGCATCAAGCTCGAAGACCTAAGTGACACCATTCCCGAGATCGCAAGTCTGGTGAAGGAGATAACGGAGCTGACCTTCGACCATCCGACTTCTCCCACAGACAGCTCCACTGAGATTTCGGCCAAACTCGGAGCAACTTTTGTTCAACTTGCGGTGTGCGTCTGGCTTGTGCACAAGCTCGCTTTCTCCTTTAATCCTGTTGCTCGCATTTTTCGTGTTTCGCAATCGGAGAAACTTGTAGAGAAGTACATGGAGTCTGTCATTTTCCAGGAGTCAGAATCCGACGACGACGATCACTTGCCGAGTTCAGAGTCTTCACGCGTAGATTTTATGGTTGTCCCGGGGTTCCTCATCAACCGAAGTGTAGTCCGCAGCAGAGTTTTTGTTGTCACAAAGCCGAGTTCAGTTCGGTTACCGACCATCCGGAATTCCTGAAAATACTTCTTCTAATGTAGATATTTGCAATTCGTCTGAATTATCTTTGCAATGCAATTCCTGTGCTGCCGAGCGCTGCTCTTGTAAATCGTCTACGATTTGAACTAAACTATACGGCAAAATTCAGGTTCTGAATGAACCTCTGAATGGACCTTTCAACTAAATGTGCTTGTAAGCCCGGACATGCTCTGTTGGAAACCTAGGAATGCCATATCGGCACTTCACCTTACTCATTGGATAACAAATTCTGATTTGTAAAACCTGTGCATGACATTCTGAAATCGAGAGCAATGTTTCAGGATTTTCAATTTTGGCAATGTCTCCTTCCTCTGCTTAGGTTTCTGAGTGATCAAGCGTTCAGGTAACTTTCCCTAAACCCTCTCCAGCGACACTGTAATTGAACAGTCCCTGTATATTTTGAGAATGTGTCACGTTGTGTTCACATTTTGTTGGATCTCATCTCAGAGATGACAAGTTGCCAAGTTTAGTCTAGATCACATGTGAGTGCATTTGAGGTAACGTCACCCAAGGTAGAAACACCCATAACCAATCATTTAAGCAATTTTGCCACACATGATGGGTACTACAAGGGGAGGTATATTTTTTCTTCTGTAGAAAGATAGGAAATATGGAGATTGCAGTTTTTGTGTAATTTTATTTCCAAAATTGAAATTATTGTGGTTTTTGGGAGCCAAAAAGTAGTATGAGCCCATAGCCAATGTCTAGAGTCTTCCAATTTGGATAATTTAAGAACTACTTTCTTGCTCATTATTTCTTATTTTCTTGTTCACTATTTTGGGACATGTGTCATCACCTCATTATTTCCAACCTTTAAAAGAAAAAAAACAAAACATTCTAAGCTTTGGTTGAAAATTTGTTTCAATTTTGATTAGAAATAGTTGCATGCTATAGGTCGTGTATTGGACCTCGGTTGGGTATAGGTGCTTCTACCTTAAATGTGCCTAAATAAGCACCTAATTGATTATGGCTCTAATTGTTAAATTTTTCTTATTTTTTGTTCGGTTATAATTGGCAATGAGATCTCATTGGCAATTCAAAGAGGATTTCAAATTTGTTTAGCATATATAGACCAATAGAAAGAAGGTTTGGAATACCAAAGAACAATTTGTGTACAATGTTAATGTAAAGATGGGCCTTTGGCACCAAGTTGTGACATCACAACTTCATGCTCCAAGACCTTTCTCCTAGTGATATTTTGGTCATTGTATTAATCTATAATTGCCCAATTGACCATATATGGCCAATCTAAAATCTTAGGCTCATTTTGGTATGGGTAGTTAAATTTTTTTGACCATTTAAAAAAAAAATTAAAGATAGTTTTGAAGGTTAATAATTAAAAGCTTTCATTTTCACTCAAAAAGGTAAATATTTGATTCTTGAGAAGTCCTCAAAAGCATATACTTACCATTAATGAAGAGTAAAGCTTGCCAATTTTACTTCATTTTTTGACTTTGAACAAATTTTGCCAATTTCACTTCATTTGAGATCTAAAAAAATGTACATATCCAATTGCTTTGAAAATGGTCCCCATGGAAAGAGTAAAGAGTAAAATTGTTTCCACTATTGAAAATTTAAACATGCAAGTGTTGATTTGGAGTTATTTGTGATTTCTATTTATAAAAAAAATTGCATTTCAACAATTGCAAGGTGGATTGTGTAGTGGATTTGATAGTTCTTCATTTGAATTTAAGGTTTTTGGAAGTGCATTTTAGTGTGCTAACACAATTTTTAGTTGTTCATATCACCTCCAATCCCCTAAAATTCTTATATGCAAATTTCTCAAACATTGTAGGGACGGGCAAATTGGAATACACATTAATAAGCAAGCTCTTTAAACATCTATATGGTTAGATTTTGAAAAAATAAATAAAATTGTTTCATTGGGCATAACTGAAAGTCTATGTTCTTTTCATAGGAAAAATATAATTCAACCATGAATTTTCAAAGTGGTGATTATAAGTATGTTTGAAATTGACCTTAGTTCTACTATTGAGGTTTAGATAGAGTCATTAGAGAAGGTTGATTGCAATCAAGTATCCTCAAGTAATTTTGAAAAAGATCATAGAGAATGTGAAATTATTATATTCTTGTAGTCTATAATTGTTGGGTTGAAAACAAAACTCATCTAGAATCTAATGTGGTTGAGTTAAGTTTTTTGTATATCAAATTCAATGATTGAAAATCTTTCTACATTGTAACTTATTATTTGTAAGTTGTGATTTTGAATGATGAGACCACGTGTAGTGGCCATTATGCATAAAGCATAATGATGATTTCATGACTATTATTGCTCATTCTATCATTCAATTGAGTTTTCAAACTTACATACAACTCATAGATAACTTAACTATATTTGAATTTTCAACTCATGCCAACTTTCTATGCAAGGTCAACCAAAGAATATGAGAAGGAGAAATTATAAAGTGAGTTGTTATAGAAAGTCATGTTTGTAGTCAACCAACTCATTTGTCACATTGTTTTCTATGGAATTGAAGATTTGGTCATTTACGTGTTCAACAAACATCTTCTTCTTTGGGGACGTATCAGGTTAAATATTGACGGTGACACCTTTCTATTTTGAACCATGGAATGGTTCAAAGCAATCAATGATCCAACTAAGGTAGTGGGACCTTAAATTGACAAGTAGTGGGACCTAACACATTTTAGCAATCATTGAGATGCAAACCCAATTGACAAAAAAAACGCAACTTTCACAGAGCCCTAGACGTGTTTATAGGGTTGGCGCTTGAAGTTGCTGTGATTTGGGGAGCTATAGACTCTCGGATTCTCTAGATGAATCGTCTCTCATGCAGCGATTTTAGTCACATATCGTACTCGGCAAGATTTCGATGGAAAATGTACATTGGTACATAATTCTGACGGGATCTATTGGCGGTCATGGCGAAGTCTGCTCGCCAGGGGTTATTGCAATGGCTTCAACAACGAGAAGGCTGCAGAAAAGAGCGCTGGCTTGTTAAGAAAAAGTGTAGAGCTTGGTAGTACCTCGGCCTAACGACAGAGTTTCTATGGTCAGTGTGTGCAGTCACTCCTTTTTCACGATAAGTCCCACGGACCACATTGATGCAAATGATGAGTGTCGATCTGAACGTTCCAAGTCCACGAGTACTCTGAAACTTTACCTCTTTGGAGTACGTTATTGATTTGCAATACTCACATCAGACTCCTTTTGTTTTGCACAGCTTGGGAAGTACGCTCCAGTTCGTATTGTTTCACCATCTTCATCATCATGGAGCGGTTGGAGAGCTTACACTGACCCTCGCTTCAAGCCCTGCAAAGCACGTCCTTCAACTTGAATACATGCAATACTAATAGCCAGCGATCAAGTGGTATTATTCTGAACTCGGTTCTTAGCAGCGTCTAAGTTTCTTTTGAAAGATCTTTTCTATCTTGGCGAGGGTGCCAGTGATGGATGCTGGGTGTGTCAATGCCCCAGCTACGTCTCTGTTTCCGTAGCTTGCGGAGCTTCTTGTAGCATGTCAAGGATGGAGGCCTCGCTCTTTTTTTTCGTTGCGTTTGGTATATCGAATGATCTGATTGCGTCGTAAACCTAATGCAAAGAATGAAGAGAGTGAGACTTGTTCAGAAGGCAGTGGTGGCGATGGGATGAGGAGCAAGCAACCTGAGCGTGCGATTATGCCACTTCTTTCTAAGCATCCGCAGCGAACCTTCTGCGAAATTGTCGCAGGTGTCGCGTGTTTCCAAAATTTGAATATCTCTTAAGTTAAATTGACACGTAACCTTTAACGTAGCCATAAGAGGACCAAGAGGACGCCACAGATGATGTAGTAAAGCGGCAATAGTTTCAAGTGTTACTATCCATGCCGACTGTACAGTGTGACGACATTAAGGCCCCGACTGTTCTTGGAAGTTTTATACGTCTCTCGAGCCCGCCATTTTAGGTCAGGAAACCCTGAACCTACACAGCGCGAATTTGACCTTGATTGGTGGTAATGAAATAGTTTACTCTCGGCAGCAATCAAATTGTGAGGTATTTCTAGGTATTTAAGGATTATTTCTCGCTCTTGGAATTAGGTTCTCCTACTTTAATCAGAGGTTTAAGTTGGCACGCCTGTATCTTGCACCTCTAGTTCAATCCGATCATGAATAATCTGCCTCACCCTGTTGCTTGACAGGCGGCTTACACGCAGCATCAATCTTCTTGCAGACGATGTATCTTCTTTGCAGCTTCAAAAAACTTATTCAATTCGTACAGACGTGTTTCGTGAGTCAGGTTACTCAATGGTGATGGAGCACCTGTGGATAGGGTTGTCGGAAGCGTATGTTGTCAGAAAGTTCGAGTTTCTCCATAGCCGAGAAGGCACAGGGACGTTAGATTCTGAAATATCTGTCCAAGCAGAACGAAGGCCCTTCAGTACTATATGTCTTGTAATGTTTGTAGAGTAGGTTTTGTCTACGCTGCAGACAATCAACTTGGGCGAGAATGTCTGCAGAAGTGAATTGTCTGCAGCTTTGACTCTTGCATTCGAGCGTGCGATTGAAATCGGAGCGCACACTGCAGACAATTTTAAACCATTGCTTGCACACTTCAAAAAGTTAGCCTTCACGCCTCTTTTACTTAAAAAGCTTTGTGAAACATGGTACCGACTCAGGACTACCATATATACCGCCAAAATCATGCAGCTGGGGCTCATCTCTCTTCCGCCCTCTACCTATATATACATGCCAGAGGTCTTCGCTCTGTTTTAAAACCGTTCTCTCCCTCTCTCTCCCTGCTTAAGTTCTGCTGGATCGTTCAATTTTCAAGGCAGTTATCCAGGCCAGTAGAGATTTCACTTCGCGGCAAGCGACTGATGCGGGCGGTTGTCATCCGGCGATTGTTATCTGAACCAGCTTTCCCACCATGAGTGCCTCCACGCAAATTTCCAACGCGACGAAGCATAATATGAAACTCCAAGTTGGGAGCGCTCGTTACGCCTCCGACTTGGCCTCGGTTGCGGCGGGCGGGAAGTACACCATCGGAGTTGATTTCAACGCGACGTATCAAGAGTACAACGTGCTGATCGACGCTCCTGGACTTGCGAAACTCATCGTGAGTTCCGATGATTTGTGTGACAACAAATGCATTACTATCAAGGAAGAAAGCGGCAAGCTGAACATGGAGATGGATCCCAGGCAATCGGAGGCCGCCCCAAGTGACCCTCCGGGCCAAACCTCCAAGAAATCCAAGTGGATTCCAGCGTGGATGTCAAGATCGGACCGGTAGATTATCTTCAGTTTTTTTGGGGATAGTTTTACAAGAATGAAAATGCCTAGCGTCCCCATAAGCTTTACATTTCACTGATATGTAGAGCTATAGTGGCCCTCGTTGCCGTCTTCAAAGTTTTTCTCGGAATGAGTTCTGGCACATTATATGTTGCAGAACGTTCATGTGAAAATGAAATATACTGTCTACGGTGAACTTATGGATTTATTTATCGTGTAACTATACAATAAGGAGGCATATAATACCACCCGTCCATATGGCTTGACATCAAACCCATTAAGCGTAGAGAATTTAGATCTCAGCCTTTAGTTCAAAGTGAACAACGTGCTCTTTGATGAAGCAGTCTATCTTTTGTATGTAGAGCGGCCAAACATTGTGTACTTTGCACACTGAAGCCTGGCTGGCGTCGACCCAGAAAAATCATGGAATATAAATATCCTTTATTTGTGTACCTCCTTGTCTAAGATTGTGTATGTTTATGCTTTGCACACCGTTGATGAGCTCGCTTGTGGATTTAACTAGGGTGCTTGACTTTTTGCAGAGTTTCTGAGAATGGAAATAATTCTCAAGTTCTTGGTCTTTCGCTCCTGTTTGGAATGGATGGAATTCGTAGCAGCGAAAAGCATGCGCATAGGTAATTACACCTCAAAGTGACACCATCCAAAATGCAACACTTGGATGTAGCACTACAACAATCTTAGTGCTGAAGTCTCTGAAACTACCATCAGTTTTCAAAGTACCCAATGAGAGTTGAAGTAAGCAATTAATGAGAGATCGTCTGCTTTAATTTCCTCAGGTTCAAATTTTGAAACTTTGGTAAAATAAATATTATTGGAGTATCCAAACAGTATTGCAAAATTATTTGTGTTTCCATTCTTTCATTTGCTAATGCATAATCCGTTTAAAAAAAATTGCCCATGTAATGGTGGGATCAGAAAAAGTGTTAAAATTAGGACAGGTTACCTTCGACTCCCAATGATATATATCCATACCCATTGATTCCTGCCGACAGTCACGAACTATCCCTCAATTTCTCAAACTACGTTCTCCGACATGATGTAGACGTCTACTCTGCTGATGTTCACCGGATTAGGATGCGTTAACCGGGGCGCCATCTCTCCGTTAGCGGCGAGGATCGCTAACCTTCTTGCAGGCCGCTACTACTATGGCCACTTGCAGGAAAGAAACTCTTGCTGATAGGCCTTTTGTTCTCCCTCCATAGCCGCCCAAATCCAGGAGCTTCCTGTCTATTGTAAAACCACGTGACTGTGATATCGAAGCGGCAAATAATTGCCGAACATAGTCGTCGAAGCGAAATGCAAAGCTTGGCGAAGCCGTAGCTATCAGTAGAGCAAGAGTTTGGACGCAATTTCAAGCCCAAATCAAGGAACAAGCGTTCTCAGTTCAAAAACCCTCTCCTTGTATTTGCACTACCAGTATCGCAAATTCACATCCTTCAATATCACAAGAGACTGCAAGAAAATAATATGGAGGGAATTTAGTGTGGAAGGCTTAGGTTTTTATACCTACAGGTCCCCCTAAACTGGATGATTCATTATTGGTATTGATATAAATTAAGAAAATGAGGTCTGAACAAATCTGATTGTATTCCATCATAAATTTTTGAAAAAATCCAAAAGGGCAATGAATTATCACTCCATGTGTTAGAATTCAGTTACATACAAATGTGACTTTTTCATTCAATTTTTGTTTATTTTTCAAATGACTATTGAATTTAAGTAATAAAGTGTTGCCTTTTATTCTAATCTTCTTCTTTTGGTAAAAAAGATTGATTATTCCAATGTATATTATAATTGATACAAGTGTTCCATGTGCCGTTGCCACAACCAAAAAAACTAAAAATAATTCTATGATTTTTTAATTCATTATAACTTTGAAATTCAATAACTTTTACATTGTAGTGTGAGAGGTTGCATTCTTACTATGAATAAAAGGCTTCATGCACAAAAGAGTGCAAGGGATTTGTTCATGACGTTTGGACATGTAGTACGAAAGTTATGTTTTTTTTCAAATAAAAGATAATGTATTTCAAATTTTTAATTAAAAAAATCCATAATTTTCACCTTGTAGGTCAAAATGCCAACAAAATTGACACAAATAGAAAGTTGTATGCACAAAAGTGTTTAAGGACTTTGTTTCATGGCGTTTGGACATGTGATGTAAAAGTTATGATTTTTCCAAAATAAAAGAGAATTTTTAATTCAACAATTTTTTTTTGGGGATAGGTTCAAATGTTATACAACAAAGCCCGCACTCCCCCCTAGTAGAGAGTTTCTTAATGGTCCTTTATTCCTAGTGTGCCATGTGCCGTTGCCATATCCAAAATTGAAGTAAAATAATTTTTTAATTTATAATTTGTAAAAACTTAGAAATTCAATATTTTTCACAACGTAGTGTGAAAGGTTGCATTTCTGGTAAAATAAAAGTAAAAATAATTTTTAATTTTTTAATTTAGAAAACCTTTGAAATTCAATAACTTTCACACCTTAGTGTGAGAGATTGTGTTCTTACTACAAATAAAAGGCTTTATGTACAAAGTAGTGCAAAAGCTTTGTTTTGTAGCGTTTGGACATGAAATACAAAAGTTTAGTTTTTTTTCTAAATAAAAGATAATTTAATTCAATTTTTTAATTTAAAAAAAATCCATAACTTTCACACTTTAGGTTCAAACGCCATGAAATTGACACAAATAGAAAGTTGTATGCACAAAGGTATCTAAAGACTTTGTTTTGTGGCGTTTGGACATGCGATGTAAAAGTTATGATTTTTTCCAAATAAAAGAAAGTTTAAATCAATTTTCAATTCATAAAAAACTTTGAAATTCAATAACTTTCACACTGTTTGTCCAAACGCCACAAAATAAAGTCCCTCCTTGCCAAGAACTTTCAAGCAGTACTAAGATGGCAACCACACCTTATGGTTTGTTAGATTTCAATGTATAAAACAAAAAAAAAACAAAAAAAAAACAAAACAAACAACCTATCTTAAAGTATAGGTCATTATATTTATGTATTTGAAAATCTAAATAGTATGATTTTCAACCATAATTCTAAAATATCAACTTCAAATAGAAAAAAAATGTTTGTTCATTCCATTGTAAATTAAGAAGCTTCTTGTTTGCAAGCAATCTTAACAAATTCTTGAGAAAATAATGTATTGGATTTGTTTTTGGACTTAATTTTAATAGAGTTTTATATGATTTAGTTTTCTTTTTAGAACAACATCATGATTGGGATTAGTGTATTTCAATTCCATCTTAAAGCTAGTAGCAATTAAATTTTTGCTTCTATCTCATACGTTGTTTGACTTAACAAATTTTTTAAGGAATAAAAATCATGGAAAGGGGGATGAATTTTTTTCCTTGAATTTTCAATTCAATTCTTCAATGATAAAAAAATCTAATTCAAAATCATTAAAACAAAATAATTGGCTTAAGAAGATTCAAAGTCTTATAATCTAATTAGGCTAGGAACAAAAACACTTGTTTTCATTACTTTAAACACATCAAACTTGTGATTGATACAATCAAAGAATCTGAAATTTCTCCGATACATACTAGTCTAGTGCAAGTTCTTACAATTGGATATGCAAAAGAAATGAATTCTTAAATTTTTAATTCTTTGTATTGAAAATGGTAGTTTTGAGTGTTTTTTGACAAAAAAAAATGACTTTAGAACTGTAGGGGTTAAGGTCATTGCATGAGGTATTTTGGGTTTAAAAAATTAGATTAATTGCTTGAATTTTTTTCACTATTCTTCATTGCTACTTGTACCTCGTGAAAAAATTAAATAATTAAATAATTACCAATTCATTGAGATTTCAACATATATATTGAACACATAGTCTCATATAATAAAATTATAAGATTGAAATTTGAAAAAAAAATTAAAAAAAAATTTGTAACTTAGAAATATAATTTGACCATGTGTGGTGATGGATCCTGTAGACAAACGAAAACTTTGAAAAAATTTCATTTTACCTTTTGTTTGTTTTTGTAAGTGTTATTTCTAGTTTTGAAGAGGCAAATAGTCAAATAATTCATACTAGTATGAAAATAAAGATTTAGTATTAGATATGAATAAGTTCAATCTGGAGAGATGGGAAGAGTGACAAATAGGCATGGTGGTTCTTTATATCAATTATCGAGCCGGTTGTCATGTAGCTCTCAGAATCTATAAAGTTATATTTGATTAGACTTAAAAATAGTTCATACCAAAGTTTATTTGGCGCATATGGCTCACATATTGACAAATTGTATAATTTTATTATTATATTCCTTCAATCAAATTGTTATTCTATCAAATTGCAGTGATTGCAAATTTGCATGTGTCTAATTGCCGAGTGATGACTAGATTATTATTGTGTATATGAAGAATTGTTGGTGAGTAAGGCAATTCATATATTAGTGATGTAAAGTGGTGGGTGTGAAGCCCTGTGTATGTAGCAATTTGTCAGTGAAATGATTGAAGTTAAAGTCCAAGAAGGACATGTGAAAAGATGCAAACCGTAGAATTGGCAGTGAATGTCAGTGGATGTAATGTGTGCAAGATGAGATTTCCTTGCCAAATTATATTGATTGAAGATGAATTTATGTTTGGAAAGATGTAGTGATTGAATCTACTTGCTTGTGTTGTTTAAAGATAGGATAGCTATGATTGAGTCAAGTTGTTTTATGCAAATAAAAATAAATTATTAAAGTGCGGAAAGGCAAATCACTTGTAATGAGACAAATTGTCTTGTAGGATTGCTATAGCACACTGTAAGATAATTTTGTTGTCCATTTGTCAAAGAATCCAAGTGTTGTAATTTTAAAAGTAATGAATTGGGTCTAATTGTTAAATGTGGTATAAATAGAAGTAGGAAATTGTGAGGAACTTATTGATGGTATACCGAAGCCAATAGTCTTGTAGTGACGACTACAAGCTATTTGTTAATAAATTGAACAAAATAAAATTTTATTAATTTGAATAGATAATTGAAAATCCAATTGTCTAGGTAAAATTTCAATTTGATCAATTGTAATTTTACAATTGACATTTATTGGTGAAATGTAGATTTATTGTGTAGACCACACCAATAGTATGATGTGTTGAATCGTTTGGGTTGTGGTACATGTATGTGAAGACAACTAATGTGATGTCGTATTCTTTGTGACAAATTGATTTGAATTGATTAAGTCTAAATTGAGGAATCATGAAAGAAAGGATTTTTTGAGCAATTTAATGTTTTATTCTCAGAAATGATATTTTGAAACCCCATCTACTTGACTAGTGACCTTAGATACTTAAATGATAGACTAATTGACCTTTCCCCGAAAAGAACTTCTATACTTAAAACTTTGGATTTTGTTTGTGAATTAGAAAATCTGAGCTTACAAATCCACACCTTCAAGGCTTTAAAACATTTGATGCAGCTTATTCTATTATTAAATTTTGATGAATATACTAAAATTTTTAGAATTAGATTTTTTATTACAATATTCACTTTTAGTCTATAAATTTAGTCCACTGATTTTTTCAATTATAAGACAACATTTAATCTTGGTTTATACAATGATGTTCTATACAAAATGATTCAGATTTTTTCACCTAATTTTGTATTAGATGTGAGGTTTTCTCATTTCTTCTTCAAAATTTAGGTTAATTTTCACAACAAAACCTAATTTTTTTACAACTTATCAAAGATATGTGATTTCAATTTTGATAAATAAATCTAAAAGTTTCATTCATAAATAAATAATAAACAATAAATATAGAGAGAAAGATTTCAAAGTTCAAGACCATAATGTTGATTGGATGGTTTCAAATGGACAAAAGAGGATGAAGAGCTATAATTTTTCATTTACATTTATATGGGAGAATTATTTGAATGTATTTGTATTTGATGTCAATGGAAATTCCATCATTGAAATGTTGCTGACTTCTCTATAGAAGAATATGCTAAAGACACAATCACAATTATTGTTGATTTTTCAATATATTTTGGCTACTTGTATTTTTCTACTCTAGATCTAAATTTTAGCCAATAATATGTGTTTTTTTAAATTTGAGACCAACTAATGAAATGAAATTTATCAATTCTACTTTCTAATGAAATTTGAAATATCCTAAATTTTCTAAATTACATTATTTATTAGTTACAGTTTGAATTTAGGATCAATAATTGCGATCAACTAATAATATTTTGCACAATGCTTTACTAATTTGCAAACTTTGATTCCTCTTAGCTTAAATTTTTTTTTCTATAGGGTTTGAAGTTTAAATCTTCATGGTAGAGAATTGAGTTCATAAATAAATTCTATACATTATTTTGTTACAAAAAAACCTTAATTACCTGGAAAACAAATTTCTCTTAAACTAATCCAAATGAAATGAATCAAAATTTTCCATGTAAACAAAAATACATTTAGACTACAAGGAAATAAAAGTAATTTTTTTTTGAATTTTTGCATGTACATTTGGTTGACAAGGCTCAAGCATTTTGTACTTGGGAAGGCACAACGTTTTCCCCCATGCATCAAATGAATTAAAATTCACGTTCCTAGAAAGCTAGTATATTCCTTTACCTTCAAGAAATATCAACAAATTCTAATATAATTTGACATCATACAAATCTTCCTATAATCTTTTATGCTTAAGGTCTAAGAAGTCCAATGTGGGTTGCAACACAGTATATTATACAACAGTTACAAAAGTTTGCATTCTTGTTGAGTGAGACTTAATGACACATGCATGACACTCCCAATTTAAATCATTATTGCACATCCTTCATGTATTAGAAGTTGCAAAATGACCATGTCTTCTACATGTACAATGCTGTAAGTTTGAACATGGTAAGAATTAGATATTAAAATGAACTCAAAGTGAAAGATGTTAGTTGGATCATTGTAAGAAAGACCATTCAAAAACCGTAGCGTTTTGCATAATACTCATTTTTTTTCTCCCTTCAGGAGCACTTTAAAATTAGAGAGATAATTTTAATGTGAAAAAATGTTTAATGTATACACTTTTAAGAAGAAGGTACCTTAGAAGGAAAAGCATAGAGAAACAATATAAGTAGGAGAACTAGAAAAGTACAAAATCTCATGAAATTAGGTACTTTCACTATAGTTCCACATTTAATTTGTAAAAAATAGGATTCTTTTTTAAAAACAAACTAAAAATTGTTCATTTATAAAGAGTTTGTAGTAATGAGATTTCACCAAAAGATTGGTTTTAGAACCACCTTCATTGTTCAGAAATTGTGTGCAATGGAAGAGCTGTTTGTACTTATGTGGAGGACACATAATAATATATTTTCAGATTTCCTTTGGTAGGAATATGCTTTCCTACTATGCAAATAGACCATGAAAATTTCAGCTCCAAATCATTAAATTTGGGGACTCCTAACGTAGTAAAAACCCCTAAACTTCATAGTGTGACAAATTAACAAAAATAATTTTTAAACATAAGATGTTTTTTTTAATTTCCTAAAAAAAAGTGATCTAATTACCATCAAGTTAGACATCTCCAATAATTGTTGAATTTCAATCCAACGGTGTATGTATTATTGTATTTGAATAAATCTTGAAGTCATATTTTAAGAGTGAAATACACGACCATATAATCATATATGTATACAGTCCCCACAAGACCGCCTTTAAGCAAGTGTTAATTAAAAAAACCCATTCCAAGACCTTGAACCTTTCATTAGAGCAAATCTGGAGTCTTTAGAGGGTCGTTTTTCATTTAACCAGATGAGCCATATTTAACCAGATGAGCATGATTGCCTTAAGTGCCATGTCAGTCTACAGTTTTATTTTACTTTATTTATTTTTTAAATCCAAAAAAATTAATCTTTTCAATATTTTTATTTTTATTTCCTGTATTTGCACATCCGACTGCCATAGAGAAACTGCCTACGAGAGAGTCCTGAGATTGATTTTCTCTACTGCGGAGTTAACAGGGCCATTCCTTCCTTCCGATCCTGCAACAGCTGACTATCTAGCTTACTGTTCCGCACCGTAGGCATCACAATGTTTCTCTGCCATGTACAGTACGGCACTTTCTCGGGAAGCCAAGCTCTACTTTTGTTTATGCGGCTGCAGTCCAGAAACGAATCCCATCAGATTTTCCTCCATGCAAGAGCGAGCAAGGCCAACGTGACTCCACGGAAGGAGCCCGCCTTACTTAGGTAGGGTCCATGGCCAGCTTCACATGTCTGCAATGCGCGCAAGTCTGCCGATTAAACTGCAAACCAGGCAGGCAAGCCAGGCAAGGAGAAGGTGATGGCCGCGCCACAGTACGTGGAGAATTGATCCTCCTCAGATTAGGTTCTCCCATTAATTCCTTCTCTAGCTCGCACATTCAACCCATGCACCTACTCTATCAGCCTTCCCTTTTAATAATTCCAATCAACTCCGCTAGATTGCACTATAAATCTTTGCGTTTCTCAGGGAGTCTCATCGACCTTCAATTCCATCTTGGATTTGGATATATATATCATCTAGCTGCTCTGCAAGACCTCACTTGAGACTCCTGATATCATGTAACTATTTCTGGGATATGATCAATCGACTCTCGAAGCTCTGTTGTGCTGACTGCTAGCTGAGGTTGTTTGATGGTAGACAAAGTTTGAATTGAGTACATTGTCGTCTGTTCCTGGAAGGGTGCATTGCGTTTGGCTAGGTAATGCCATGTGTTCCAAGCAAAGTAATGGTCAGAACGGACGAGGCTGACGCGTATCAGTGAAAGCCATAATGTTACTGATGTGGGAAACAATGCTCTAGCTCGTTTGTTACCGAGAATGCGAACTGAGTAGAGAGTTTCAGTTCCCCACTTCAGTAGCATGATGATTTTCTGGAGATATAATTGTAATCCTCTGCTCATGAATTAAAATGTGTTGCAGATAGAGTTCAGAGACTTACATGACCAAGGTTGATTCAACTAGAAAGTTAACGCATATCTGTGAAAATCATAATGTTACTGATGTGGGAAACAATGCTCGAGCTCGTTTGTTACCGAGAATACTAACTGAGCAGAGAGTTTTTATTTCCCACTTCAGTAGCATGGTGATTTTCTGGAGATATAATTGTAATCCTCTGCTCATGAAAATGTGTTGCAGATAAAGTTCAGTGTACGCGCGTGGCCAAGGCTGATTCAACTAGAAACGCATATCAGTGAAAGCCATAATGTTACTGATGTGGGAAACAATGCTCTCGTTTTTGTTACCGAGAATGCTAACTGAGCAGAGAGTTTCAGTTCCCCACTTCAGTAGCATGATGACTTTCTGGAGATATTGTAATCCTAGACTCTGTTCAAGCATCAAGATGTGTTGCAGATAGTGCCAACTGGTGAAGCATAATTATCAGTGAAAACCATAATGTTACTGATGTGGGAAACGTAAAATACTCATCTTGCAAGACTGAGCAGAGAGTTTTAGTTCTCCACATCAGTAGCATGATGATTTTCTGGAGATATAATTGTAATCCTCTGATCATCAAAGTGTGTTGCAGACACAGTTCAAGAAAGGTCACCTCGTGAAGCATATCAGTGAAAACCATAATGTTACTGATGTGGGAAACAATGCTCATCTTGCAAGAGTATGTTACTCTGTGCATAAATTTTAGTTCTCCACATCAGTAGCATGATGATTTTCTGGAGATATATAATCCTCGAATCATCAAATTGTGTTGCAGACACAGCTCAAGAAAGGTAGCATATCAGTGAAAACCATAATGTTACTGATGTGGGAAACAATACTCTCCACGCGTCGAGAATTCCAGTTCTCCACATCAGTAGCATGATGATTTTCTGGAGATATAATTGTAATCCTCTGCTCATCAAGATACATTCCAGCTGGTGCCGTTGGATCGTGTTGAAGTGGGAACATGTTTTCAAAACACCAATCCTATTCAATTGTTTGATTTTTCTGCAATCTCCTCTTGGTAATATATACTCGGAGTATGAATAACATGATCTATTTCAAAATTGAGCGTCATTGTTTTGCCTTCAGAGGTTGAACTAGCGAAATGAATAAATCGAAATTTGGATCCAAGTCAAAAATCGTGCACAGTTGAAATGAAATGCAGGTGGTTACGGATCGACCTATACCAATTCCACTCTCGGATTATATCATAAAAGTAAGCTGTACCCAATGTTCGGTTGCACAGGAATTGAAGAGTTCTCTTTTTCTTAAGTAGACGGGTTCCAGTGAAAGGATGGAAACCTCAGAGCAAAGCCTACTATGCAGTGGAAGAGCTGGAAAATCAAGGTCCCGAAGTGTATTATTTTTTTCCATTAAGAGCTATAATTTTACGTTCACTTCTTCACAAACAGAACACTGAATATTCTCCGTTTCCTAGAATCCTTGTTCTCAACGACATTATCCGGTTAGCAAAAAGTTTCTGCTCATCCGTAGGCATGACCATGATCTAAAGTGCACAGGTTTGTTCCACATAATTATGATTATCTTACAATGACTTCAAAGCTTCTAATCGACAATTTACATCAAAATTCCATCTTCTGCTCCTTGCTGCTTGCAGACGTGATCCATTATACCACGATTGAGTCACAAATAGCACGCGAAGGATCATTCTGGAAGAAAATCATAAATAACAAATAGCACCTTAGCTGTATAACAAACAAGGATGATTCCAGAAGTAACGCTTACGTCCGTATTCTCATGACAGCGAGAATTGACGCCCAAAACGTAAGCCTATGGCATCTTTCAAAGCACCAATAATGTGACAGTCAAGTGCACGAAGCTCTAGTTTTGTACGTGTGTACATCTGAGATTCCAGATAGGGTTTAGGGAAAGTACAAATTTTTCTGAAATTTCGCCATTTTATCGAATATGGGAGTACGTCTTGCACCTCACTCCAACAGTAGACACAGCATCAAGTCATCACACCAGCTTGCTTAGTTTAGACTGGCTTGTCAACGTCTAACAGATACAGGAGCCCATAGCCAACCGACAGTGTTACGAAAACCTCTAGCAAGCGGTGTTATATGTAATATAATATTTAAGGACCTTGATTGCAAAGAAAATATCGCAATTTTGAACTGGCGTAGGATCTGATGGCGAAGGATTCTTCAATGACGTCTCGATTTCGAAATTGACGGAAGGTTTTGAGAAAGTCCTCCGAATTGATACTCATGCCCATGCCATGTCCTTCGAGTTCTTTTGCCGGAGTACGTACACCAAGATATGTATCCTGCATTGGTCTCCGTCGTCTGCCTTGTAATGTCCCTGGTCCACTTAATTACTGAAGTTAGTAACCAAACAGTCCCATGATCCAAATTTCTTTCTATCCCTCAATTTGGATTCAATTGCAATTCAGCAACTCCGAGTGATACTGCTGATGGGGGTCAAACTCATTATTCAGGAAAATTGGGGCTAAATTCATTATTTAGGCAAATTTCGGGTTGCCCAAATATCACATGCAAGTGCTGAATGCTTGAACATTCAAGTGCTCGGTCGGTTTCTTAATTTCCATCAATGAAGCCCAAATCCTCTGTCATACAATAAAAAATATTCATTCATACAAAATGTTTCAAATGAAAAAAAGAAAAAAAGATGATTGTTTATCCCACTAGAACTCACTACACTATATCAAACTTATTCGAAAGGGTAAAGGGAGAGGTGAATCCTATTATTAATTGCATACTTTTTCATTCAAAATTTGGAGTAACAAAAAAAATTCTTACAATTGAAGAAGTCATGTGGGTACTTGGTGTACATAAGCTATAAATGAGATCTTAGGTCATCTTAGGAGCCTAAGAGCTCAAGACTCCACTCAAAACAAATGGAAAGATGATTATAAATGTAATTAGGGTCATAAATGTAATTATAAATGTAATTTGTCCCTTTCTTAGGCTCTAAGGTATGTACACCCACAATCAACATTGTCAAAAATGTGACTCCTACATTTGGCCAAAAAGATTCACTTTTTCCTAGGTATTGATTAGAAAAGATGTACATACAATTTGAAATAAAAATTTATAAAAATATAGTGTTGTTTTTTAGTGCACCAAAAGATAATATTTTAAAGATTTATAACTTATTTGTACACTGTCCAAATAATGCATGCTAAAGTGCTTTAGAATCTTCTTTCAATTGTCAATTAAGGCCTAATATAAATTATTTATATTTAATAGTAATAACTATGCTCAATTATAATTAGGGTTGATTATAGATGCGCATATCCAAGCACATACTTTAGTGGAAGGGTTATGTTTGGACATCAAACTCTTATACTATTCATTGGTGCCCAAAGATCACCATCTCTATTAGTGAGGGCACTAATATAATATTCACCAACCTAATGTCAAGAACGTTGATTGACACCCATAAAAAAAATAGAAGTCTATTGATGGATTTATGAAGGGGGCATGGGTAATTTGTGGAAGAGAAGAATTTGGTATTTCGCAATTGAGTAACAATAAAGAGTGTGATGCATGCTAGTTTGCAAGAGCTACTTGGAGGTTTTCAAGTTATATTACTAATGTCATTGTCTTGTGGAAAAAGTGTCATGAAGATTAGGTATTTGCTTTCAATCACTTTAGTCCGGAGTCCTTTTTTTCATCAAAAATCACTCGAAATTGCCATTTCTTATTCAAAAAGGAAAAAAAAATTAATAGTTCTTTTTTTCTATATCTAACTATTGGATCTTGCACTAGAATAATATAAGAATGTGCAGAAGAAATTTCAAAAACTTTTGACCACTTAGACTACAAGATATTTGTATTTCAAGTAGAAAAAACAAGGGGAAATAAACTTGCATGTCTAGTTGAGAGTTTGTGGAAAAAAAATTCAAAATCAACAACTTCATTTTCATTTAAAAAAAAATTGTTGAATAGAAATAGATATGAGATAGAAGGAAAAACTAAATTGATAATAGCTCTAAAAAAGCATTGAATCACCCTAATTCCAACAATGAGAATGTTCCTCAGAAGAAACAAACTAAACCTTGTAGAACTTCTTTTTTTAATTATAAAAGTTTATTTCAAAATCAAATCCATTGTAAAATTTTCTAATAGAAGATGCCATGATTGTCCTCAAAACAAGATGCTTAGGTGGCATAATTTTTTCTCAAAAGCACTGAATATTAATTGAAATAAAAATTATATTATCATATGCTTTTCTATTTTGCCAAATTATTTTAAGAAATCATGAAAAAATTTGAGATTCTAGGAACATGCGTGAATTTTTATTTGTCTCTTGAGGGGACAATTAGACTTTTGAGGCTAAATTCCAAAGGATATTGGCATGGTAGCAAGAGAATCTATTGATGGAAATGATGATTTTGAATCCTAGATTATTACTTATCTTTATTTGGCTTTATACAATCTTCTCATAATCAATTTCATTTTAGTCTTGTAAAAGTTGGAATTACCATAACAAAATTTGGTTAAAAAAGAAAACACATTGGAAATCAATGGTGGTTCTTTTGACCACTGTTCCGCACAATTTCGAGGATCATTGCAAGAAAGAGCAGTCCTATTTACCGTCACAATGAGGAGGTACTTTCTTGTCATCCTCTTTAACTTTTGAAGCAGAAACCTCATGAACTTGAAATTTTTATTGGAGATGTCTAACTTTGATGGTAATCAGATCTTTTATTTTTTAGAATTTAAAAAATATACATATTAAAAAATCATTTTTGTTAATTTGTCACACTTTGAGGTTTAGGATTTTACTAAGTTAAAAGTCCCCAAATTTGATGATTTGGAGCTGAAATTGTTGTATTCTATTTGTATAATAGGAAAGCATATTTTTACCAAAAGAAACCTAAAAATATACTATTTTATGTCCTCCACATGAGTGCAAACAACACTTTCATTACGCACAATTTCTAAACATTGAGATGGTTCTAAGATCAATCTTTTGGTGAAATCTCATCACTATGAACTTTTTCTAAATGGACAATTTTTAGTTTAAAAAAATTTTGTTTTCCTATTTATTACAGATTAAAATGTGAAATTGCAGTGAAAATACCTATTTTCATGAGATTTTTCACTTTCCTAGTTCTCCTACTTAGAGAATTTTTCTATATTTTTTCTTCCTAGTGTACCTTGTTCTTAGAGGTGTATACATTAAACATTTTTTTTCACTTTTTTTAAAAACTGTTTTTCTAATTATAAAGCCTTCCCAAAAACTAAAACTAAAATTAAAATTATATATATATATATATATATATATATATACACACATATATATTGTGCAAAGTACTACACAAAACGGTTGGTCTTTCTTGCAATGATCCAAATCTTCATCTATATTTATTATTTAACCAATTTAAAGATATGATTGTTTTGTTAATTTGTTCAAGTACATCCTCCCAAAATTTTAGAGTAGAAGTTTCTACCATTTGCAAGTTCAATGCACCTAAACTTTGAAAAATAGTTATTCCTAGCCTTTTCCTTTTGAAAAGGTGGTTCTATCTTCAATGTTTTCAGAGCAAAACACATATGTCCAATAATTTGTGTGTTTAAGTCAATATGTAAAAAAATGGTTTTAGAATATATAAAATAATATATAACAAAAAAACTCTCTTATTCATTTTTAACCCCTAGAAGGTGGTATTCTAGATTTTTCAAATTGTGAAGATGTATTATAAAATGCAATTTAGAATAATGATTTAATGATTGTTCAAAAAATAATTTTAGAATATGATTTATGAATCATTTCCATACATATTATACAATCACTACACTAATCAATATTTTTCAATTAAATTTAAAGTCAAAAACTTAAATTTTGAATATTTATGAATATTTGTGATTTATACAAGAATTTTTTCTTGGAAGTTCAAAAAGATAAGTTATAATTTTATTAATTATGTAAGGTTTTTGATTTATTTTTTTATTCAAGTCCTTTTTGAAGGGTCATTCTTTAATCTTTAAACTAAAAAAATTCCTTTGGGAGGTTAAACCTACCAAGATCCTTTTAATCATTTGCAAAGCAAAGCCTTCAAAATATGTATTGTATAATTGTAAAAGAACTAACATAAGAATCTTGGAAACAAATGATGGATGAAAAAATGCATTTTTGTGTACTTGGGATGTGTTTATGACTTTATGTTCATCTATTGTTCAAAATTTGGACGTCTGGTCTGTAAGGGGTAAAATAAAATAAATAAACGATTATAAAGTAGAATGTGGTACTTGATGAAAGATAAAACTAAATTGCTAATAACTTTGACAAAAAACTAAGAATTGTAAATTCCACTTGTGAAAATATTTGTGTAAGCTACAAATATCCTATGTTTTTGTATGTATTTAAAAATTTCCAAGATTGAATTCAAAAACAACTTTACAGTACATTTTTTCTACCTTTATTGCCTTCAAAATAAAACTCTTCATTATTTTCATTGCATTATTTGGAATTGAATGGTTCTAATACTTTTGTGTATTGTAGGTATCAATTTAAACAATCAAATAAAATTATTTAATAGTTTTTTAGAATATATCTTGATTGCCTATCTAACATTAACATTGAAAAACATTTATAACAATTGCAATATTTATCATAATGATGTGAAACAAAGTTGCACTTTTAGATTATGATAATTAATCCATCTTTAAGATTTCATACAAAAATTCTAAATTCTAAAGTCAATAGTGCCTATCCAATTCTAAAAAAACAAAACTAGAAGGGATTTGAGGCAATTGAAGGCATGGAAGGGCCATTTCAAGCTTGTTCCCCATATTGTAAGCCAATCAAAATATTTAAATAATAAAAAATTCATTAATTAAACATTAAAAAATATATATTAATAAAATAAATAAATAATATTATCTAACATGGCACAGGTGCGATCACGTCAGATTGCTGATTTGGTAGAGTTTCCATTGATTCTAGTAGTGCGGAAACTCTTGAGATTTTGCAATCTGGTTTGGGCTCCAAAAATCTTCTAATGTGGTGTCTTCAATCCTTTGGAGGTTCAATTTTCATTCCAATTTTTTTTTAAAGTCAAATTTGCAAACCCAAAGTCTAAACAACTTTTTTTTTCTTAGATACAAATGAAGATTTCCTTACGAAAAAGACAAAGCATCTCATGCACCAATATGCATAACATTCTTAACCAACGTTGGAGGGCCTTTTTGTTCCCCCCCTCAAAAGCAAGAGTCCCAAATGCTACAACTTCCTATCCAACCAATAATTCTCTACAACTTTACTCCTAGGGATCCACAAAGAGATTATCCCACTTCAAAGGGAGAATGGTTTAGACTAGATAAGAGCATCTCCACCCTTTCATGGAGAAACTTCCTTACCAAACAACTTTTTACAGGTTCAATGATTTGTCCTTCTAGCCTCCACCAAATAAAGTAGTTCTCTGCCCCTTTTTTTATCCACAGTTTGCTACAACTTTGCACTCTCATTGGTGGGAGTTGCTATATTTGTCAAACTTTTCAAAAAGTGTTACAAAAACATTGAAAGACAAGCAAAATCTAAGCTTGATGAGATGATGGGAGGGCCCATTAGGACGTAGGGTTTGAGGGCTCATTTTCGAGAGGCCGGTAGGGGAACATAGAATATGGGAGGCCGGGCCGGGCCCCTTCCTAGTGATGAAAGAGTGGAGATGCTCTAAACAATGTTATGATGAATCCCCAGATGTGATGTTTTTTTTTTGGTTTGTTTGTTGACAAAAGAAAAGCAGAAACCAATCAACAAAAGTTCATGCTAAAAGCGGCAGCCTTTCCTCTTTATCCACTCTCCTTTTCAAACCTCCCTCCCTCCCTCCTTCTCTTCCTCTCTCTCTCCCAGCAAGCAAGCAAGCAAGCAAGCGCTGCTGACGGTAAGCCACCTCGTGGAGTGCAACCTGGAGGGGAAGACGCTCATGAATTGCCGAAGCAAGCATCCGACTCTCTCTCTCTCTCTTTTGAAGGTTTCGAGGAAACGTAAAGCACTCCCATCTCGCCCTCAATTCCAGGTTGCCAGCGTGTGGCCCTTGGGCCTTGTCGGCCTTATTATGGAAAGCTGCACCTACGAGTTCGCCGCGTGGCTGACGGCTGGCAAACTTGGATTCTGCCCGCCTCTTCCCCCGCTCGCCAAGGAAACCTCTGATGGTGCTTTGCTTCCTTCGGGAGTTCGGGACACCAAACCTTATCACCACTGAACTTCCGTCGGATGCATAAGTTATTCATGAATGGGTTATAACTTGGGAGCCAATCAATAGTATCACAACTCTGACTTTTATTTGGGGGGCCACTGCACGAAAATTCCTGTCAGATAGTGTTCAGAACATGAAATGTGAATCAGTTGGTGAGTCATCAGTGTGTCCATGTTCTAGGAATACTTGCACACCAAAATATTCCAAGATGGGGGGATTAGAGAAGGAGAGATTATTAGAGAGTGAGATTATCAGGAGATTTGTATTTATTCCATTGATGGACAAACTCCTCTTGTGAAGATTCGTTACCTACATGTAGAATCACTTGAATCAATTCATTCTACGAGTGAACTCTCAGGTTGTGTGTCGGGATTAGAAATGAATTTCCAAGTTTCCCAGAGTTCAAATTGCCATCACTGAGTTTTGCACTTCTACGTGATACGGAGTACTAGAAAAACTACATCTTAGAAGTAGCATTGCTTTATATCAAATTAATGACAACCCCAAAGTTTGAATTTTATGTTAAAACTAGTTTTCACAAAGTCAAAAACTTGCCTCCCCGTTTTTCATGAGACTACCATGAAATATTTGTTAGTCAATAATTTAAGTTTGTGTCTTGCAACTAAAGCACACTTTTGTGTAGATTTTTGGATTTTAAAAAAGAAATAAATTTATGCAAGGTTTGGCCAATTGCCCAACTCTAGGTACATGGAAGTTTGCCTTATTTGGGCATTAACCTTGTAACGCCACAATGGCCAAAAAATGGTCAATGGATGACTTTCCAAATTATTGTAAAGATGATGATTGCACCTATTGGTTTATAAATTGAATGAGTTTTGGCAAAGTAGTTTGGTGATAGGTCTTGTTCGTTCATATTTAACTTTGTAAGATAACTAAGTGTGTGATGGATGACAAAAAGTCCCTTTGTGGAAGACAAAATTGCAAATGTTCATCCTTGAGATTTTGTGTGAAAAAGGGAGGAGTCTTGCACTAAAGTTTGACCTCCAACGAGTGCTCTTAGTTTCTTTTTAAGCAAATGAATCAGACCGTGCCAAAAAGGATGATTTCCACGGTTCACCAAATCTGTGGATCCACCCCCAATCCCCAGAGAAACATGGCAAACGCAAAAGCAAAAGGCTGACGTGAGTGGCAGCCCTTGGAATGGAACTGTAGAGCACCTGACAACTGATGACAGCAGACCCTACTGCTACTAAGGTGCCTACGCCTCGAATATAACGCCTCGAACTCCCACTTGATGTCCAGTGAATACTACGATGCACAATAATGTACAATACAGGACATGTATCTGAGTTCTGTTCCTCGTGTACTGTACAGTCTGCAGGAGTCCTACCAGTTCAGGATCAAATGATGCAACCTACACAACTGGGCCTCTAGTAGCTGGGCGGCTCGCCTTGTGGGCTAGTTGATTGCCAACATGTCGTTATTAATGACAACGGCACCACACAACGACAAGCCCAGCAATTGCACTGACTAGATCACCAGGATCACCATTTACTATATAACTCACATGGAGTCCCAAACTTTAAAGAAATGGCCAAAACTGAATCACGTTCGTATTATTGCCGTCAATTTCGTCATATGGGATGGAATTCAAGACATTGAGGGATCCCGGAAACTTAAATCTGTACCAGTCCTAGTTTTTTTTAGCTTTTAAGAAGTTGAATGTCACAATGAGGCGCTCTGAATCGCGCCAATGCATCGAAATTGACGTGTATTGGTCAATTCCCCAGGCAATTTCGAATCGAGAACTCATGAAGAGTCCGTTAAATTTTTTAGGAAATTCCATAGGCAACGGAGTGAGCCGCTCGATCCTGGTCTGTGGAATCGATCTGAAGTGAGCCTGACAGAATCTGACGTCACAGAAATTGTCTCTGGCAATTGATGGTGGTGGTGGTGGTGCAGAAATTGCTTGACCGTGCAAATTGTGGCAGTGATGACAATCAATTGTTGGAAGATGTGTACACCCTAGATTGTTTGAACTGCGCAACCAGGCTGTCTTAAAGATGCTGCTGGGTTGCTGCAGAAGATTTTCGGAAACTCTCCTAGAAAAAACACTGCTGTGCGGTCAACTAGCTAGAAACCGGTGGGCTTTATGAGAAACTTTTTGGCCGAAGTTTTGGCTAATTGACTGTGACTAGCTAGGAATTCCATGTGACAACCTCAATTTCCATATGCAGGCTCTTGAAAGGGCCGGGGTGAACTGACCCCCTCGCTCGTACCCCTGGTAAAACCCTGAATCTTTTTATTTTCCATGCATGAATTCTTTTGCAAAGTCTGAATTCATATTTGAAATCAGAGGCCCCAAATTAGCTAGGGGAACTGGAGATAACAGATTTTACACGGCACAAAATAGGGGGCTTTTTTTTATGTGCACCCCTGGATGGACTTTGGCAGGACGAGCGAGGGGGTCAGTTCACCCCGGCCCTTGAAAGCCTCTCAATTTGATGTACTACATGCAAATCATAGAAGGCGTGTAAACTTACATGATTGGCGTTACATAACTGCCTTTCTCGTTATCTGAAGAGGATGGACACAAACTTCGGAATCAAATGCAAGTGGTTTAGGAATATCATAATCAGCTCCTTAACTGGATCCATCAGCCGACACCTCGACAATATAACAATGGAAGCCAGATTTCAAGCTCCAAACGCGTCCAAAAAACCCCATAAATCTATGCGAACATGTCGTTTCGTACACCCCAAAACGGAGTCAACAAAACCTGCAATCTCACAGCTCGAGAGTCGAGCCCTCATTTCAAACACTGGGGGCTGATCACCATACCTAAAAACTGAACAAAGAAGCCGGCTCTGAACTTCTGACCGCATGGTCAGTGTGCATACATACCGGCACTTTCGGCAATGAAATCATGGAAAGCACAGCTCCTTCACATGTTGAAGCCAGGTGCAATGCCTTGATGGCATTATTATTTTTACATTGAAAATGCAATCCAGATCTTCAAAACAATGAAAAGTGAAGAACCACTACTAAGAAAGGAGGGATCCCGGGAAAGTTCAAAAGATCACAATTATTGCGACCATCCTGAAAAACTTTTCCTCATTCCCTCACCACCTCTAACTGGCCGTGAACAGGCCTGAGCAATGCAGACCTATCTGAAGTTTGATTGCACCCACTCCTGAATGCACCCACTCCGCCAATTACTGAAGATCGAAAGAAACACCAAATGCGAAAGTTGTGTGCAAAGAATGCACTGCCTGTCAGTAGCATGCTACACTTCCAATTGAACATGGTAATGATACAACAAAGATGAGGCCGGCCTGGCATTTCAAAAAGGCCCATCTCTTCTACAGCGTGAGTCATCCTCATGTGTCGAAATGAGGTATTTCTACAGGTAACTACTTCCCTATGGTTACAAAGAACAACACTCTCTCTACGATGGTGTCAAAATCTACACTCACTCTCTACCGTCGTGTTAATCCAACTCTACACTCTCGGTCAAAACAATAACAACTGGACATTGTTGAATCTATCTTTGAACACCTGTCAATGCGCTGGTTAGTCTTCTGTCTAACTAACTCTGGAGGACAACAACTACCATGTACAATTCTAGAAGCCGATACAGTCGGAACTACAAACTCTCCAAGTTAAGGTACAATCTCCTATATAAAGACCAAGTTGAATGCAAGCTGCTGGTTAATCCGCACGATGATTCCCCTCGTAACCGAACATCGCGGCACGTCACTGGACACCAAAATTGTTGAGGCCATTCTCCAAAGGATTTGAAACCTCTGTTACAGTCTCCGAACTTCACGTCAACGAGAACGTGTGGAGATTCTCCAGCGCCACTAGGGTAGTCCCTTCAGGGACAGGAGCGTAGCCTCCAGCAAATTGGCGTTGACGAAGATACGGCGCCTGGTTAATGAAGGGAGTCGAAGGGAGGCAGTCTAAATAGCTCGACTGATAATTCGAGTGACTGGACCAGCTCGTTTGGAGATCGGGCAACCCGGCCAGGAGATGCACAGGAGGTAGGTACCCCGTGATTGAATCAATGTTGAAGGAGCTCATTCCGTCTTGCGGATGCGTTTGGGAGCGAGACAATTTCGGAGCAATACCAGGGAGCTTCGAATTGGCAGGAGGGTGCAAGAAATCGGAGAAGGAGTGGCTGAAAGGGGAAGAAAAACTATTTTCCGTGTATGAGAAAGGTGGCTCCGTCTTCACCTGGGAGGAAAACATGGTGCCCACGGCGGGGGAAGGACCGTCGAAATGGGAAAACATCGACAAGTTGTCGTTGTTGTCGAATTCGAATTCGGAGTCGAAGGGACTCCTAGGGGAGTTCGATTGCTTCACCACAGTCGCTAATTCACCGCAGCGATTGCGAGTAGTGGGATCAGTCACCACGAACGTGGCTGAATCCTCCGAGCTCGTGGGGGAGCCGCAATTTGAGGTTGCAGACGAGGACACTGAACCTGCAAAATGCACCGGAAATCCCACTCGTCGTCAATAATCGTCCAAACTTGAACCTCAGAAACTTCAAAACTGCGACCTGGGGGATCAAAACTGTGATCTTCCGGTTCCGAACTGCGACCTCGCGGTTCAAAACTAGACCTTTAGCGAATCAAAACTGGCATTTTTCGTATCTATGTACCCAAAATGAGTTGCATGGGAGTCAATTCATCAAGCGACACGGGCAAGAATTGAATTAGCGCTCATTACCTTGTCGTTGAATGGAGGCGCCCCCGGCAGAGTGCCGAATTGGCTCCGTAGTGGCGGATTCAGGATTCGACGCTTTCCTGGACCCACTCGCCTCCCCCGCCTTTTCCACTTTCTTCTTGGGCGCCGGTTTCATCTTCTTCAGCCGCAACCTCGTGTCACTGGATCCCGTGAGCTTCTGCACCAGCGACATGAAATCGTCCGGCTCCGTGTGCAGCACCTTGGGCGAGTACGTGTGGATGATGACCGGCGGCCGGTACTGCACCTGCGGTAGCGGCAACGGCGGCTTCCGAATGCGCTGGGAGTCTTTACTCACTTTCAACGGAGAGTTCCGATTCTCCTGTTGCCGAATCCCGAAGGCAAATCCCGCTGCAATCAGGTCCTTCCCGTCCATAGCACTGAAATCCTGCGCCACTGGACTACTGATGACAGGCGTGTAGGGACTCATCCTGATATCGATCGATCTCAATGCCAGGCGATCCCAAGCCTTGGAACTAAACCTCCAGTCACCGTAGCAACACACCGGCTTCTATTGCAAACACGGGTTCATCACCATTATCCCTCGGTGACTGCGGCCAACCAACAAAGACAGTTGCACGGTGGACACTCGAGATGACAGCAGGGAGGCCGGGGGAAAGATGAGGAAACCAGGGAAGGGCCGTGCTTAATGAGGATGAGCCTGGAGGGTTTAATGGAACCTCTGGACAAGATGCCTGGGCAACAATTGCATCTTTTGCGGGGAATCTTAGGTGCTCGGTGTGGGTGGAGTGGGGGTCCATTTGGACATGCTGTCGCTTTGCTCGCGGGGACCAGTGACCGTAACTGTAATTTACTGGTACATGAATGATGTGTAATTTTCTACTCCGTATTTTTTCAGTTGAAAGGACCGACTGTCGTCAGTTGCAGACGGAGCGAGAACAAGAGTCATTTTTATGTCATGGGGGTAACAACTTAAGGAGTGATTGCGTTCACCTGGTGTACTCTCCCGGCCTTCAGATTCGTGGTTGTGGGGTCTTGATTCCCTGCAATTCAGGCAGGCAGTCCTGGAAAGGGATCGAAGCTCGGGCTTCACTGTCAAAGGCACTCAAGGATAAGTTTCAGTAACTTGAGCATGAGGCTGGGGTGAGTGGAATTTGATGTGATTTGGCTTACAAAGGTGGGGTCTAGGAAAAACGATTGCTTTTTAGTTTCTGCGTGAAGAAACAAAGGTCAGAGTACATCATTAGTTACACACTCTTGAAGTTACTGTCCAGTTTTCCTTGTTGCATGCGATGCGATCTGTTCTAGGTTTGGGAAACTTCACTGCGAGATATTTTGCTTGGTAAGTCGAATGGAAAGTTATATTATCGTGATTTTCAAAGGCTCTTTTCAGTATGATTAGATATATTGCCATGAAGATAGAACACTTTGGAGGCAAGTACACTTTGGAGCCTCATTTCTACAATTGGCTACTATTCCTTGTCGCTTGCTATTCATCTCCAAATCCTCATGAGTCCAGGTACTCTATAAATGTACCTTTAAACCCCATTATGGGTAGACTCCATTTTCATAGACTCACCATTGTAGCCTTGTTTGTGACTTGCCCAAATCCTTCACCAAGAAGTTGGTATGATTGATTGTAGCTATATAAGGGAGGCTAATATTATAATTTCAAGTTATTAAATATGAATGATCTTGTTTGCCACTGGTTTATTTGTTAGTATGTGTAAACAACCTTTCATCATCACTTTCTCTAGGTCATTAACCCCTAAATACTCAAGGCACCACCTTCTAGTGTTGACATTACTTTGAAGTTAAAAAAAAACTAACCAAGTTGTTACTTTTAGTAGTTTATATTTTTTGAATTTTTTTTTGAAGTCTAGTCTTAGCAACAAAATTTGATTTTAATAATGAAGAAGTATGATTTTTCTATTCAAGATTTTGTACAAAGTTGTCCATTGCGAATCTTGATTTTTTAGTGTTGAGGGCTCTTGGAAATGAGCCTCAATTCCTCAAATACACTAGACCTTGGAGGAAAAATCACATTAGAAATTCATTTAAAAAAATTGTAGAGTAGATTTTGAACCATAAATTGATTGGAGATTTGGAGTTATGCATGTTAGATTGTTAGGCTCTTTATCCTCATATTCTTTTGGTGACCAAAGTTTTAGATTTGACATGTGAAAAGAAGATTAAAAGACAGTTCAAATCACCATTACAATTTTTAACACCCTCATGATCAAACATTATATTTTTTCAATTTATATGTGAAATTGTTGTATTTTCTTTTTTCATGTGATCTCTAATATGTCTAGTTTGAATTTGTACAGTAACATTTATAAAAAAATTGATAAAACTTATCAAAATGTTGGCTTTTGTTCAATTTAGAACAAATTCTAAGAAGCTTAGAAAGCCTTGCACATTTAGAGGTTGACTCCTAATAGACAATTGTCCATTTAGACAATATTTGGGAGCTTGGGCAAGTTCTGAAGGACTAGTTATTGAAAATTTTGAAATTTGTTATGAAGGTGTGTAAATGTACAAGCCTTGCACATGTATTACTGTGTAGCTTTTTTTCCTACTAAGGTGGGTACACCCATTATGGTACAGTGCCTTAAAGCACACCCTAGATTAAGCCCTTAAATGGGGTAGTTATGTACTGAAAATTGTCAGTGAGTGAATATGATAGTTCATCAAAGAACCATTGGCCATTTTTGGTATTGGTGACATGCTTGTAAGCTCACATTACATGTTAATTTGTTTCTCTGACAAGGTAATCATTCTTTTTTCTTCTTTGAAACACATGGACAATTCCCATTGATTACTGACAAGCTTTTCTACTGCTTGTTGGTTACTAATTTGGTTTGTGTTTTTATCACTGTTTTAAACACAATTGCAACTCCATTTCTTTTCATTCCGACACCTCGGGAGGAGAACTTTGTGCATGTGACTGCTGATTTTCAGTGCAATCTATGAGCGCTTTTGAATACTCTACTTCCAAAACTTTGTCTCCCTATTGTGGTCTCATATTTGTCAAAATATGAATTTTTATTTTGTGCATTTCTTCCTTTTCTACACATCTCTTTACAATCCTGTATTTATTGTTATCTACTTAACCTTCAAATTACTTATAGCCCAATTTGTGGCACTTTTGGATGAACCCACCTTATACATGTGGGAAAATTGGAAATAAACTACACAATACTAAAACAAGACTAAAAAAGGGCTGGGTGTCTTCAAGCAAATCAAGCAGCTAAAACTTTTTGAAAAAAAATGATTATAAATATTTTAAATATTTGTGTTTTAGAATTGATTGGTATCTACAAGAAAATCATTTTATTTACTCTATGCAAATATGCAAAGTGAAATATATGAGGACTTTTGTTTAGCGGGCTGTTATGGCATCTCATTGTAGAAGTAATTTATGACAAAATAATAATTTAACCTCTAATGGATCGAGGCACATTTTGGACACAAATTGTGAAAAATTATTACTTTTCAAGGCTATGAGAAAAAAATGGAAAATTAGTTTTTTTCCCAAAATTCAACTATATAAATTTATAATAAACTAATGTGGGAATGTATAGAAAAACTTTTAGAAACTTTGACCATACAAACTAAAAGAGTATAGCATTTGCAGTTATAAGATTTTTCTTCTAATCTTGCCTAACAAGGCCAATAGACTTTAATTTTGAGGTCCTAAAGTAAGATTTTTACCCCATACATGGAGTTCTTTTACATTTGCATCTTGAATCAAATTACATATCTACCAAATTTCAAAATTTTAGGAGGATTGCATGTGCTGCTCGAAGCTGCCCGTGTTGCTCAAAAAAAATTATATTCCCATATCCTAAGGGGTCAAGGGGGTACATGTCGACACCTTGTGTTAAAATTTGAAGAACATCCGTTAAAAAATGACTTCATATGCACCTATCCGAGATCACATTTGTAAATTCAATAGTCATTTGGTTCTTTAGGGATTAACAGTAGAAATATAAGTTTGATTTCTTTCCTAGAACATTTCTACTACCCTCGCTACTACCATGATTGTAGGGTAGTTTTGGTGGAAAATAATTCTAAAACAGATGCCAAAACTTTATTTAAATTATTTCTTTAAAAAAAATTAATAATTTCAAGGCAAAAAAAAATATTGGCAAAAATTATCTTTAGCATCTATCAAATTTTGTTTTTCCAGAGAGTAATAGAGAGGTGCCAATCCTACCCTACCCTTATGGTATTAAGATTAAAAATTAAATTTTTTGTATATTGCAGTTGTAGGGCACATTAAGCAAGAATGAATTCTAAAATAAATGCCAAATTATTATGGGAATTCATTTTTTCCAAAAGTGCAAAACATTTAGCCAAGAAGATTCACAACTAGTTGACATAATTTGTGAAGGTGCAAAAAACAATTTTTTTACTTCAGATGCTAAGAAAAATACACTTCACTCTACATAAAAGAATACACTAGAAGTGTATTTTTGTCTTATCTATACCATATACAATTATACATTACTCTAGCATATGTTTGTTTTATAGTTATTGCCTGTTCTTTGACTCACATGAGATAGTAGTGAGTCAAAGAACAAATTCATTTGAATAAAAATAAAATTTTCATTTTTCATATCCCTTTTGACCCTTTAAGAAAAATTTCAATTTTAAAATTTTCAATTTTTCATTACCCCTCCCCCTCTCCTTCTTGTAATTTCAGAAACCAACATACTTGACAAACAATATGGGACAAATCTATATCCAATATCCGTACCAGTATCCATATTTCATACATATATTTGTATTAGTATTCATATTATGTATTCATTGCATATTTGTATACAATATGATATATGTATTTAGTATTCATTTTCGTATTTGTATCCATATTCATATTTGGACGGCTTACAAGATCAACAGCTTGTGATTTTTTGAGAAATCAACGGCGCTTTTGAAGGTAAGCATTTAAATAAATTAAAAAAATCAATGGCACAGGATTTTCCTCGCCTTAGGGAGGTTCACAAATCATCACGCCCTATCTACACACGGAGATAGTCACTGTAACACAAATCTCTGCAAAACACCATTAAAGAGTCAATGACAATGTTTTTTATATTCTTACAATTAAAGTACCATGTGAACAAGTTTTGCATTGATTGGGTAATTTTATAGAATTAGGACTTAATAAAAGTTAAAGAGTCAAGTCTATAGAAGATACCAAGGGAGAAGAGAGGGAGGATTAACTGCTACAGGGCAATTGTCCATTGAACAAACAATTGAAAATTTGGGTAGGTTCTTATGAAGTCAATTTTGGTTGGATGTTCATGAAATTTTGACACAAGGTGTGAACATGTACCCCCTTAGTGGAAATGTAATTTTTTTCTCAATTGGGTTCATGGATCAAAAATTATATTGGCTTGAATTTTTTTGGCAACTCGGGCAGCTTTAGATAGCTTTTGCAAAACTCCTCTTTTACTTTCAAAATTTGGCACGTATGTAACTCACATGATACAAGATGCAAATGTCAAAAAATAACCATGTATATTGTAAAAATCTCACTCTAGGAGGAGGTAAAGGTTGCTGGACCTATTAGGCATGGTAAAAAAAAAACTTTTTATTCTAATTTCAAATATTATAATCTTTTAATTTGTTCAAACAAAGCTCTTGAAATTTATCCTACACATTTCTATAGTAGTCTGGTACAAATTTGTACAGTTAAAAAAAAAAAATCATTTTTTTCTCATTGCCCTAAAAGGTGTCAATTTTTCACAGTTTATGCTCAAAATATGCCTCGGTCCTTTAGGGATTAAAATGTAGAATATAATATAACTTTCCACAAATACAGGGCCATTAATGGTGTTCTTTGTACCATTGAAAAGCCTTTGAGAATGTATCACTACAAGATAATTTAGGGGCATTTTAAGTATAGTCGTAGTAGTATAGTTCTATAATTTATGACCTTTTAGGAGATTTTTAGTAATATTTTACAAAAAACATATGTGTTTCTAGTAAATTTTTACTAAAAATCTCCCAAAAGGTCATAAATTGTAGGACTATACAAATAGGCCTATACTTAAAACACCCCTTTCTCTTGTAGTATATATGCATATAGTTTGAACAAATTTTACACTAAGATAAAAACTTCAAAACACTTTTGACCTTGATAGTTGATAATCACATAAAGTTTGAAAAATATTCTAAAAATGATATTAGAGTTTGGATTGGACTGCATGATTTCAAAGCATGATTTTAGAGTTTAGGTTTCAAAAGATCAATGATTTAGAAGAAGAAGATTTGAACCCATAATGATAGTAATTTTTAATTGCATTTACAACTCAATAAATAATCCAATCTAGAAGATGTGCAACCAATGAGATTCAAATGCGTAAATTTATCATCATGAACAAAGTGAGGTGGTAACTTTTGAAGTCTAAAACTTCAACTATTATGATATTTTTGCATATCTATCACAGGATTTGGAATCAACATTTGAAAATCTAGAAAGTAGGACAAATTACACAATATATTTTTAAAGATCCTATAATTGGTACTAACTTGGAATTTATTTTTGATAACCATATCTTCATTGCCATTACATAGTCCTTTTTTTTAGATTGGTGTAATTGTCATAAAAGTTTGTTCATCTCATGTCCTACATCAAGACTCAATGGGCAAGGGTGAGTGACATCAAAACTACCAAATCTTTGTACTATTGATTACCAATAGGGTGGTAACGTAGACATGTCTCTTGAAGTTTCAAGGAAAATGAATCCTCTCCCACTACTCTAGAAAAGTGTTCTTATAGAAGTGATTGGGAGCTGATGTTGGAGCCATTACCTTACAAGATTATATACAAACCTATGCCACAAGGAAATCGGCGGGGCATTACCCCGTACACACACACGGTATTATATGGGGGGTGCCAAGTTACACCCCCCAATATAATACCGGGGGGGGGGGGGGGAGAATAACACCCTCCCATTCTCCCAATGTGCCTTGCAAGACTTTAATTGTATATAAGCCTATAAGGCACTTGTACCTTGGTTCAGTGACTTTGGGCCTAGGCACACTGGTGAAGAGGTCATGAATTCAAACCTAGGCGTTCATTCACCGGAAATTCTTCTTCTTCCTCCTCCTTCTTCTTTCTTCTAACCTAAGAGAGTTGGCTATTGTGGCTACTTTCAAACATGGCATTCCAGACCTCCAATATTTCAACCCACCTCCTCTTCACCGGGGTGAACTAGGCTCGGGGAGTTCACTTAGACTATCCATTAGAAACCACGTGTGAACAAAACTTTGGACCCCCTATATACTTTTTGAATTTTGAATTTAAAAAAAATAAAAAAAATAAAAAATTTATATTTTTTATTTTTCATTTTTTTTCGTTAATAATAATTAGGTACAAATTTTTGAAGTAAAAAGATACACTGTAGAATCGAAAAATAACATTCACACCCCTATATTATATAAGAAAAAATTGTCTAAAAAATGAACAAAAAATTCTTTAAAATAACTCTCTATTGAAAGCTCCTTTTGAGTTGAATATTGATTCAATGGTCATCTAAATGTGTTCTCTATAATTATTTGAGTTGAAAAACATGTCATTTTAGTTCATTTTCAACCTCTTCTAGAAATCATTTCATATTTTATTTGAGTTGGAAATTTTGGCAATAGAAACCTATAATCATTATTACACAATGCTCAAAATTTTAGATTGAAATTATAGTTTATTAGAAACCACTTGTTCGCACGTGGTTTGTTGTAGTAGAAATAAGTGCACCCCCCAAGGAACTGGGCCCCTTGCTTGTCCCCCAAGAAAACCCTGAGTTTTTAAAATTTTCCATGCATGAATTCTTTTGCAAATTTTGAACTCATATTTGCAATTAGAGACCCCAAATTAACTAGGGGCTGTAGAAAATGGATTTTACACGGCACAAAATAGGAGGCTGTTTTTTATATGCACCCTTTGAAGGACTTTGGCAGGACGATCGAGGGGGGCCAGTTCACCCTCCTCTTTGCTCCCTCGTGCTCTCTCTTTGCTCCCTCGTGCTCTCTCTTTGCTCCCTCGTGCTCTCTCTTTGCTCCCTCGTGCTCTCTTTGCACATAATTGACTCTAATTTTGTTACTGTATCATTGACATTCATCACTTACTTACTTACCATTTCAGTTCACGACCCTCCCTCCGTTCCATTACGGAACACTAGATTGGTATTCTGATCCAACAAGTCCGTCGTCGGAGGCACGAGGGCGCCAAGGCTACTCATTCATGCCAGGACTGGCTGATGACCCTGAGACCAGGAACCCACTGCGTCCAGGGCGGTGAAAAAACTCCAGGAGACAGGAGCGGGCCTCTCCTCTCCTCTACTGTACTGTACAAGAAGACTACAAGAGTACAAGACTTGCTTTTTTGAGGATGGTGAATCTTGCATCACCAATTGCGTCCCTGCTTTTCGGGGAAGCATAAGTCTGGCATCTCGAATGAAGCCAAGAGACCCAAACCGCGTATCGTATTGGAAATGAGGCATCGCATGGGAAGCCGGCCACAATCGGATTGAAAGGCCACCCGCCCTACGGAACCTTAGTTAATGGTTTTGTCACATTTGACGAGCCGAATGGCGTGGTAGCTAGACACAGTTGGGTATAGTGGGACGCCCCACCACTCGGGCGTCCCGCTGTGTGAGGGCCCTGCCACGAGGCCCGAGGGTGAGTGGCGGGGACCTCACACAGCGGGATGCCCGAGTGGTGGGGCGTCCCGCTGTGTTAAGCACGAGCTACCAGGTACTGATTACAGCTCCTGGCACCGGTTATAGTGCCAGGCACTGTAACCAGTGCCAGGAGCTGTAATCAATGCCTGGCACTGTAACGGAAGCATTACGCTCCAAAATCTTGTTGTTTTTCCTAAAGCACAGGGCGCCTGAGTGCTTAACGAAGAGTGGAATCCGGCATCTCAGATGCCTGCCTGCCTGTGGAGGGAAGGGAGGGAGGGAGGGACTCTAGAAGATAACAGTGATTCCATGTGCTGCAATACAGTAGGGTAGGGTGTCTGTAAGTATGCGGATTGGGTGTGGACTTGGAGGGAGGGAGGGAGATTGCGCTCAAATATCAGGATTACGGTAGACTGGGGCTCGAGTTTACGGGGTTCACTTAACCCCTAAAGCCCCAAGGCCTTTTCTCCATCAAAACACATTCAAAACTCTCACTTCTATTGCAAAGAGCAAAAGGCTATAAAAATTGTGTTTTTTTTTTTGCATATCTAACCATAGGATCTTATACTAGACTAGTATCAGAATGTATGCAAGAAATTTCAGAAACTTTGAAGAAATAGATTGCAAGATATTTGCATTCAAAGTGAAGAAAACAAGTTTTGTTGCACCTTGCTTGACTAGATTTTGGGGCTTTGAACCTATTTTAACTTAAATTTTTTGTATTGCTGATTTTGATTTTCTAAGTTTATATGTTGAATACTTCAGTTAAAAAATTGTTAAGTAGAAGTAGGTTCAAGATCGAAGGAATAACTAAATCGTTAATAGCTCTAAGATAAAATTGAAATACCATAATCCCAACGGTGAGATTGTTCTAGCAAGCAAATCCAACCTTGTCTAACAATTTTTTTCTGAAAATTGTAAAAATTGCATTCAAAAATGAATCCTAAAAGTTATTTTTTCAAGAAGATGCTTAGATTGCCCGAAAAAACTAAGATTGTCCATAACTTTTTCATTATTAGTCCAAATGGAATGAATCAAAGCTTCAAATGTACACAAAAAGACATAGATTTTGGAAAAAATATTTAAGAAATTTATTTTGACTTTTTGTGATTTATTTGTGTTGCCCGCCGAACTCTATTTTTGGCATAACTTTTTCTCCTGGGCACCATTTGAAATAAAAATTATATATCCACAAAGCTCTCGCAGAACCGCACAACCTCAAAAAATCCCAAAAAAATTCTCTACAAATTGAGGTCATAGGAACCTACCCCGACCCAAATTGTCCCCCAAAGGGACAGACAGGCCTTTAGGGATTAAGGAGAAGCAGGCCCAGCAACTTACTTACAGCAGCAGGAGACTGTAGCAGACGAGCACCTAGTGCACTGGTTTCAATCCTACCAGTGCACCTCATGCCGTTGCCACATCCCAAATAATTTTTCAACTTTTTAATTCAGAAAAACCTCAAAATTCAATCATTCTTTCACACTGCTGGTTTAAGCGCCATGAAATAAAGCCCATGTACCCCTCCTTGCAAAGAGCTTTCTAATAGTACTTAGAACGCGATTAGGGAATGCACGGTTTACGAGATCTCACCGTAACAAGCAAAACAAAAGTAACGAACTAATTTTAACCCTTAAAGGACAAGGGGGTGACCATGGAAATCATCCCTTTTCATTATTGTGTGAATCATTGGCTTAACCCCTCGCTTGTCCCCTCATGGGACAATTTGGATCCAGGTAGGTTCCTATTGTCTCAATTTGAAGTGAATTTTTTTGAGATTTTTTGAGGTTGTGTAGCTTTGCAAGAGCTTTATGGATATGTAATTTTTGTTTCAATCAGATGCCAGATGAAAAAGTTATGGCACAATGAGCAAGAAATGGAGATTGGTGGGCAGCCCAAAAAGAATTATAAAAAATCAAAATATATTTTTTTGAATTTTTTACCTATAATATTATATTTTTACCTATACGTGAAGCTTTGATTCATTCTATTTGGACTAGGGATGAGAAAATTATGGACAATTTTAGTTTTTCGGGCAATTTAAACACTTCTTGAAAAAAAACTTTTTGTTCAACTTTGAATGCTAATATCTTCCAATCCTTACGATGAAATTTGATGAAATTTTTACTACATGATCTCAGACAATTTAAGTATAAGAACCTACGGTTAAATTCCAAAAAAATACAAAAGAATTGGTTTCGTTAAGTGAATACAACAGAAGTGGTAGTTTTGAGTGGTTTTTGGCAAAAAAACACCCTCGGGGCTTTAGGGGTTAAGAAATAGCCAAAGCACTCATTGAAGGTCGAACTACTATAGAAGACCTCCCCTTTTCACAACAAAAATCCAAGAACTAATAGTTGTACTTTTGTCCTACTAGAATGATTCCCTATCATCTATCGGATGTTTGGCGTTTGTGTTGACGTTCAAGGATTAAGGTATGGATTAGTAGGTGTACAAATTGAGTTCCAAAAATATAAACTTAAAAGTGGTGCTAATTAGTGGAATATAGTTATATTCTAGTTTGCACTGATTTAAATATATTGCAAATAGTGTGGCTTTTTTATGATTGTGTTCCATACACTGATAGGAAAAATCAATAATAAGGTAAATCAACTTGTGACATGGAGAATGCCCGGGTATGCAACTCCCATATTATATGGCCCTCATTATAATCACTTATAATGCAATTTAGTCCAATCTCAAGGAATATAATTTGTTTTAATGTAGAAAACTCTTGTAGCTCTTTCAATAAGGAATCCAAAAATACAGTTATATACATAAAATGAGTATTTTTGAGGACACTAATAGCATTAAAAATCTAATTATATGAGTTTTTTTAATTTGGTCTTTACCTAACTTTTTGGTCTTTTTAATTTGATATAATTTTTACAAAAGCCATCCTCTAAGCCGTTTTAATGCCGATGACCCTTGCATATAATACAAGAGTTGCGTATTTGAGGGAGAATGACTAGTTTTTCCTATTGGCATTTTTAAATTTTCTTTCTTTAAAAAGAAATTTGAAAAATAGGGAGAGCAAATGAGTAACTAAAATTTTATTTTTTTGACAAAGTATGAATTTGTTATGAAATTTTGAAGTGTGCTATCTAATTGGCCCAACTTCAAAAAGTGTATCTATAATGGTCCTCTTACTCACCTAAAGTAGTCAAAATATTTCCTGACAGTCACAATATTTAGGAACATGGTCACAACATGAAGACCTAAGAAAGTCACTTCATCATTCAAGACATTGATTGTGGCCACTAATTCTACTTAATGTACGTCAAATCTCATTTATTGAAAAATATATATATATATTAAGGACTAATGCAAGACTTTAATGGATCATTCCCTTGGTGTCTCTAATGAATCTTTTGCCTATGATGGGTTGGTTTACAAACACCAATTGATCATTTTTGATCATTTTCTTGCTTTGCGTTGAAGGCTAGCCTTGGGGAGCTCACTTAGAGTATCCATTAGAAACCATGTGCAAACAAAACTTTGGACCCCTACATACTTTTTGAATTTTAAAATTTAAATATATATAAATGTATATATGAATAGATTTTTCTACTTTGAAAGTTTATATTTTAAATTATTGATATTTTTATTTGTTAATAATAACTAGTTACAAATTTTTGAAGTAAAATGATACACTGTAGAATTGAAAAATAACTTTTACACCCCTATATTATATAAGAAAAATTTGTTTAAAAAATGAATTAAAACATCCTAAAAATAACTCTCTATTGAAAGCTCATTTTCAGTTGAATATTGATTTAATGGTCATCTAAATGTGTTCTCTATAATTATTTGAGTTGAAAAACATGCCATTTTAGTTCATTTTCAACCTCTTCTAGAAATCATTTCATATTTTATTTGAATTGGAAATTTTGGCAATAGAAACCTATAGTCATTACTAAACAATGCTCAAAATTTTAGGTTGAAATTATAGTCTATTAGAAACCACTTGTTTGCACGTGGTTTGTTGTAGTAGAACTAAGTGCACCCTTCGAAAGGCTAGCTAATTCCTATACTCTTGAATGACTAGTACCCCATTGGGATCCTAGTTGATTGTTTTCCATGGGTTTTTTTATTGATTCAAACCTCCTTTTTTAATAAAAGAATAAGTAAAATCAATGTAAGTGGTAATGGAATATAAATGATGCAATTCTCATTTTTTTTAAATAAGCATTTTTATTAAAGGATATATGCTATAAATAAACAATTACATATACACATTCATCCAAATTTGAGGCACAAAAAGTGATACAAAGGTATAAAATGCTTTACAAAATAAGTGGAGAACCAAACACCATTGCTATCAATGTACATTGTGAATATATATGATAGCTCTAGATCTAGTGTATACAATATGTACTTCACTAATTCTATGGCAAATGTTGTGTAAATCCATCTAATATATTCATCATACTATTAGGGAAAATATTTAAATCCCATAAAAATAAAGAAAAATATTCCATATAGCACCTCAAAGATCAATTGGGATGTCTTAGAATTGGCATGTATCCTTAATAGGCATATGTCAAGATAAGCCAATCATGTGACTTAAGAAATAAGAACTACAAAGACTACAATGTTTAGAGAGGTCGTACTCAAGTTTGATTGCGTAGTAGTGCAGAAGATGTGTGGAAGTCATATTTGAATCGTTATTAAAGTAAATTACTGTAACGCCATTTTAAAGTCATTGAGTTGGAATCATTTTTAAGTCATACCAGTGGGTTGCATCCCCCCTTGGTTATATTATTCCTGAATGAGAAATGTCTACCTACACATGATACCCGCGTGTTGGGCCCAACGATTCCGTCTCGTGAGAGTTGTTTGTGGGTGTAGGAAGTAGACAACCAAAGAATTGACAAATCCCTAAACGTCTACATTGGTAGATTGGATTCAGAGCATTATGCACAATTCAAAGTTGGACTTGACAAACTCAAAGGACATGGACTACTTGCTCCTCAGCAAGAAGCCATCACAAAGAGCCACGATGTACACACGCATCACTGCATTCGGTAACCACTTCCAAGTGGAGGATGAAACAACAACACAGTTGATAAGCTACAAGAACGGGATAGCTTCAAGTTTTCAATTCCATCAAAAAATGAAGGTAAAACATTAGTGAACTAAATGGGAGTCATAAAAGACACATTGGAGCTGGATCATGATGCATTGCATACGAAGATCATTCTATGCGGTGTGACTGGGTGAAGATCCAAAACAATCACGAGAACTTCATTTACATGAAGGACGATTTAGCTCACATGTAAGGCATTTTTGCCCTACATTTGCAATACATTATGTATAGTGGGAGGCCTCCCCCCGAGGGCCCTGCCTCGAAGGCGAGGGCGGGAGCCCGAGCCTGAGGGGCGGGGCCCTCACAGGACGGGAGGCCCGAGGGGGGAGGACTCCCGCTGCGTTAAGCACGCGGGCCCGAAAAATTTATAGGATTGTGCCAGGCATTAATTATAGTGCCAGGCACGATTATCGTGCCAGGCACTATAATTAATGCCTGGCACGATCACGAATACATTGTGGCGTATAATCGGGCATTTTTTTCTACAGTAGTAAGCTGTAGAGTGCTTAACGGTTGCCAAAAAATCCTTCATTGTTGTCATTCTTGACAACACTTCCTTGTCATGTACCCACTGCAATTGCATTCCAGTACTGATCACAAGTGATTCCTGCCCGAGCGGACAGAAATTTCCACAGTAGAAATTTTACACATACTCCAAAGTCTTCTGTGAGTGACAATTGAGTCATGTTGTTGTCGCGTTCTAGAGCCCCACTTACAAGGTCTGACTGCGTGCTACTCAAATTTGACTACCAGAAGTCATGTTAGAATGGGCGTAGTCGAGGCCCAGGGAGATGTGAATTATCCACATCCACATCAACAATGCGAAAAATCATTTTCAAGTCGTCGGGTTCCCTTGCCAGTCATTTTCAAGTCATTTTGAAATGAAGACTAATTACATTGTATGACACCCAAGTTGTTGTTTGTGACTGAGTCCTGTACAATGGATACCCTCAATTTCCCGCCAAAAGGCTGATGGTATTGAGAACGGAAAAAACGTGCATGAATCTCATAGTTTGCCCCTGCTTCAGCTTGTAGTCGCAATCATGACTGTGGAATAACTCGGCTGTTGTGGATGTTTCCAATCTGGTGCAATTACAAAAGCACCAATCATTCTTTGAGTCAAACCAGATACCAAATCATTCTTGCCCAATTGTAGATGGGGATGATTTTTTATAGTGGAAAGATTTTATGCTTTGATAGAAATTTGGGAGAGACTTTATCACTTTATTTAAAGATTGGAGTTGGTTGAGGAGACATTTAACCCCTAACTGCCCAAGGCCTTTTTTGAGCTTCTAGGAATTTGCTCTAAATTGAACAAGAAGACAACATTTTGATAAGATGTATCAATTTTTTTTAAATTTTAATTGTATAAATTCAAACCATACATGTTAAAGATGACATAGGAATAGAAAACACAACAACAACAACACTTATGGATTGAAAGATTATAATGTTTGATTATGAGGGTGTTAAAACTGCAAAAGTGATTTGAAGTCTATCAATCCTCTTTTTATGTCAAATCTCAAAAGGTGGTCACCAAAAAATATGAAGATAAAGGGCCTAACAAGCATAACCCAATCAATTTATGGCTTCTCAAAATCTACTCTACAATTTTTTTAAATGAATTTTCTAATGTGATTTTTCTCTCCAAGATCTAATATATTTTAGGCTCATTTCCAAGAGCCCTCAACACTACAAAAAGTCAAGATTGCAATGGACACCCTTGCACAAAATCTTGAATAAAAAAATCATAATCAATCATTTTTTAAATGGATTTTTGATGCTAAAAATAGACTTCAAAAAAATTCAAAAACTATAAACTACAAGAAATAGCAATTTGGTTAGGTTTTATTTAACTTCAAAATACTGTCAACACCAAAATTTGGTGCCCTGGGCATTTAGGGGTTAAGACAACTTTGTGCACATTAGGGCCCCTTTCCAACAATCTTTTTTTTTGACATTATAGTACCATATTGCCTCCCCAAAGTATAATTTGGCTAAAAAAAGGCAGCAAACCATAAAAAAGAATTTGCCAAAAAAGTTCAGTTCAAAAAAAAATCTTAGATGAAATCACCAAATTATAGATGAAAATAGAATTATGGATATGTGACATGTGCTAATGTGATGTTTTCTATCCAATATGTGGATGAATGTTGAAATTTGGAGCACCACTGTAACATTTGACATTGCCAATTTGGCATTTCATAAAAAACGAAAACAAAAAAATGAAAAAAACCAACACTACTTTTCAACTATACAAAAGTGACCGTGACTCATTAGTAAACAATGTTATGATTGCGTTATGTACAAAAGTGATCTGCATTGTAAGGTCCTAATTTTATTAAAATTTAAAAAAGTTACACCAACCGAATTTCATAACAACTGGCTGGAACCTTCATTTTTGCTGATGAGTGGTGATGGGTGCCCACTGCTCAGCCAGCATAGGATCCCTTTGGGACGCTCTTCCCCTGAGTGGCCCAGGACTTTCTTTCCCCATTTGTCATTTCAGGATTTCAGTTGGAAAGGGGAAGGGGCGGTGCCGCGATTCCTGATGACGTTATTAAAGTCCATTTCCTAATTTACTGATTTTGAAAAGCAATCAACTGATGCCCGGAAAACACTCAACTCGGAATGAAAAAAAGGACGGAACAATACCGTAGACTCTTGAATAATAAGTTAAGAATGATAGTAATATTTCCATCAGACCGACCGACCGACTGACCTTGACAGGAAATTCTACCTGGGAATGGGGGGGGGGCGCTTCCAATAAACAAAACAATTGGATTACAAATTCGGGAATACCCAATTGCTACAGGAAGCTCTAGATGCTCAAGCACCCACCCTCATTGAGTTTAGATGTTTTGAAAAGTGCACTTCATTCAATCAAGAGTCCTTGTTGAAGAAACTTCAAGGAATATTTTTTTTTGGAAAGGGTAATGAATGCTCTATTTTTTTTTAGGAACAAATGGAAGAACCATTGCATTAAAAAAACTATTCACCATACAAAAAAAAACCATGCCAAAGGTTGGACAATGGAGAAAAATGAACAGAGACAAAGAGAGTGCCAAAATAAAGCTACAAAAACAAACTAGAAGGAGGTGGATACTTGGTCCAAATATTGTGATCTCCATTCTTACGAGCAAAGACAAGAGAGTGAATCCAAACAATATTGAATGATCTATTTGAACCAATGATATATTAGAAAGATTACTAAAATTTTCACTTATTTTTAAGAGTGATCTTTAGTCTATTATTTTCTTAAGCAAGTTTAAAGTTTTCAACCAGTGAGAACTTTGAAATTTAAGAAGACAAAATGATGTAACCTCATACTTTAAATTTCAAGGTCAAGGGAGAAAATGACATCCACAATACTTTGTTCTTTGTGGCAAAAAGTGCACTATTTTGAGTCGTCTAATTTTGAAGTCAAACTCATCTCGAAAACTGGTCTTGATCTTTAATTTTGAAAGGGGACTTGGACAAAATATCTAAAAGCCAGTCATTTTAGAAGAATTCACATAGTAATATCCATTATTTTAGAAAATATACTAAACTATAGGTTTGATACTTTTGTGGCCTACTATTTCTTTACACTAACTCCCAAGGTTGGCATTACAAAAACAAGTTAGGGATTGCCCTGAGAGGTTTTATCCAAAGCTACCCAATTTGAATGTAAAGAAGGCCTTGCTTCATTTAATTTGAGCATTTAAAGATTGAAGAAGACAATTTACCATGATAACCAGAAGCTTGTACTTTACTACAAAACTAAATAAATCACTATATGTGCCCTGCACAAATAATTGTATACGGCTTAATTCGAAAAGTATGCAAATCTGCAAGGTGCATTAATATGGTAGCTCTTGGGGTGCAATTTTGCACTACACATAGTTCATAACAACTGCATATTGTATCATATTTGTTACATACTTGCCAAAAATTTAGAAGTAAAGAAGGTTTAAGCACAAATTGTCTATTGTAAACCACTTTGCTTCAAACACAACACGCAACATAATTTTTCATTCAAACTCCTCATTTGCAATTTTTTAAACTCCTATAAAGGGGAAAATGCTAGCTAGCATATGAACTTAAGAGTTTACAATATGAACACCTTCTATGGTTATAGTTTTCTATGTTATAGACTCTTTCCATATTATAGTGCACCTATGTTATACATACATGTATCATAAACACCTTCAAATGATTTTAGGTTCACGCCTACAACTAGGTTTAAAACTTGTAGGCTCATGTCTATGCGTTCATGCACTAGTATCATTGCTACAAAGGAGATATATGTTGACATCTTCTATTATAATTAGCTTCATAAAACCCTCCCTGGAGTAAAATGATACTTTGAATGAAGTAAGATTAAGTTCATTAGAATCTAATTCATTCAAGTGTCAAAATTGTTGTAAACGCTATGATAATAGGGCCATTTTTGAATTCTATATAACCATCATATTGGAGGCAGTGTAGCTTAAAAAACAAACTATATATTAGTTATTTATCAATTTTGAATGAATAAAAGTATCAAAATAGATGCTCATTTCATTGCTCAAATGTAGATGTAGAAAAACAAAACAAAATGCATTTAGGAACTTCTATGACATCAATACAAAGTGACACAAATATGCCACAATTTAATTGTGTATAGATAAGATGATTTATTTTATGATAATTGCACCCAATTATGACATGTTTTTGAAAACGACTTCTACAAAATTATTGCCTAACATATACAATTTCTATTCATAAGAACTTAGGATCACTCTATTACTCACTTTTTCTTTTTCTTCAAAAGAATCCAATTGAAAAAAATAAAAACTAACCAGGTTCCGAATTTGGATGAAAACCTCAACAATAAGCAAAGTGGAAGCGAGCAAGATGAAAACCTCATGTGCAAAATTTCTTCATGGCCACTCCTCATTTCTAGAGGAAAAGAAAAAAACTTCTCAATCTTTATAGAATGGGCCCTTCACAATTCAAGGAGAGAGTGTCATGTCTCCATTTGAGAATGGGGAGAAGAAAGTGTGACAACCTCTATTGAAAATAAGTGTAGCAACCAGCTTCTTCTTTAATCCCTAAAGCCCAGCTTGTCCCCTTGGGAGACAATTTGGGTCCGGGTAGGTTCATATTGTCTCAATTTGAAGTGAATTTTTTTGAGATTTTTGAGGTTGTATAGCTTTGCAAGAGCTTTTGTGGATATGTAATTTTTGTTTCAATCGGATGCCGGAATAAAAAGTTATGGCACAATGAGCAAGAAATGGAGATTGGCGGGCAGCCCCCAAAAAATTACAAAAAGTCAAAATATTTTTTTTTGAATTTTTTTTCTATAATATTATGTTCTTACCTATACGTGAAGCTTTGATTCATTCTATTTGAACTATGGATGAGAAAGTTATGGACAATCTTAGTTTTTCGGGCAATTTAAGCACTTCTTGAAAAAAAAACTTTTTGTTCAACTTTGAATGCTAATATCTTCCAATCCGTACGGTGAAATTTGATGAAATTTTTACCACATGATCTTAGACAAGTTAAGTATAAGATCCTACGGTAAATTCCAAAACAAATTTTTTTGTTTCTTTAAGTGAATACACAGAAGTGGTAGTTTTGAGTGATTTTTGTCAAAAAACACCCTTGGGAACTTTAGGGGTTAAGTCTTCTCAATTTCTCTCTATTTTCTCTCTCTCTCTTTCTCTCTATTTTCTCTCTCTCTTTTTCTCTCTCATTGTCTTTCTTTTTCTTTTCTTTTTCCCTCTCGTTCTCTTTTTCTTTCTTGCATTGAACTGATTTTCTGCCCCCATTCCCCCCCAATTTCGTGCTAATAAATGCCATGAAATCCCTGCGTTTGTCGATTGAGTGCCGGCTGCTGCAGCACGGGCGAGCTCCCGAAGGAAAGCACAAGGGCCACTTTCTTGGAGAGCGGAGCCCGAATTGGGGAAAGGCTGGCGCAGGGGCGCAGGGCAGCCAGGGCCCAAATTTAACAGGCTCCAGTTGCAGGGGCCCGACCGGATTAGGCGACCGACCTTCGCCCTTCTTCCGCTCCGTCTTTACTAATTATCGATCCAGCCCGCGCTCTGCCCTCCGTCGCTTCTGCGACTCCAGCTTGCCTGCAGAGTGCAGACCAATCCAATCCTGCAGATGCTAAGCTTAGATTTCAAGAATGGTTGGGGCTTGCTTTCCCTTTTTTTTCCTTCCGTGCGACACGGGGTCAGGACCCGAGGCGGCCTGTCGCCATCGTGACGAAATTAACGGTATCCTTTCCATTGGCAGGGATGGGAATCGACTATTCGACTTCACTAACTTACCGTAGTGGGACGCTCTCGAATTGAACTTGCCGGTGGAATTACAGGGCTCGGCAGAAGATGTGTGTGTGTGTGTGTGTGTGTGTGGAGAAGTGCACACTGCACAGGGGAAGGGACAGACACCACTGTGTCAGTGTAACCCTTTAAGGACGAGCTGGTCACCGTGGAAATCATCTGTTTTGCTAAGGTAATATGCTATTAAAGCGACCATTTAAGGCCGGGGTGAACTGACCCCCTTGCTCATCCTTGGGAAAACCCTGAATTTTTTTATTTTCCATTCATGATTTTTTTTTGGAAATTCCACATTCATATTTGCAATCAGAGGCCCAGAATGAGCTTGGAGGGGCTCTAGAAAATAGATTTTGTATGGCACAAAATAGGGGGCTTTTTTTTATATGCACCTTTGGATGGACTTTGGCAAGACGAGCGAGGGGGTCAGTTCACCCCGGCCCTATTTAAGGGTTGGTCCACCTTTTTCACAGGCTTCCGTGGATAGAAATATTTTCAAATCATTTTTCAGAGAAAGAAAAAAAGATGTGGAACCTAATACAAGTGGCTTTGTATTTTTCAAGCATTTTTGGGTTACTTATAAACTTTCAAAAATTTGGGACACAAGCACCTATTAGTGAACATAGGTCTTCCAAAATCCATCCGCTTGCAACTTGTAAAGAAATGTGCAAAAATCAAAGACAATGATTGGCTCTTGCAATAGAAAAACAATTTTTTTTCAATGCATTCAATTGCTAAAGTGGTCCATTTAAGGATCACCCCATTTCCATTTTCCACCTAAAAATAGGGTTGGTTAGAAGAAGATGGGTGCCGTTTTTAGAGCACACTGCCTTACCATGTGAATTGTTGGCTAAAAAAAAATGCAAAATCACTCACTGGAAGTCAAACTATTGTAGAAGACCTTTTCTTTCACACAAATTGGGAGGATGAATAGTTGCACTTTTTTCTTGCATGGAGAGATTCTTTGTCATTCATTGATTGGAAAACGTCCTCAACATTGTTTATGGATTAACCCCTAAAGGTCAAAGACTACGTCTTCACCAAAACTGCTCCAAAACTGCTATTTCTAATACAGGTACCAAATTTGTAAAAAACATATATTTCTGGAAAAATGTAACCATAGGATCTTGTAGGAAACTAGTTTTAGAAATTGTGGAAAAAATTCCAAAAATTTCCATCATGTAGATTGCAAGATATTAGCATTTGAGTTGACAAAAATCCTTTTTTTGTCTCTGCGAAAATCCGGGCAGCTGCACTTCACAAGGTCACATTTGTATGAAGAAATGTCCAAAACGGTGTTACTCTTTGGATTAATTCTTCAAGGCAAGTTAACTACATGCTTGAAAATTTTCAGATCATTTGGAATTGTAAAGCATATAGGAAAAAAATAGTAAGTAGAAAGAGGTAGAGAATGTTCAAAACAATAAATTGTTAAGAATTTAAATATGGAATTAGAAAATGCCAATTCCAAAGACTGCGATGTTGTAATAAAAAATCTACACCCAATATTTTTATTTATTTTCAAAAATATTGAAAATTGAGTTAAATAAAGGACTCCAAAGTTTATCTTGGAGTAGAGATTCCATAACTACTCTCAAACTAAAACTCAGCTTCAAATCTTTCATCTCATTAATCAAAATGGAATGATTCAATGCTTCCCACGTATATATAAATCTAAAGAACCAATTTTGAATTTTTATTTTTTTAAAAGTGATTTTTAAAGAAGTTTTTTAGCTGCCCGCCGACCAATGAAAATGATATATGATGCAATAACTTTTTAACCACGTAGTCAAAAGTTATGGAAATTGTTGGGCCTTAAAGCTACTCCTCGGGCACATCTTGTGTGAAAATTTTAAAGAAATAAAATAAAATAAAACGGTTGTGGTGAGCTGACCCAAATCGCTATGTTGTCAAAAAAACGGTGTGTGGTTCTTTAGGAGTTAACTTTGAAACCCTAAAATGCCGAGCCTATGATCACATAGTTGGAGGTCAAATTCCATCACTCCCTACGCTTCTACTTAGCAACTACTGTACATTGGGGTCAGATTTGTTAGGCCCTAAACAAAATCATTTATTTTTTGGCTAAATTTCTATTCATTAATTCCTCATGCAAGTTCAAAACTAACATATAGTAGAGCACATTCAGGTTTCTACTTGCACTAGGGATTAACTTCATTTAGAATTTTTGGAAGTTCATTTTACAGAGTTCAAAAATATTTTGTGACCTTTAGTAGTATTCACAACTTTACCAAAACACGCAACTTTATTCAATCCCTAAGACCTAAATTGCATTTTTTGGCAACATAGTAATTTTGGGCAACTCACTATAGATGGAATTTTTATTTTTAAAATTAAAAATTTTCACACAAAATGTTCCCAAAGAGTAACTTTAAGTCCCAACAATTTTCATAAATTTTGCCTACATGGTTAAATAATTATTGTATGATATGTAATTTTTAGTGATGTGTGGACAACTTAGGTAGCTAAAAAAAGTTTTTAGAAATCATTTTCTTTATAATTTGAATTTTTTGTATAGATTTATATGTGTGTGGAAAACTTTTAATCATTACATTTTGATTAAGGAGATGAAAGTTATGAGAGTTTAATTTGCAGGTAGTTTGCAGGTAATTATTAAATCTCTACTCTAGGATAAACTTTGAAGTCTTTTATTTAACTCAAATTTTGATATTTTTCAAAAACAAACAAAACATTAGGTGTAGATTGTTTATTACAACAGTACAAACATTGGAATTGACATTTTTCAATTCCATAAATAAATTTTTAACAATTTTGTGTTGTGAATCATTTTTGATTTCTTTCTACTTACTATTTTTTTCCTATATGTTGTACAATTCCAAATGATCTAAAAAATTTCAAGCAAGTAGAAAGAATGAATCCAAAGCATTACCACCATTTTGGAATTTTTTTCATACAAATGTGACCTTGTGAAGTGCAACTGCCAATTTTTTTGTAAAGGCCCCCTAAAGGATTTTTGTCACTTCAAATGCTTTTATCTTGCAATCTACAGGGTGAAAATTTTTGAAGCTTTTTCCACATCTTCTCAAACCAATGTAATACAAGATTCTATGATTACATCATTCTAAATTTCTAATTTTATTTTTGTTTTTATTTTATTTTCTAGAATTTGTTACTTGTACTAGAAATGGCAGTTTTGGAGCATTTTTGGTAAAAATGTAGTCAAAATCCCGTAGGAGTTAATATTCATGGTTTCAATTTTGTGATTTTTTTGAAGATTACAATTATTTTCATTAATATTTTATACACTATTCAATTATGCTTTATTATAAGTTCTAAAATTTTCATTAGATGCCATATTTAATTATATTTTGAATTATTTTTTAACAAACCTGATCCTAGTGAAGGATACATGATAATGACAATTTTTATTTTTACTTTTTTAGAAATGAAATTACATATGTTCTTCACTTCATGAAAATTTTAGATTTTTTTGTAAACAAACTTGATTTTATTTAGAATTTTTGAAGTAACAATGAAAAAAAATCATATCAAATAGAAAATTATCCCCAAAACATTGAAATTCTTTACAATATATATATATTATAGTGAAGAACATTATAATATAAACTCAATTTCCATTTCATTCTATAATTAGGATTCAATAGACATTCAAAATACATTCAAAATTCAAACCATAATAAAATATTCAATTTTAGGAATTAAAAAAAAAATCAAATTGGACTAGAAACTAGAGTAGATGACCTTCGTTTCATTAATTGAGGCTCAAACTCACAGAATCTCGTTTATATGCAGATGTCTCAAATTTAGAGCAAGGAACAACAACTTTCCAAAATATCATATTTTTGTAATTTGTTTTTCTTGCTAACTTCTCATTTACATGAAGACAAACTCTAGCAAGATTGCTAACTCTATTGCATACTTTTTATAACCCACCATGAAAGGTCAACAAAAAGTATGTGGATGAAAAATGCTTCTAATCTTTGTCACTAGATTGTTGCATTGTCATCCAAAAGTCACAAATTGCTCTTGTGGCATTGGAGGGTTAAAGGACAAATTGGTCAATGTAGAAATCATACTTTAAAAGTACCATGAGAATCATTTACTATCCTAAATCCAAAAGCACTCATATGAGGTCAAACTACTATGAAAGACCTTCCCTTTTTACACAAAATTCCAAGGATGAACATCTACACTTCTATCTCATATAGAGGGATTCTCTATCATCTTTCGGACAACAAACATATGCTACATCGTTCAAGTGTTAAAAGGACATTTGAGGTCTTGGGAAGGTTGTCCAAATTTACATTTTAGAATCTTTTCTAAATGGGCATCATGTAGCTCAATTAAATGACCAATTAATGATGAGCTTCTAGCTTCCCTAAGGTCATGGGCAACCTCAAAGTTATTATTCAAAATTGTTATCAAACTTTTCTGAAATGCAAAAAATAGAAGTTCAAATTGTAATTCAAAATCCAAGACTTAAATTGACAGATGTATTTTGTGAAGAAAAAGAAAAAGATACCAAAGAAATTCATCTATAGTTTAATACTAGAGGAGATTAGATATTTTGTTTAAGGGTTAACCTTTAAAGTCCCCAAAGTGCCCTCATGGATTCTTGAAGGTTTAGGCAAGTACCTATGATCTCAATTTTTGGCAAGATTTTTTGAATTTTTTTTCAAGATAAGAAAATCGACTAGCTTTCTAGGAATATAATTTTTATTGTAATCAATGACCACAAGAAAGAGTTATGCCACATTAAATCCAAAATATACAAATGTGGGCAACACAAAGAAATTGGAAATAGTTTTAAAGTTTTACAATTTCTCATAGATTATATTTTTGTCTATGCAGAAAGATTTGATTCATTCTGTTTTGATAAATAATGTGAAAATTATAAAACTTCTTTTATGTTTTGCGGATATTTGTAGAAAACTCTTAAAAAATAATGTATTGGATTAATTTTGAACTCAATTTTAACAATTTAAAAAAAATAAAATTGCATATGGTTTAGTTTGCTTTCTACATTAGATGTTTTTTGAGGCTTAACAAGACGATGGACTATGGAGAACTTGGAAACTTCACCACATGAGCAGTCTAATGGGAGAGTGCCTCATTAATTATTATTAAGTTTTTATTTTTAAGTGATTCATTATTTTTTATTTATTTAATATTCTGACAGCATTGAATTGGTTTATAGCCCTGAAATGGTCTTTCCATGGCCTCAAAAAAATCTAATGAAACAATCTTTTTGTTGAGATTAGTATGTCTCAATTCCATCTTAGAGCTATCAACAATTTTATTTTTCCTTCTATCTTGTAACTACTCAAATTATTTTGTATTATTATGTGAACCTAGGATCATGAGCAAATGAGCCTGAAAGACTTTACACCTATATTATAGGTGTCTATATCATACAAATTTTCCATGATGTTGTACTAAACATTATTATTGACATAAATCACAAGTTGTTCTCATGGAGGTCACCTAAAATTCGTCACCTAAAATTATAAAACGTCATATCAATACAGGGTTCCTATAGTGAAAACAAAAAAGGGCAATTTTGAACCTTTTATTGCAAAACTTAGTCAAAGAATTTTAGAGGTTTAAATTTGAGGTGAAGACAAACTACTCCATCATCCCTTTAACCTCCAATAAGTGCAATTTTATGCCTAAAATTCCTAAGGAATGTGTGATGCTCATTAATATCATGGACCTATATTGTTTTGGTTTTAAACTGCTTTTTAGAAAGTGAAATAGCCTCGAATGAAGCAAGTGTTTGTAAATTGAGAATAATTTAGTATTAAATTGGTTGTAGATTGATGGTATATTTGAAGCAATTTTTGGAGCCTTCTAACTATGATTTCAATTTATTATATCTAGATTTTTTACTACAACTTCTCTTTATTTGATATGCTTCAAAATTTAACACCTCTTGTCTCTTTTTCAGAATAAGTAGTTAGATTTTAGTTTGGTAAGGAATTGACTATGTAGAGAAGAGTATGAAGAATGGATCTATTTTTCTGACTCTATTTCAATGAGCAATAATTCAAAATAATGTTACTTTGATTAGTAAAGGCACATGCCCTATTAGGACATATCAATGTAGCTTGGAGAACCTTGAACACTCCCCTTAAGTGAGGACAATTACTTCAACAAGTTTGATGAAGGCAGGATGGGTGTACATTAATAAAATTCCACGTGCAAACTTCACCAAGTTGGGGGAACAAGGGCTTTGCTATCATGGCTCCCTTTTATTAACACCAACTCATCAAGATTATTTGTTTAGTTTCAATTGATCTCCTTTCACAATGGCACATCCATACTTCTATTAGAGTAGTGAACTTCATCGCAATACATCAAAATGCTAATCCACCTTAATGCCTAAAGTTCCATTGTTCCCTTGGGGGACAAAATGGATTTTGGGTAGGTTTCTACAATCTCAATTTATGTTGTGATTTTTGAAACCTTTTTTGAGGATAGGAAAATACATTAGCTTTGAGGGAATGCAATTTTAATTTTAATTGGTGCCTAGGAGTAAAAGTTATGCCATAATAAGCCCAAAACAAAGAGGTCATGCAACACCAAAAAACCCATAGAAAGTCAAAATAATTTTTTTTGTTTAAATTTTGTTTAACATAGAAAGTATTTGTGTCTACATGGAAAGATTTGATTCATTCTATTTGGACTAATGATGAGCAAGTAGTAGGGATAGTCATGTTTTTTGAGCAATCTAAGCATCTTCTTGAAAAATAACTTATAGCAGATTCATTTTTTAACACAATTTTTTATAATTTTTCAAAAATGAGAGTTTGATAGGGATTAAGTTTATTTGCTAGAAAAATCTTTCTACTTGGATTATTGCATTCAATTCCATCTTGGACCTATGAATAATTTAGATTTTTCTTTGATCTCATACCTACTTCTACTTTGAGTGTGTTTTTTGAATTTTTTTTCCTAGACTACCAACTCAATTTTTCAAAAAAAAATTTGTACTTTAAATATTGATAATTTAAATTTAAGCTTAGAAGATTCAAAACCTTAAAATCTAGTCATGCAAGGTGCAAAATAACGGTTTTCTCCACTTCAAACACAAATATCTTGCAATCCATGTGGTCAAAGTTTCTGAAATTTTTCTTCACATTCTTGTACAAGTATAGTGCAATATCCCATGGTTAGAAATAAGGAAAAAAGAAATTTCTAATTTCTTTGGCATTATGCAATAGAAATGATTGTTTTGAGTAGAATTTGATGAAAAAAGCTCTTAGGACTCTTGGAGTTAAGCCTTTAACGCTCAATTTTTTTAGGAATATTTGAATAATTTTGTCTACAATTTATTTTTATAAATACACCATTTGCCTGAATTTCGTCATTTAGTTACTAATAAGGTTATCATACAAAATTTAAGCAATACTTTGAAGAAATAAAAAATAACTGAGACAAAATATTATTTGAATAAAAATGTTTGTCATCTTGAATGTGGACTTCTAGGTGCATTAAATACTAGGAATGATAAATCCAATTATATGAATATGATCTATGAGTTATGGTTTATTAGTGTTCTTTAAAAATTCATTATTGAATTATTCTTCTAATTATAATTACACTTCAACACTAATCTTTATGTTCCTAGGAAGTTGCATTACCTTAAGAATGTATAGGAATTAAGAATCATATACAAATAATATCAAACTTACTTTATAATTTTCTAAGATGTTTTAGATAAAATATTATCAAAATTTAACAAATATCAAGTACACTTTTTGATGCAATTATAAAAAAGCATGCTAATTTTTAGGTGATTATTTCTTATAAATTAGAATATTATAGTATGGAAATATCTTCACCTATTCAAGATATTTCAACCTCCAATAAAGTAAGATATAACAAATTCTTTCCTCAAATAATTGCAACAATGAGTGTTCAAATTTATTGTAAAAATAATAGAAGAGTGTTTCAAATACAAGCAATTGTTTGCAAAAGATTTGAATAATACGTTGAAAATCAAACCTTAAAAGATTGTGAATATAATTTTAATAAGGAAGTGTCCAAAATTGTTCTGGATGGAATACTGAACATGTAATATTTATTATTGCAGGAGTCTAAAGTACTATTTATACATTGTCAGTTTGTCACTCAATATCCTCTACATCCATCTTCAAAATATTTGAAATCAAATGTACTCTAGAAAAAATTGATTATAGTGCCATTAAATACTTGACATATATCTTTCTCAATAAGAGATGCTTTAGAAAATAATCAACCTTTCCTAATCATCACAAATTCCCTGTGAACCTATTGACCGCCTCCTATTAGTTTTCTTTTAGGCATTTAAATGCCTAAAAGCACCCAAAATAATTGCAGAGCACGAAGCCTTAAAACCAAAATTTTGAAAAAATATTGGATGATGATGCCAATTTGTTCCAATTTTTTAAAATAATTTGGATTAAATTTTTATTTTCAATGAAATTCATCCAAATATGTTGGATGAAAAGATAGTTCTATTTAAACTATAGATGAATACCAAAATATTTGGTCACATCATTTTCTTGTATGTTGCCACTTCAGCACTTTTCAAAAAAACAACAACTCCCTCCTACTATACTTCAATGATCTACCAACACATATATAAAACTACCATAAATGCCAATTATTCAATCTATCCTTTACATATTCTAAACTTTCAATTTCATATACATATCCAAAATCAATATCCTCTAGTCATTTAAATGAACTTGCAACAAACCACTTCACATTGCTTTTCCAAAAACAATAGAATCTCCTTACTAGAAAAATCACTTTGAAGCCTATCTTTGAGACTGATTGTAGACCAAAAATGAACAAACCAACTTAACCTAAAACTTAGAGTTATATCTCTCTTTACCTAAATTTCCATGTTTTAGTACACTGAGATTTATTTTTGAAAATATATTTTTTGAAATTTAATTGTACAAAATTATGCTAGACTACTAAAGAAATATGTGAATCTTTTTTCTTATGAAAATTTGACTATAAGGATTGCATGATCTTTGTTGTCAAAGTGAACTAATAAGTTTTTTCAACTCAACCAAATGGTTAGAGGTTGCATATTTCAAGCATTAGATGAGATCCAACAACTAAACTCCTAAAGTTTCTTCACTATGTTATCACCAAAAACGCTAAAAAATTGTCATTTTTAGTACAACTACCAAATTTTTGAAAAATATAATTTTTGGACACATATAACTGTAGGATCTTGTAGTATGCTAAATTGAGAAGATGTCGGAAAAAATTCAGAAATTTTCACCATGTAGATTGCAAGATGTTAGCGTTTGAAGTGACAAAAATCATTTTTTGGTCCCTGCAAAAAATTGGGCAGCTGCACTTCACAAGGTCACATTTGTATAAAAAAATGTCCAAAATGATGGTGTTTCTTTGAATTAATTCTTTAAGGCAAGTTGGTTACATACTTGAAAATTTTCAGATCATTTGAAGTTGTGCAACATATAGAAAAAAATAATAAGTGGAAAGATGTAGAGAATTATTCAAAACACTAAATTGTCAAGAAATTAATCATAGAAATTAAAAATACCAATCCCAATGGTTGCAAATGTTGTAATAAACAATCTACATCCTATGTTTTTACTTTTTTCAAAAAATATTGAAAATTGAATAAAATAAAAGACTTCAAATTTTATTTTAGAGTAGAGAATCAAAAACTGCCCGCAAACTAAAACACCTCATAACTTTTGACTCAATGATCAAAATGGAATGATTCAAAGTTTTCTATATTCTATGTATATATAAATCTACATAAACAAATTCAAATATTTATTTTCTTAAAAAGTGATTTTTTTAGATTTGGCTGGATTACTTGAGTTGAGAAACAAACCACATATTAAGCCATAACTTTTGACTCATAATTCCAAATGTTCTGAAATTTAGTGCACACAAAAGATATTCCTTGTTCACACCTTGTAACAATATTTGGGCCAAAAACACAGAAATCTCTAGTCACACATACCTGCCTTTTTTTCTATGTTGCCAAAAAACGCAGCTTGGTCCTATAGGGGTTAACAAGGCTACAAGTTCCCCCGAGTTCTTGGATTATGAAAACTTGACCACCACAACAATATGATGTGGCAAAGCGACTGTATATTGGATAATAATAATAACAAAATTATATATTCAAATTTAAATCTTTTAAAAATTATAATTTAGAGAGAGAGAAAAAAAAAATGATTACTATTTTCTAAAAGATTAGTTATTTTTTTATTATTCTTTATTTTGGCTAGCATTGGCTGGTTCATTATCTCTTGAGAAGAGTCAGGCAACCTCGCCATGACCCCCCAAGTGAAAAATAAAAAATCAACAACCATGCGATTTGAAAAGAAAACAATATTCCCCTTTTAAAAATCAATAATAGTGCGATTCGAAAAGAAAAGCTGTGTAATTCAATTTGACTTGAAGAGGAAGCCGTTAGTATATAATCGCACCTACCCTTGCGTCTTACTTGGTGGTAATGAAGTTTATCAAAAAAATGTATCAAGGAGAGGAAGTGATCACACCTCATTTTAGTTTGATGCAATTTCATTTTCTTAAGAGTAATTCATTAATTTTGATTATAATTGTAGATTTCAAAAAGGGTTTGCATTATACCTAAATAATTACAACATCAAATGTAAAGGCCAAATATATATTCAAATGTTTAAAATACCATAGTTGAATTCGCTTATTAAGGCTACATTGCAACCACAGCAGAAATGCTAATAGCAGAAATGACAAAAAATTTTTTTTAATGAAATATGAATGATATTTCTTTTATACAACATTGATGATTAATTTAAATCATATTGTTGCCATCTTGATATTTGGTGTATTGAATGGACTACAATTTACGAGAGTTGTTGAATCAAAGTACTTAATTTTTTATTTAATTTATCACACAATGTCTGAAGAACATCTTTTTAGAGTGGTGTCATTGTACATCTCTGATGCTACTTGTAAAAAGATGAATGTTGGAAAAAATAGACACCAAAAACAATGTACATTTCAAAGTTGATACTAATGCCATCAAAAAAGATACAAAAGCATTGGAAGCAACATTTGATTTTATCTTGTGAAAGACTCATTGATGGTAATTTCTAATCATTTAATAAGTTATATATTTTCAATTAAAAAAATTATTATATATTATAACATTCACTTATTACTAATATATTGTTTCAAATTATTCAAAAACATTCAATTATTGAACTTAACTAAAATATATTTGATTTGATACTAGTTGTTAACCCCTAAAGCACTAAACTGCGTTTTTTGGCAACATAGCAATTTTGGGCAGCTCACCACGAATGGAGTTTTTGTTTTTTTTGTTTTAAATTTTCACACAATATGTGCCCAAGGAGTAGCTTTAAGGCCCAACAATTTTCATAACTTTTGATCACATGGTTCAAAAGTTATGCTATGATTTGTTGTTTTCAATGCTCGGCGGGCAGCCCGGGCAGAAAAAAAAAACTTCTTGAAAATTCATTTTTAAAAAAAATTAAAATTTGAAATTGGTTCTCTAGATCTTTATATACATCGAAAGCTTTGAATAAATCCATTTGGATTAATGATATAGAAGTTATAGGAGTTTAAGTTTACGGGTAGTTTGCGGGTAGTTGTGGAATCTCTACTCTAAGATGAACTTTGAAGCCCTTTATTTAATTCAACTTTAAATATTTTTGAAAAAAAGCAAAAACATTAGGTGTAGACTGCTTACTACAACATTGCAAACATTGGGATTGGGATTTTCCAATTGCATGAATAAATTGTTAACAATTTAGTATCTTGAATCATTCTCTACTTCTTTCTTCTTACTATTTTATTTCTATATGTTGTACAATTTCAAATGATCTGAAAATTTTCAAGCATGTTTCCAGCTTGCCTTCAAGAATGAATCCAAAGAGTAACCACCATTTCGGGCATTTTTCATACACATGTGACCATCTGAAGTGCAGCTGCCCGGTTTTCGCAGGGCCAAAAAAAGTTTTTTTCCCAATTCAAATGCAAATATCTTGCAATCTACATGGCGGAAATTCCTGAAATTTTTTCCACATGTTCTCAAACTAATTGAATACAAGATTCTATGATTACATGTGTTCAAAATTTGTTTTAAGAAAATGAATTGGTACTTATCCTAGAAATGGCAGTTTTGGAGCGTTTTGATAAAAACATAGTCAAAAACCTTTAGGGGTTAATCAACATGAAATAATGATTATCCTATTTTAAATGGATTTTGAATTTATTTGCAGAATTCTCATGAAGATTATTTTCTTCTTTGGTATATTATTGACGATCAATATGTGTGCAATCACAACTTTGAACTTGTTGTAATGGAAGCTTGAGAAGCTATTGAAAAGGTACAGAAATTTAGTAAAATAAATACTTCCTCTATCTCAAAACAATATTTTGGTTGGACTATATGTTTGGGATTTTTTTCTTGGAAATAACATTACTTATTTCAACCTATTTTGAGCTATAAGTAGAGTTCAACGCACTCTTATTGTCCTAAAACTTTGAGTTTTGTACGCCTTTTCAAAGTGTAGTATTAAACTTATTTGTAATAAAATTAAGGGGAACCAAAAGATCACCTGGGGATAAGGAGGGAGTACAAGATTTTATTAATATAATTATATTTATTCAATGCTTGAAGATATTATTCTACGAAAAAAAATATAGATTATTGCTATGAATTTGGAATTTCTGTAGGATTTGTTTTGGATGAGGCACGGTAGTAAGTGAAGTTAATAGACAATGTCATTATGCTAGATGATATTGAAGATGGGATTGCATGTCCTACCCAGTTGGTGGAGAGTAATGGTGAGGGTAGTGTAGAAAATGCATCTGCTCCTATCTATATTCCATTGGTTTACGGTGACCGCAATGTACTTAATAGGCTTTTAGTGTAGTTTTGACCATCAAAACACTTTATGTGTTTCATGTAATACGTTTCATGCAATATAAAGAAATGAAGATCATTTCTGACCAATTACGATGTACCACGTGTACAAAGTTTATTCTCTAACTATCCTACTACTGCATTTGTACATGGTTTTACACTATCCTATCACCCCAAAAGAGTAACACGGAGAACTGGCTTGAAACGGCTTTCTAATGGCTTCAAAAGACATCTAATGCTTTTTACTTAAAAAAAACATATGTATATTCTAAAACATGTAATGAAAATCATTATGTTAAGGATATAAATTTTGAATATATATAAAAAGAATTCAAATCCCCCTTCATATTAAGTCTTATAAAAACTAGAAGAAGTATATTGTGATTGGAAAATACTAAATTGTTTATTACTTACAAAAAAATGCCCTGATAAGAAGAATGTATCTTAAATTTTAATTACTATTAAAAAATATTGAAAATTGAATTAAAAAATAAACCTCAAACTTCATTTTAGAAAAGGCTCTACAAATTCCTACAAAAGCAAATTCCTCATAGTTTTCATTTCATTCAAATAAAAAATAATGATTAATAGCTTTCTATCATAGATATAAATCTAAAGAACCAATTTCAATCTTTTTTGAGGTAAGAGGTGATTTTTGTGAGTTGTTCCTTTTTTGAAATATAATTTTCTTAGGAATGTAACTTTTGTACGGTATATCAAAATCATAGTAAAAATAAGAAGAAATAAAGATAGTAGCAAAGTACATTTCTAAAATAAATTTCATCAAAATTCTACTAAATATGCACCTACGTTAGCATGCCTCAAAATGAGAAATAGTCTAAAATTCAGATTTCATCTTTATCTCAACAAGCCTCATGCACTTCTTGGCAACATCATTTGTCTTTAGTAAATTGAAATAATAAAAAAATTCATCATGATATCATGATTTTGACTAATATTTTCCATATTTGGAATGCAATGTTAAGTATGTAATATTCATGAATCTTATCAATTCTCATTAATGCACTAAAAGTGTTTAAACAAAATAAGAGCTCATGCTTATTGATATTTAATTGAACAAATAGTTCCTTACATTTTAAGATTTGAATTTTCTTTTGAGTCTAGGATTAAAAAAGTTATAAAATTGAACATTATGTTGTAGTAAATTAAACCAAAAATGCTAAATGGTTCGCAATTTGGAAAATGCATATTTTGAAAAGTTCATTTCATCTTATTGATATTTATTGAAGAAATTTCAAGGATGATTGTACTTGATATTTTAATGAAAAAAAATATCAATGGCATACATATTTTAAAAAATTTACAATTTATTTTGTGATTTAAAAATTCAAGATTCTTTTTTGTTCAATCACTAGAGGGTCAGATTTATAAAGAACACAAGGTCTTTTAAAATAAAATGAGCAAAATTTATTTTTAAAAATCAATGAAAAAATGAAATCTTTCTAACTTTTGCAATACTTATCAAAATCTTATAAAATAATGCTTCATATATAATAGATCATATCCTTGTCAAAGCTACATTAAATGTACAAAAACAAATGAGAAATGTGAAGCTACTAGGACCTATTAGCGTTTATGTTTAGTGGACAATTAAGAGTTAAAAAAACTACATCTAAACTTCATTCAAAACCTAGTTTTCAAATCTTTTAAAAACAAAATATCAAGTAAAGAATTATATAGCTAAGAAAAACATTCTTAATATTTGAATTGACATAATTTGATTCAACAGTAAAGAGACTGGAATTTTACTTTCTTACATTTTGAACTTGTGTACACTCAATGATTTGTTAAAAATTGAAAATCAAGTTTTTTTGCTAGGTTCTTAGATTCTCAACTCAATTTCACAATATATATCACAACTTACTCAACCTATAGTATATCAAAGTCTTTTCCTAAAAAACTTGAAAGATAGAATTACAAAAAAGTTTGGAAGGACTAGAAATTTTTATTTTGGAAAGTTTAAGCATTGTGATCTCACAACTGTTAAATTTTTAGAAGGTTTCATAATTCAACATTTATTAGGATAATTTTTTTTAATGAATTTAAGACATGTGAGTCAATATTTATAAGATTTTTTTTTGAAGATTGAGATTAGGTGACAAAAGTTTATTTTTTCTGAAAAATATTTTAACCCTAAAGGACCAAGGCTTTTTTTCACTCAAAAGTACCATTTCTATTGCAAAGAGTAAAAAATACTGAATTTTTTTTTTCACATTTATTCACATGATCTTATACCTAATTAGTATGAAAATGTCTGAATTAAGATTATTTCAAAAATTTGAATTAAGATTATTTGACTTTTAACCTTTATAATTTAAATTATTTGCACTGCAAAGTTTTAAGGTTTCAATCCTTATGAATTGAAAGTCTAGGAAAAGAAATTCAAAAAAATGTAATTTTCATTCATAATAAAATTACTAATTAAATTGAAGTAGGTATAATATAAAAGAAAAATCTAAGTCACTAATATCTCTAAGATGGAATTAAAATACATTAATTCCAATGGTAAGATTGTTCTAGACTTTTAGAAAGCAAATTAAATCATGTGGAATTTTTTTTGAAAAATTGTAAAAATTTCATTTAGAAATGAATCCTACAAGTGTTTTTTTCAAGAAGATGTTTATATTGCCCCAAAAGCAAGATGTAAACAAAAATATAATCTATGAGGAAAAAAATTCAAAATTCAAAATTCAAAATTCAAATTTTTGAAATTTCTTTTTATTGATCAATATTTTTTGAGTCTCTCCTATTTTGAGCACAGCTAGGCATAATTTTTGTTCCATGGCACCAATTAAAAAAGAATATATGTTCTTATGAAGATAATCAATTTTTCCATCTTCAAAAAAAAATTCAAAAAATCATGACAAAATTTGAGACTATAGGCACTTGCCTAAAATCCAATTTGTCTCCCAAAGGAATATTGGTCTTTTAGGGGTTACAGATTCTTGATATTTTCAATCTAATTTTGTATGTAAGATTTTAATTCATTTTTTACTACTTAAAATGTTGCAATTTTTCAATCCATGATTCAAATGTCTCTTTTCATGATCTCAAATTTTTAGAAATTTACATGCATGTGTTGTGTTGAAAACAAGGTTCTACAATTGAATCTCAAAAATTGACAATATTTTGGATTTTGGTTGAATGCATTAGAAACATGTAATTCAAAATGTTTGAATGAAATTTGGTTATAGAAATGTAGAATAAATAAGTCAATGAAATATATCTCACCACACAACTTTTCCTATACATGATATAAATTTGTGGAGTGTTGAAAGGAACATTTAACCTCTAGAAAACTAAGGAGTCTACTTTGTTTATTTTGGAAATTCTGGGCAGGTTTTATAGACTTTATAATCCCAAGTTTTCACATTAAAATTTCAAAATGAATCCTACACATATTAATTTACATGTAAAGCTTTGTTTCATGTCATTCCAATAAATATCACAAAAATAATAGGTATTTTTTTATTTTAATGTCAAAGCATGCAATTGAAGATATATTAAAAAAGTAAATTAGTTATATTATTGATAGTACATAATGATATCTATTTAAAATCCACTAAATCATTGTACCCCAACTAATGAATTGAAAATTATAAAGAGTTTTCTTTTGCAAGCAATGAAGGTAGGAAAAAAACATATAAAGTTCTTTTTTGAGATAAGTTTTCAAAATTTTCAAAAAAATGTACAAATAAAGAATTTTTATTATTTACTAAATAGACTCACCATTGAAATTAACAATTATCAATTTCATGTAAAAGGTATTAGCAATTTAGGGATTTCTTTCATATAGGACCTCTTTCTACTTTAATTTTAAAGATGAAAGATAACAATGAAAGATTTTTTGTTTTATATTTTTTTCATTTTATTTTAACCCGTTTTTCAACATATTGGCTAAAACACCCAAGTTATGGGATCCACATGTTTTTTTTTCTAAAATTGTTGAAAGGCAATACTTCACATTTGAGAAGGGCTATAAATTCCTATTTTTTGAATTTAAGCACATTGAACTTGCAATCAATGAAGATTTTTTTTTCTTCTAGAATTTTGGAAGGATACATTTGAATAATTTAACTAATAAAACTTATGATTGAGTTTGTTAAAAGAGTAAATAAATATTAAGATTTTAGCCTTACTTTGGGTTTGAATATTTGAAGTAGTTGTGGGTCTCAAAACACTACAAATTTTGGGTAAAAATCATGGGAGGTTGACATGATCATTGCATAAAAGACGCTTTTATATACAAGTATTTTGAAAAGGAATTATGCACCCACGTTGCCTACTTATTCAACAAACTCCATGTTCTTATAACAATGAAATTCAAAGGAATCTTGTCCCTTTGGTCTCCAAAAAACAAAACAATCTTTTTACCGAGTAGTGTCTATACAATTTGTTAAACAAGACGCTAAATCTGTTTCACGAAGTGGGACTAACAAGGTGAAACTGCAAGTTTTTTAGGATAAAAGTAAAATTTTGCCCCCTATTTTGTGTCATGTCTAGGGTATATTCTTGATCTTTTCTAACTAATTTGCGATTTTTGATTGCAAATATGAATTCAAAATTTGCCAATTTTTTACATAAAAAATAAAAAACTCTTGCGTTTTTCCTTGAGGTAAAAAATCTACGTTTGCACCTTGTTGGGCGTACTTCATAAGACGGGGTTATTGTCCTACATTTTGTAACTTCATCATTCATTAGTGTTTCTTAGTAATACATGCTTGTACTACACACAATGGATTGGAGTGGCTTCATTGGACTTAAGGCAGTCTACTCTTAAAGTAACCATGTTCTATATGCATTTTCTATTTAGGAGTGAGTAACATGTTCCTTAAAATATCTATTATTGTCATCGATGAGTTATATAGGCTTAAAGGGTCACTTTAAGAGTAGACTTATTTATGTTCTATTGTTTGGGCAAAAAATATATACACAAAGCAATGGCCCTAGGCCTTGGCCAATATATCTAGTTATCAACATCTTTATCATAGTGTAGTTGTATGACATTCATAAAGTAGAGAGCATTACTGATGCTTAGTAAATGGGGCCCAATATTTATCTTGTTCTTATAGGCTTTCATACTTTTTATTCCCTAAAGGACCAAGTAGCATTTTTTTGCAACATAGCTTTCTTGGTCATCGATTTTCAAACAAAATTTTCATTTTTTTCCTTTGAAACTTTCATACAACATGTAGTCAATTAGTCAATGAGTAGCTTTAAGGCGCAATAATTTTCATAACTTTTGACTATAAGGTTAAAAAATTATTGTACAATAATTGTACAAGGGGACTAAAGGCAATCTAAGCAACTTAGAAAAAATCATTGTTTTTAAAAATTAAAATTTTGAATTTGGTTTTCTAGATTTGCATATATGGAAATCTTTTAATCATTTTATTTTCATTAATGAGGTGAAAGTTATGAGGAATTCTAGTTTACATGTGGTTATGAAATTTCTACTTTAAAATAAATTTGAAGTCCTTTATTTAACTCAATTTTTTATATTTTTGGAAAAAAATAAAATCATAGAACGTAGATTGTTTATTCAATATTACAACCATTGGGATTGACATTTTTCAGTTTTACAACTAAATTCTTAACAATTTAGTATTTTAAATCATTCTTTATTTTTTTTGCTTATTACTTTAATGAATATAAAATAATTTTTATTGAAATTTTTCTAATGTATTTCCAGCTTATTTTTTCAATATATTATAGAAAATGGCAAGTTGTAGGATCTACATATTTTTGATATAAAGTTTGAAAGATAAAATCTAATCATTTAGGAAGAATTGAAAATATATATTTTTTGAAACCTAAGCTTTATGATCTAGCAATTGGTAAGGTTTTTATTTTCAAATTTTAGGAGGGTGCGCTCTAAGGCTAACAAGTTAACTTTAGGATCATATAGGGTCTACAGTTGGATTTGTTAGAAAAAAATGTTTTGAAGCAATTTTGGGCCTCTAAAAATGAAAGAACTGAAGGGGGGAAGTGTTAAACTCATAGAGCTTATAAGGATTCAATCATTATCTAAGTACCTATTTTTGTAAGGCAATTGAAAAAAGTTTTGAATTTACTTAGCATGCATTTTTGGGGTATACTATGAAAATTCTATGATTTTTTAAAGTATTGATTCTAGTTTCATGTAAAATTGACCATGTCAAGGTCTCATGTTCTTAAGGTATATAATCTGGAATTGAGTATATATAGAGGTTGGTTTGTAGGAAGGTTGCAATTAAGATGTAATTAATTTTGAGATTACAAATTGAATGTATAATAATTTTTTCTTGATTCCTTTTCATTTGTCTAATTTGAAACAACCTCAATGATTCTAATATTAATTTCATTATATTGGAACAATTTAGCATATCAAAATTGTAATAATCATCTACACAAAGTTTTGGAGAGTAGAACTAGAATAAAGTGCATTTAGGTTACAAAGTGCTACAACGAACTCATATTGAATCCTATATGTGAAAAATATATAATGGCTACATGATCCATTGTTTGACCATGTGTCCATGCATTCGTTCATTTAACATTCACAAAGACCTTCATCAAAAATAAAAAGTTATAGCATTTCCAAATCAATTAGGATGGTTATGTTAAATATCAATTTTAATGTAGTGGAACTTAGGCCCTTCAAACTAGGAAAATGACTCCAAGAAGACCCACAAGTAGTGACAAGTTCATGATGCAAGTCTTCTCGTGGGTCATTTTCTTGGTCTATGCGGCCCAAATTTGTATTAGTGCATCCAATTCACTGAAATTTGCCATAAGTTATATGAAAGAGTTGCATCATGTATTCATATTTCTTCCTTTGTTACAAGCCTAAGGTAGCTACTCTAAAAGGGCCCATGCTCCAGAAGTGATCATGACATAGAGGTATGTTTTTCTTTTTTCAATGTACCAACAATGTACATTTTTGGAGGTGGTCGCTTTTAATAACCATTGCATTTCAACTTCAAAAATTTGTAACTAATTCCACAAAAGTCCAGAAAATATGAAATGACTTGGGTTGGATACCAATTCCATTTTTCTTCCTACGTAAAATTCTCCTAAAATTGTTTCAAGGAGTTTAGCTTCCCCGAAAAGGCAATCAAGTCACTTTAAGAGCAGATTACCTTACTCATCAGTATTCACTATAAAGTAAAAACATCCAATAGTGTGCATGAACCTAATCTTTGTTCCTAGATGGACATTAAATCGTCCCTAGATTTCTATTGAATGGTGAATCATAAAGTTTTCACTTCTCTTCACTGTAATTAGATAAGTGCTGAATTTGTCAAAATTCAGATTTAGGTCCACTTATAGGATGGTTCCATTGGTCTAGGGGACTGCAACTTCAAAAATCCATGATTTTCTCTCGCTAACACCACAAAAATATTAATTTTTTGAAATTGTGCCTCCAAGTATGCTGAATTCCTTATTTTCACGGTTTTGGGTGCTTCCACCTTAACCGTGGAGCGTCGTAGGCTCCATTTTGTGGCATTCTGATGATAACACTGTGAGGTGGAAAGAGTTCAAAGCACTTTTTCATCCACATTTTCCTTGGTGACCTTTCATGTTGGGTTATGAAGAGCATCCAATTGAGTTTGAAGTCTTGCCAATGTTTGTCTTGACGTAAATGAGAAGTTATTAAAAAAAACGGATCACAAAATATGCTATTTTAAAGTATTTTGAAAACTTGTTGCTCCTTGCTCTAAATCTGAAATTTCTCTACAAAAATGATATTTTTTGAATTTGAGCCCAACTAACAAAATGACGGTCTACTAACTCTAGTTTCTACTCCAATTTGAATTTTGAAAAAAAACTGAATATTGAATATTTTAGTGCAAATTGAACTTTTGGTGCATTTTCAACATCTATTATTTTTTAATTATAGAATGGCACGGAAATTGAGTTTTCACCATAATGTTTGCCATTGTAATATACACACATGATGAAATTTTCAGATTTTTTGAAATAATATTCTATTTAATATGATTTTTCTTCACTTTTTCTTGAAAAATTCTCAAAAAAAAGCAATTTTCCACAAAAAAAATCTAATTGTTTTTGTGAAGTAAAGAAGGCATGTACTTTCATCTCTGAAAAATAAATATAAAACTTTTCATACATATCGAGTTGCAAAATGACAACAAATTGAGTGATGGGCAATGAGGTTCAAAATCAATGGTCATGGGTCAGTCATTTAGGGGTTAATGAACAACCAACCAGCAAACAAAGCCTCTCAGTTTAGTTGTTTTTTATGCAATGAGTCTTCCATTTGTTAAAAAAAAAAAAAAAACCCAAAACAAAACTCTCAGTTTGGAACAGTGACATAGTACAAGTTTCACCGACCCCACCCTAATTTTAGATACTATGCAGGCATCGAACAGAGAATCAGACTGCCGTGGGCCATTATTAATTACTCACAGTCCAGTGCTCCCCGAGAATACGCGCTCCCTTTCGGCATTAAAAGCTCCGCGGAAGAACGATCTGCTCGCTCGCTCCATAAAAGAGCTAGCATAGCGTCCCTCAACGGTCGCATACCGAATACATCACCACCACCCCAAAAGTCGCCCTCCAAGCCATCGATCCTCCAAAACAGAACCTCATGGCCTCCGAAACTTGCGACATCACCGCTCTCCTGTCCTTGCAATTGCATGCTCGTTAAAGCAAAACTCGCAACGGATCCATCAACAACTGAACACCACGTCATCAGCCCTGCCGTTACAAATCTTTCGGGCTTCTAACGTAACGTCAATTCCTGTCTTCCTCGATCAGTCCATTTCGCTCTCTCCATGCAACCAGATTTGCCATAGTATCAATTAAGTGCAGACCTTCGCACAGTCAGGCAGACGGCTCCCACTTAGTTGGTGTCTAGATTATATGATCGATCAAATTCGTGGAACTGGAGTCTCTCGACCCGGAGCTTCGAAATTGTGAGCTCTAAAATCTAGTGACAGCAGAAATCTAAGGTTCGGAATTGGCGCTTGCACTAGTGCCAATCTCTTGAAACATCTACATTTTAACGAATGTGTCTAGTTTTTGTTTGGATAGACTGCGTGTAGATATATAATATTCAGTGGGATAATGAGTTCCGGGACTACATGCACCACTTCGTCGTTTGGACGAATTTGAGGTTACAGTGTCTAGATTGTGCCTAAATTGAGTTTCAGAACTAATTGCGATCCCGCTCATTGCGTTCTCGGTGTCCAGCAATGGTGTCAATGTAGTGGAACTTGTGATAAGTTGAGGAAGCTAGCTGGTGAGTTATTCAATTCCTGCTTTCGAATTGGGATTGTGGTGATTCGCTTTGCAGGATGCGTCCTACTTCCTTGAGCTACACCGTGGGCAAGGTCGAGCATGGCGAGTTGCAACCGGCTCCTACCATCGGGTCGAGATCAGCGACGACCAGTTTCCAGTTCGGCATCCGCAGTCGACTGCACCACCAAGCGGAGAAGGCGAGTGTGTCGGCGCTTAAGGTGTGCAAGGACTCGCACCGCATCCGCAAGCCGCCGTTGCCGCTGCCCCGACCCGCAGCCCGGGCGGCGGGGTTGCATCCTACCGCTCAACTTCGATCTCCGGTGCAGTACCGAGCGCCGATCATCATCCACACGTACTCGCCCGAGGTGATTTACACGCAACCTGACGACTTCATGTCGCTAGTGCAGAAGCTCACGGGCTCCTGCGACACGCGGCACCGCCTGAAGCGAAAACCGTCCAAGAAAGTCGGCGCCAAGAAATCACCTAGACCGGGGAATGATCCACCCGTCTCCGCTACGGTCGCAGTCAACGCGGCTGTGGCGGCCCTCGAGCAACAAGAAGGTACAACAAATGTCAATCCATTGTTCAATTTCTTTGGGATTCAATTACCAGATTTTGGTGTTTTGCATTGGAATTCGTCAACGATAGCAGGTTCGAGTTAGGTTACCAGATGATCTAGATTACTCGGCCGCTGTCATTGCTGTTGTTGAGGCTGTCGAGCAACAAGATGGTTCCCAAAATTTCAATGCATTCTCCAATTTCTTCGAGTTCCAAGTGCCAAATTGTCTAGATTTCGGTGGTTTGCATTGGAATTCATCACTGGAATTGCATTGGAATTCATCGGTAGCAGGTTTGAGTTAGGGTACGAGATTATCTAAATTACTGCGTCGGCCTTCTGGTTTCTAGATTCTGGTGTGCTCGCATTCTGCACTGGAATTCGGGACCGGTTTGGGTAGCAAATTATCTAGTTTTCGCTGTTTAATTTCTGGTGTTTTGAAGACTTGGATTAGAATTTGGTAGCGGTTTCAGGTTCTCTTGTCTCTTTCTCTTATGATTTGTTTGTATTGAAGTTTAACTTCAAGGTGGCAACCATGAATAGACACTTGTTCGTTCCTCAAACATTAATACGGTCATGTAATGCATTGACTGTCATAATATCAAGGTTAGACCGTTTGGGGGTTGGGTCCCAATTTACCTAAATTTCGGTGTCTAATTTCTGGGGACTAGACTCTAGACTCTGGTGTTCGGAGGATTTGGATTGAGATATGGTACCGGTTGTAGGAACTGTTGTCCCTTTCTATAATTTGATTACGCTACGTTTGGGATTGACGTCCTAACTTCCAAGGAGGCAAGCATGGATTTGCACATGTTGATTCCTTGAAACAATGATATCAACCAAGCTATGCATCTTCATAATATCAAGCTTTGGCTACCAAATTACATAGAATTTGATGTGTACATTTTGGAGTCCAGATTTCGGTGTCTTGACTCTTTGAATTGGAATTCAGTTGCAGATTTGCCTGGTCCGAGTCTGTCAGGTTCGGTTTTGAACTGCGGATCGCCCTCTAGCTCCGAAGACGATTTAGCCACAGTGCGTGACGGTCTGGCTTCCTTGAAGCAGTCGAATTCACCTCGAGGCCCGTTATCGAACTTCGAATTCGACAGCACGTTTACTCCTCCTGCTTTCGAGGCCCCGAGTTCATCGGGAAATACAAATGTTCCAGTGAAGACGGAGCCCGTGAATCCCAGCGACTCCTTCAACTTCTTCACGGGGTTGAAGCCTCTGCCGAAACCGGAGAATGGTCTCTACAACTCGTACTTCCACAGCTCTGATATCAACTCGCCCTTCCCCTCGCCCGGGTTTCTGTCGCCCGGGCTGTTCGCCGGCTTGCCAGAGCTCTCGCCGGGGACCGCCGCTTGGTCGCAGCAGTTCCTGGACTGCTTGAACGGCTCCCCGCAGCTGGGCAATCAGCCTCCTCTACAGCCACAACGGGCTTCCGGAACTGGTGGTGCCTCGGAAGGGACGATGGTGGCGTTGGAAAATATTCAGGCATTCATGCTCACATGATGAAATTAATATCGTTTAAAAATTATTGATTTTTTTTGCCCCGAACAACCTCGCAGCCAGCTGGACATGCTCACCAGTGGAAGAAAAAATCCTACTGGTATGATTTTTCCGATGAAGCTGGGTTAAGTTTTCGTTCAAGGAGTTCAATTAACGCTTCACAAGTGTACGTAACGTATTGGTGGCTTAGGGTTGGTGGTCATCTTGGTTAAGTTTAGAAATTACCGTTGGTGTCTTGACTTGAGGTAGGCGGCAGGTAATTAGGTTTGTACATTGGAGATTAGCGAGAGGAACAGGAGTAGTAGAATTGATTAGCAAAACTGACAAGTTGTGGCTTGTCATTCCCAAATTAAACGACTAGTCGCGTGATACCTGAAATCCTTTGACGCTTGCTCCTCTGCAACAGAGGTATGCATGATGTGCAGCAATTTGTCAACCAATTAGTGAGAGCAGATTTGGCAAACGGAAGATTGTTTAGTGAATTACTCAGACATCTTTGTAACATAGTCGTGCCAAAGTCATGTCATGTTGCCATTAGAAACAGACACTGTACTATCTGAAATTAATGAGATTGCGTGACGGGGTTTTGTCATCAATCTCTTTTCCAACGGCGAAATTTGTAAACAATGTGCAAATGTGCAATGCATTGGAAGCCATATTTACTACTGCTCAGAAATGGGGGGGGAGCTGTACAGTCGGGTACAGAAACCTTACGAATTTTTTGCATTCCCAGTGAAAGAAGTTCCACTGCTGCCAACTTTGACACCCTCCCGAGGGTTGAAAATTTGTTTTTTTGCCTTGAATTTTTTTTTACAAGTTCATCTCTATGTTAATAACATATATGAAAAATTTCATGGCCAAAAGATTTACAGAAAAAAAGATATTCAAAGTCTACCAACATGTGTAGTTGCGAGAAAAATTTCACTACTACCAACTTTGCCACCCTCCCAAGGATTGAGAATTTTTTTTTTTGCCATGAATTTTTTTACATGATATCATGTCTATGCTGATAATATTTATACCAAATTTCAAAACCAAAAGATTTACACAAAAAAAAGATATTTGAAATCTACCAACATAGGAAGTTGGAAAAAAAATTTCACTATTGCCAACTTTGTCACCCTCCCAAGGGCTGAAAAATTGTTTATTTACCATAAAATTTCTGTCATGAGATCATCTCTAAGTTGGTGATATGTGTGACAAATTTCAAGTCCAAAACTTATACCAAGAAAAGGATATTTGAAATCTACCAAGAGGTGTAGTTGTGAGAATGATTTTTTACATCCGTGTCAAACTTTAACCCACAAAATGACACTATAACAAGGGCTGAAAAAATCACTCTTCCAACTCCCTATGTTGGTAGATTTCAAATATCTTTTTTTGTGTGAGTCTTTTGAACTTGAGATTTGGCACACATATTATTAACATGGAGATGCTTCCATGACAATAAGTTTCATGCCAAAAAAAGTTTTTTTCAATCCTTGGGAGCGTGGCAAAGTTGGCAGTAGTGAAATTGTCCCTTCCAACTCCCTATGTTGGTAGATTTCAAATATCTTTTTTTGTGTAAATCTTTTGGTTTTGAAATTTGGTACACATATTATCAACATAGACATGATATCATGTAAAAAATTCATGGCAAAAAAAAAATTCTCAATCCTTGGGAGGGTGGCAAAGTTGGTAATAGTGAAATTTTTCTTGCAACTATACATGTTGGTAGACTTTGAATATCTTTTTTTCTGTAAATCTTTTGGCCATGAAATTTTTCACATATGTTATTAACATAGGGATGAACTTGTTAAAAAAAATTCAAGGCAAAAAAACAAATTTTCAACCCTCGGGAGGGTGTCAAAGTTGGCAGCAGTGGAACTTCTTTCACTGGGAATGCAAAAAATTCGTAAGGTTTCTGTACCCGGCTGTATAGTGGGTTAGGTTGATAACTTATGGTGCTTCTCGGTTGAGAATCTTTTCAATTTTGAAATGAGGGTTGCTCACTTGCCTAAGGAGACACTAATGGGGATTTTTGTTAAAATGATAGTCATTTTGCAACTCTGGCACTTTTATAGTTTAGACTGCGCAATCTGAAATCTTCACTTGTCCTAGATGGTTAAGATCACGCGGTCTTAAATTGGCATATGGAATATTGTCATTTTGACAAAATTCAACATATGTCAATGCATTGAGAAATAGTCTTGACGCGGTCCTCTTCACTTGGTTAAATTTTTTCAATGCTGTCCCTCAACACTTAATGAAGTCTTGCTACACTAATTGTTACTCCCTTAGTCCCACTAAAAAGCTCCAAATCGGTTTAGGATTTGTACCACTAAACCACTCTATTTATTGATTTTGATCATTGAGCACGCAATGTGGAATTCAAATCACATGTGTATCCACTCCACCCTTTGTTTTACATCACTTTCTCAACAACCAATGATCAAAATCAATAAATGGAACCGTTTTAGCACTGGCACAAACCCTAAACCAATTTGGAGATTTTCAGTGGATTTGAAGAAGTATCTTGCTTAAGAATGATTTTTATTCTTTCACTTTGTTCTTAATTCTGTCAATAAATTCAAATCCTTTCTCATATTCCACACAAACTTCTCAACCGTGCAAACATATAAAAACCTTCTCAACCATGCAAACACTTGTACTATTTTGTGTCACTTTCTATATGGCAATTGGGTTTAGTTATATAACTTTTAGAGTTTAGTTCGGATTGCTATCAAATTTTTACTAAGGTTGCAAAAGAAGAATATGTTTCTACCTTATTTTGGATATTTTTTAATGAATAGAATGATTATGAAATAGTACACCTTAAGGTCTACCATACATACACTTGACCCTTTGGGGGGGGGGGGGGGGGGGGGAATTGTCATTATATTTGAGTACCTTTTTTTTAGTTTCAACGTGAAATTTTTATAGACTCGTCTTATGACTTTTTTCTTGAGGAAGGGTTTTGAAAAATAGCATTGCAAATGGTTTCGATTCTTCGTTGAAGTGGTCTACAATCTAATAGTTCTAGTGGTTTACGAATGACTACAAATTCAAATTTTTTTGTCACATGACTTACTAGGAAAGTTTACAACAATTATGGCCACCCTCTAAAAAATTGTACATAATAGCCCCATTAAATTTTTTCAACTGGGGCACATTGTTTTAATGAAAACTTCTTGAAATAGTATTGGAGTGCAGTTTTAAGTACTTCAAAGTACTTATCTAACACCCACCAAATACATTTTGAAAAAGAAGAAGAATGAAAAGTGCATTTCTGTTATTTGTGTGGGTAAATGGAAAAGACTAGTGTGCCTATATGGCAAAAAAATAAAGAAAAAATGGACAATCTAAATCCCCAAACACAACCAAAAAATGGTACCAAGATAGATGCATAGGACTAATGTCATGCGCAAAATTTTTTGAAGCATGAATCCAATGTACTTGAAATTTTTATTGGAGATGGATTTTTCTATTTCAATCATATTTCTTAATTTTAAAAACTTAATAACACCATTTTATATTGAAAATCCAATTTTTCTAATTTATCACACTTCAAGTTTTAGGATTTTTTTAATATTTGGGGATGATTGCAAGAAACACTTGTCTTATTTTTTGTCCCCTTTGCCTTCGACATGTGTTTTTTTTGCTCATAACTTTTGCGCTATATGTCAATTTTACATGAAATTTGAATTGAAGGTACATGTGGTAGTTTTAGTAATTGTGTAAAATTTTGAATTAAAAAACTATTTTATTGTCTTAAAACAAACTCCAATTGGTTGTCTACTACTCTACTTTAGCAAATTTGGAGGAGCTTAGTACTATTTTTGATCCAGAAATGCAAATTTGAAGCTCAAAATTGGGATGCAAGAACTTCTACTAAAGTTACACAAGCTTGCGAATAAATCTTCTAAAATTAATAAATTGTCCACCTTCCACATGTGCTCAAAGATCACTCTTTTGTACAAGCACAAAGAATTCAATTTTCCCCCAAATAAAAATGGTCAAGAAGGAGCATCTTTAAGTTAAAATATTTTGATTGAATTTTTTATTTTTTATTTTTTCATTATTTTCATAAAATCATTATTATTTTCTAAAAATCAAACATCAAAGTGTCCATTTTCTTGATATTTTCTTCATGTTTTTTTTTGTGCATAACTTTTAGAAATAAATTATTCTAAACCTGAATTTCTAGAGATATACTATTTTCTATGCTTTAAAAATTATCCATATTTTATTTCATTTGAATAAAATTTATCCCAAAAGTTACAATACTCAATGAAATAGGCCATTTTGAGAAAAAAATGGTAGATGTTTCTTGCAACGACCTTGGGGAGTACCCAAAATTAATGATCTAAAGCTGAAATTTTTGTAGTCTATTTGAGGAGTAGGTGAACTTAAGTTTACAAAGGGGAATCTAAAAATATTTTATTTTGTGTTCTCACATTCATGCAAATAGCTAAACTTCCTTGCATGCACACTTTTGAACATTGAAATTAGTTTCAAGATCATTTTTTTGGTGAAATCTCATCACCATCAAGTCCTTATAAATGAAAATTTTTTGTTTTAATTTTTTTGAATGCTTTTACTATTTACTAATAATTTAAACATCAAAGTATCTATAGTAAACTTGCCAATCACCGCACAGACAAAATTCAAATCCTTCTCCACATAATTATAGAGATTTATATTTTTTGAAATTTGGTGTGATTATTAAATGTCATGATTAGATTCCCCTTCAACAGACGAAATGCAAAAATAGTTCTTCTTACAAATTTTATTGCATTTAAAAGGTGATGAAGTTGAAATATAATTAAAAATTCCTTGCACTCCTTGACCGCACGATGTGCGGTCATTGGACGGTGATACAAAATTATGCTTCCATCCCAAGTGAATTGGTAGTTGCATCATGTGGTTGGTGTGCGGTCGGTGTGCGGTAATTGGCAACTATTGTTGTTTGGTTATTGGATGTGTGCGGTAAATGGCACGTTTACTCTATGTTCTTCAAAAATTGTTATTCTATTTTATGAATAATTTTTTACCTACATTTTCTTAGGTTTCAAATCTTGGGAATATATCATTTTTTAGGTTATACTAATTATTTGTATTTTTTTATTTTTAAATATTTTTTTTCCAAAAGATCATTGTATAGTGAGTACTACCCCCAATGCTATAAAATTGACCAATCTTTCTTATAATCACCCACATACGATCTTTTCATCTATTGTTATGGAAAAAAAAATTTAGAATAATAATTGGTTGAAGCTCTGCTTGCTTTATCAACAAAATGGTAATGGACTAGCTCACCCCTATGCTTCAAAAGACACAAGCCAAATCTTACGTTTAGCCCAATTATTATTAACACATAACTCCCAATCGACCACCATTATCATTGCCTCTTGACAAAAATAGGTATGACAACACTTTGCCTCATAAAATGGAATTTTGTCATATACTCCCAGTGTACTTTGATGCCAACTCCATCATATACATTGAATCCACATGTCCTATACATCAAACAAAAGTCCTTTCAAAGAATTTCAAGCCCTACCATTACTTTGTATACATCCCGGTACAACCTCTCTTGGTAGCAAGACTTTAATTGCAAACATCCAACAAGTTGCTACAGAGGCATAGAAATACAATTACCAAAGCCATTTCTACAAATTATTTTTCCCCGTCCAATACCGTGGTTAACAAAAGTACTAAATGGCACAAAACATGTCCATCCCTACCACAACCTTTGCACACATCTACACAACACATAGCCCCCCTATTTGACTGCAATGCTATTCCTACACTTAAATATCCACCTATATGCACTTACTAGACAAATGGATCATTAATTCCATATAGAGAAGAACCTCTTGGGCTAAACAATTGGTTGCCTGAAATTTTTGGTTACAACATTTATAATCCAATTAGGAAAACATAATTTTTTGGTAGATTTTCCAGACTCCAAAACATCAATGATATGTGCATAAATGACCGTATTTCATAGAATCCTTTTCTTCCTAAATACAAATAACCCTTACAAACTTGCTCATATATTACATGCTACTATATCAATGCAGATTTCAAACATTGAACTACTCACATAAATAACCTAGACAAATCTAAACTCGATTTTATTACTCAATTACTACAATCTTCTAAATTTCATTAATAATACATAAAGTACATGCCTATGCTAATATTAATCCTTAAAGGATAATTATCCATTGAATAAACAATTGAAAATCCGGACGCATAGGTTCCTATGACAAAAGTCAATTTTGGTTGGATGTTCACGAAATTTTGATACAAGATGTACATATGTACCTCCTTGGTGGGAATATAATTTTTTTTCTAATGAGGTGCTTGGATAAAAAATTATTCTGCCCCCACCTGAACTTTTATGGTAGCTTAGGCAACTTCAAACAACTTTTGCAAAACTCCTCCTTTACTTTTGAAATTTGATAGTTATGTAGCTTACATGATACAAGATGCAAATGTAAAAAAGAATTCATCTATAGTGTAAAAATCTCACTCTAGGAGGAGTTAAAGGTTGTTGGCCTTATCGAGTAAGGCCAATTCTTTTTTTGGTTCTAACTTCAAATGTTATAATCTTTGAATCCATGCAATCAAAGCTTCTGAAATTTTTTCCACACATTTCCATAGTAGTCTAGTACAAATTTGTATAGTTGAATTTTGAAAAAAGCTTTACTTTTTATTTTTTTTCACTACCCTAAAAAAAGTGGGAGTTTTTTTACAATTTCTGCCCAAAATATGCCTCGGGCTTCTAGGGATTAACCAAGAAAATGATAGACTAAACAACCATGCCAATCATTAGAAAAAATCTGGAGCCTTTGAAGGGCCATTTGAATTTTAGCAGAAGTGCAAATATATAAAAATTAATTTAATAAATAGTAATTTAAAAAATAGATACTATTACATTTTTTAATTCCTACTTTTGTTATAATTACATCACACCCAAATGTTCAAATAGCCCTCTTGAGACCCTAGATTTCTTGTAATGGCAGGTAATATAAAAAAACATTGCTAACCGAAATATGACTACAAATATGTACAGTGGGGGTACCAATCAAAATGTCGTTTTCGAATTTGCAGTGAGAAAAATTTCAGTACTGCCAACTTTGAAAGCCTCCCGAGAGCTCAAGAATTGGTATTTTACCACAAAATTTTACCCACAACATCATCTTTAAGTTCAATTATATGTAATGCCAAATTTCGAGGCCAAAAGATTCACCAAAAAAAGTTATTCAAAATCTACCAAC